>OX336417.1:34206568-34806568 GCA_946903255.1 Schistosoma spindalis | reverse complement strand
CCTAAATCCAGTCACAAGGAATCTATGCCGAAAAGAAATTGCTTGAGTATAATAAAAGCTGATAGTCAATCAATGATGATACTAACTTCAAGCATCCACTCCGGAGACCTAAGCAACAACAGTGACAATGATCTCTTCCCCTAAGACTAGGTGAACAAAATAAGGCGGTGATCAATTCGATGTGTGGCGTAAATCTGTGAAATACAAAATAGTTATGTTGGGTTATAGACTCCATCGACTTATCACAATTCTCTAAATAGAATTATCAAGATAATCCAATTCAGTCACCTGAAATGTTCAGTTCAATTTCCCATACCCCATTAACAAAGAGAGATGAAATTGTCTGGTCAAATCCTGGAATATTAGAAGTAAAAAGAGTATCAGTGGTAGCAGGAAAGATTAGACACCGAAGATACATTTAGAGAAAAGGTAAATTAATAAATTACAAATGAAAACAAGTTATGAGGAATTTAGGATTTCAGAATTTGGGGGGGAGACAAAGAACGGATGCGCCTACACCATTGCAAACTATTTTGAGTCATATCATTCATAGTTTCTAAATAACGATATTTCACGCGGACGCCAATCAAGTATTTTACAGCTATGAACATGGCTAGGTCCAATTTTCAACGACTTCAGAAATTAATGTCATGTTTTGGTTTGACCACCCCTAACTTTCTTCCAACCTGCTCCTACACCAGAAAACATAGCCATTCAAGGTAGGCAGTGGTCGGACATACGTAACACATATCCCAACCACCTCAGTTGATGAAGATTTACTACCTCATCAATCAAATTCCCACCTTTATCTAGTACTCTACTCCTAACTCAGGCATTGCTTACTGCGTGATCCCAAAATACACGGGCAGTGCTTCGTAGGCACCTTTGATCTAATACCAGTAACCTACAAATATTTTCTATTTGTAATGGCCATGGTTCACGCCTGCTGTTTAGTAGGCTTGTCTTTTGTTTGGCAGGCGGATATCTTGACTACGTCACAAGTGACGCAAGTTGGCAAAGGCAGTCGAACCTTCTGAATCGGTACCGAGATTTCGTCAGACATCAAACCATCAGTACCGATGAGACTCCTAAGATAAGTGAGGCGGTTGATGTATTCAACTACTCCACTCTATATTGTTAATCCAGGCGATGATGCAAGCCAATCCTGAAGTAACAGTTTACATTTGGAGGGGAGAACCGCATCCCAAACACGCTTGGATTGTTGCTTAAGGTGATCAGAACACTGCAATTTTTTGTCAGCGTCTTCACCAAACAGAACTATATCATCAGTGTGTTACAAGTAAACAAGTGGATCTTCTGATAGATGAATCCTTAAAAAGTCAGACTATAGAGTGTTATCCCTGAAAGCATATCTGTGACGAAGTTAAATAAAAATATGGAAAGCGGACAACTCTGACGAACACCACTTGAAGTAACTGATTCCGATGACAGTTTACCATAAAATCTGAATCGACTAGTAGTTTTCGAGTAGAGAGAGTCTGTACAAAGTTGATGTACCTATTTGGTACACCCTTGAATGACAAACACTGCCACGAAACATTACGATCAATGGAGTCAAACATCATCTTAAGGTCAAGGAATATAGCTATAATCGGACGTCGAATATTATGTCTATGTTTCAGAATCTGCCGAAGGGTGAATACTATGTATGTATATATAAACTCTCAAACTAATTTCTCCCTAAATTTTCATCTCATATTCATTCGTGACAATTT
This sequence comes from Schistosoma spindalis, assembly GCA_946903255.1. Lineage (NCBI taxonomy): Eukaryota > Metazoa > Platyhelminthes > Trematoda > Strigeidida > Schistosomatidae > Schistosoma > Schistosoma spindalis. The sequence continues at coordinate 34,804,832 of OX336417.1, read as the reverse complement.
TTCCTGTGGAACATTTATCTGAAATTATCTAACAGAAAATTTCTAGCCAGTCATAATTTTATCATCTTCATCAGCATATAATCGGTTTTATCTGATGATTGTTTACCTCTCTTTCTACGTTTTCGATCCATAGAGCAAATCATAATTATAAATACAAACAAATTTGTCAAACACTTCATTTCTGTTCTTTTTTTCACATTTCCACTTGACAAACAGTTGATAAAATTAATGCAGTGCACATATTGTTAAATCATTTAGGCTAGTGGGCAGATTGCAACTTGATCGATAGAATCTGACCAACCCTAAAGGACTAGACAAGCATGATATTAATCACCACTCACTTCTACATACCTATGCATAAAATTGTGATGATTGGTAATTGAAAGTAGTCGACAGGATCTCTTACTTTGTCTAGGTTTCGTACTAGTTGAGGCTTATGAGCAAATGTTCTTACTAAGTGCAATAATTCTGACTAATTCGATTATCTGAGTGAAATTGTTTTTTAAGATTCATTTAGTTTTTAAAGGTAATTTATTATCATGAACTGATATCAAGTAATGACAACACATGAAAAACCTGAAATTATTGAGTAACCTGTTGTCGTTCGAATTTAAGACCATTCTTTCCGTATACTTAGTTCTATATTTGAATGTTGCTAAAGGATAAAATGATTCTTTTCTACTGCTTAAATTGTTGTAGACGTAATAGATTTGTAATTTAGTGATCGACTGTACTGACTGTCAGAGAAAGAGGCAAGGGAATAGAAACTATACAAGTCAAGCAGCTCTTTTTTCAAGTGAATCAGTCCATATATTTTTTATGTATAATTATCACATATATAATTGTTTGTGGTACACTTTTATATCCTTTGTTTTACGACCCTTCATTCTTAATATTTCTCTTAGTACTGTCCACAAATTACAGTTAATCAGCTATGAGTAAATTGCTCATATTCCTGTAGTGTTTGATTAAAACACATAATGCATACCTACATATTTTGATTCATTAATAGCATATCCCATAGCTTGGAATCTAAGTATGTAATCACTTTTTGAACAGCTAGTGTACTCTGGACCACATATTGATCATCAAAAGAACGTATCCAAGGTCAATGAAAGTCAAAGGACTCTTCACTCATCGAAGTATTTATATATGAACATATATAAATAGTAAATAGTTCTACAATAAATAATGGTTAGTTTAAGTTACAAAGAACACATTCAAGGTGATAAACTCAGCAGAAACAGTTCAATCTTAGCTTTGACAGTTCAGTATATCCGGACGGGTAAAGTTTACCAAGCAATAAGAGAACAGTCGGTTTATGATTATCCAAAGAAATCAGACTAGTTACTCATGAATAGTAGTCATAATAAGCGAGTCACACCACCATCCACTTAACTTTACGATGTTCCGACTAATAAATTGTGTAATGTATAAATTATTTGTATTTGAAGTTGTCGACCCTAACGTTGACGGTAATCGGCTCAGTGGGATTGTTAATTATATAAGTGTGACAATACACCACTTAAACATTCTATTTTTTAACTGGTTATTTATTGTAATTTCTGCATTTGTTTTTGCTTTTCTTTACTTTATATCAGGAGTCTTACATTACATCTACGCAAATTACGGTCTTATATCAATAAATTCATGAATAAACGAAGTGAAAAGTCCTATTTACCACTATTTGTAAACTCCAACAATACTGAGTTGAATCATAATAATAATAAGGTGACTGCTAAACAAGCCGCTAAAGCGGCAGCCGGTGGAACTAGTCTCTTGCTAATGACGTTTATGATATTGATGTGGACTGCTGTAGTTCCAATACCGTCAGTCATAAAAACGTTAGATACTGCATCATCGATATCTACAAGAAATTTTTTCAGTTCATTTCCAGGTTAGGATTCGATTTTATTAAGTGTGCATATTTGTGTTTTTTTTGTCTTATCTATTCGGAATGTATCCTCATTACCTATTGTCTCATCTGTTTTGAGATAAATGTGAAGTGATCAATGATGATAAGCTATTGAGTTGCTACCTTCAACTTAGGTTGCTCCATTCAATTCGGATTTAAATTGTCGGTTAGTATCACTTACTCGCAAACCAATTATGTGTATAAATACATTTACAACAGCCTTAATAGTGAGGTGAAAACCAGTGGTATATTAAGGAATTAAAAAAACTAGTGAAGAAAAATATTTTAGAAGTTGGCCGCTAGGGTGAAGTACGCATAGCGTGAGAACATAGGGTTGTGAGAAAACCTCAATATAATGCAAACAAATTACCAAAAAGGTTATATGATATAACTTGATTTTGTAAATTTGCTCGCTTCTCCAATTAAAAGCGCTTACTATATATGTATATATATTTGAAAGCTCGTAAACCTTTAACGTAGTAAAGTTTAATTGGGTGATTTTTAGATCGGCTTCATTGTAAAACTGACAATAGCTAAGGCAAAACTAGAAAGTATTGAACAGATGTTGTTGTATCATATGCTCGATACTTTTCAAGAATTCATACCGAAGTCAACGGCTTTGTACGATACAATCAAAGTCATAACTTTCAGTTCTTATAGCAGCTACAATACTTCTTAGTTATCGAAACCCGTTAGACTCTACATTTTAAATTCCTATTAATTGGGTAATATATAATACGGCTTTCATTTAGTATCATTAGTATTCTTTACTGCCTCACTTAATAATTGGTTAAATTTGCAGATATTGACATGCCACTACAATTCTGGTTGTGGAGAAGTGGCTCTGTGTTTAAGGCATTCAACTTTCAGTCACTAAGTTGTGGTTCCGAATACCACTCCACCTACTTCGGTTTGGACAACCGGATAATATCACTCAGCCTTGACATTTAGGCTGATTAAAAGTAAATTATACTAATTTGTACCTGCTTTTCTTATTAAGGTGGCAGATATATCATCTATGTAAACTTCCTTTGTGTTTGGAATGCTGTTGACGAGAAACGGGAGGAATTATTCGCTCAAGATTCTTTTTTTTGAGCCAAAAAGGATAAGTGTATTCATTTACGTTTTTATATATTCCATTGTATCGTCGAAAACAGCAAACTAGAAAATAAACTATGAAATGTGGGAATACATGACTAATTCACCTTGACTTACAGAGAAAATTACATCTATTTACTTTCCTGATTTGTTTCAATTTATATGAATGATGATATCACATTCAATTCTATCCGTTAATCATCTTGTAAACATCCGAATACACAGACACATGAACTTTGGATAAGTTTAGCTTCACGTTCTCAAATAATTTCAACAGCAGATTAAGTTATTTAAGATTTATTGATATCTTCAATAAGCATTTTTCAGTTTTTTTTTCTCCAAGAATAACAACTTCTAAGAATACACATATGTATTTTCTATTAACCATCTAATTAGGTCGGTCTCGAATGTTGATGAGTATTAACAACCTTCCAGAATTGTATTCCTCCTCCTCGTCGTCGTCTTCTCAAGACCTAATTCTTAATGAATCAAAAACAACTTTATCCAATCCGGATATTATACCTGAGAATTCAATTCAATATATTGTTCCAATTAGCAAATATATTACACCAGTGGTAAGTAATTTTCTATTCATGTTTATTATGCTTTGTTTCTTTTTTTACGAAAGTTTTTACTATAGTAGCAGAATATGATCTTCGAGCACGTAGTAGTCTAGTGAACTAAAAAAACGTGACAACGCGAATCAGAGGGCAAAGATCATACGAAAAATCGAGTTGGTAGAAAGTATACGATCGGTTATCGTTCCACAACAGATCTTAGCCTTTCTAATAAAATCTGACTATTCGTGCAACCGCCTTAGCAGTAGCGTAAGAATCAAATAGCTAATCTTTTCATTAAGTGATAAAATTTAAGATCATCCGTTAATTTTTTGATCGTTTATGGACTGCACAATGATTCAGAACTTTATTCAATCTGAAAATAATTGCCATCATCATGAAATAATATTCTATGCACATTTCGATGTCATTGGCTTATATTCATGTCTCATTTATACATATTAAGTAGTTAAGTATCTATTTTATATAAGACTATTTGCTTTTAACTGTTGTGGATTCATTATCAAATGGTTTTTAAAATTTCATTTAATTTTGTATAAAGTTAATTTATCAAGCAATTAAGTTTTAGCCTGGTCTATTCTATGTTAAATGTTCTACAGTCTAAATGATTATTACTTTCTTCATCACTTTCAAATTGGTTATTGTTAATTTTCACACTTACTTATACTGTTTATTACAGTGTTAGCAACTCTTGAATGAATTTTCCATATTTCTGCCAGTTTTTAAAATAAAATATACTCTGTGTTTTAGTGTCAGAAAATTAATGCATATGATTTATTAAAATCAGTAGACTAACGTTTGCTGGTGCGTGAGTAAACTGGAAAAAAAAAACTAGAGGAGAGAAAACCAATCAATCCAGGAACTTATTGATTGTTGAACTAACCTTTGTCGATAGGTACAGACTATGCTTCATTAAGGTTTACTCGATTAACATAACCACTAGTTGAAGATGTTTGATTGTGGTGGCATGGCTCAGAACTAATCTCAACGGTTCAGATATATTCACTCTTTATCTTTCCTTACATCTTGAGTTTCAAAATTACCTTATACTTGATATTCATCAAATTAATTTTTGCTTCAAGATCCATATTCTCTATGTCTAATGTTTTTATTCTTTACTGTCACTATTGCTGTTAGCAATTCTACTATCTTGACGGGTTTATCTTGATAATTTCATCATACTATATTGATGTAGTATGATAAGTTGAAACGATCCAAAGATTTATCAGATTCTATGTTGTTTATAACCTACGAACAACTAATATAAATCACTTTATATTAACTGTTATGCATAATTCTAATCATATTTTACTTATATTCATTAATTAATGTTTCATTTTATTTATTTTCATTTAAAAGATTACTGAACAATAATGAATAATGTATCAGTAATTCATTTACATTTATAACTATATTTTTACACCAAAATTATCGACATACAGTGCACCAACATAGAATCAATATTCTTTAGACAGAAAATTTTACGTTAATAATAAATAATTCCAGAGAGAAAAAGAAAAGAAAAGAAAACAGTTGAATACAATGAAGCCATCAATGATACTTTCAAAAAAAGAAAAGATTGCCTTATGTCTTCTTTTTCATTCATTTCATTCTTACTTAATATTGTCACAGAGTCATTATCATTTTCATCATGTATGTTTAAACGATAATATAATTTGTAAGTATCATTACCAAGGTTTGATTTGATAATTTCGATTTTTATTTATTCTTTGAAGAAGTGACTTACACTAAGCCACGAAACGTCAGAAAATCTAATTTTCTACTCATTGGGATATTACAAATATTTATTTATAACAATAATTAATAATATTTTGATTTACAAATAAATATGAATATTTTTCATTTCATTCTATAGAAAAATTATTATTATTATTTTGTGAAAGAAAAATACTTCACTTCATTAATTCTGTCGTTGTTGTTGTTCCATTTTTTTCTTTGTTGTTTTTTGTTTACTCTCCTTAAAAATCAATCAGTAAAACAGGACAATATTGATGGTGATTAGCTTGAACATATCTAACCTATGTAATTTATATTTTGAAAGTAATTACAAAGTGCTTACTAATTTACAAGCCTAATCAAGAATGATAATAATAATAACAATAATAATAATAGTAATAATAATAATAGCAGTAATAATAATATTAGCAGTTATAATAATCATCATAATAATAATAAAAATGGAACAATAAGAATGTATTATTTAAAAACAAATGATTCGTAGGATGTTTTCACTGAATGTTTGTTACTAAATTTGTAATAATGTCAAGTATACTATGTAGATGAAATGCATAATCTGAAGTAATATAATTTTGGTGTACAGCATTATTATCGTAGTATACAATATAATCAACATCAATCTTGTAATTATAGATATGTCTGTAATCAAGAATGTAACATAGACATATGTTCAATAGCATTGTCACAAATTTATGAGCGTTTTGTAATGATAAATATCGCACACAATGCAACAGTCAGAAACTAGTATTTTCTTGATAGGACTGTTATGTCATGTTTAAAAAAGTGGAGTTTAGTGATGAATGATTCCAAGTCTGTTAAACTGTACTTATAATCATCTACAATTAAAAGTAAAGTAAATGAAAACGAAAAGCATGAAATAACAAGGAAAATTCTTGCGATATGTCTATTGTCATCATGTTCTTGATTGTTTCATAACATATAGATCTAGATAAAAAAAAGATTATCTGAACCAACCAACTATTCTGTACATATCCTTTTAATACCGAAAGGTCTGTTATAGTTAGGATGAGGTCTAGAACTGACCAGAAATAATATAAGCTCGTAATAAAATCAGCATGAAGGAAATTTTGACAAGTATACTCGATAATAACAATTTCCATCTATATAAAGTCCCTATAATTTCACTGATGAGATGATACATATTCTTCAATTTAAGGACTTTTAGGTTAGTGTAAGAAGAGAGGAAATTATTGGCGTGTTGTTCAGACGTTGGTAGTGAATTCGTTTCATGGATAAATTGTGGCAATTTATTCCAAACTGTCACAAATAAACTGTTTATTTAATTTATGCGAATATTCGTCATTATTAGATCGAATAGCTTGACGAAAATTGGACTCCGAGTATAAAGAAGTCATTACTTGGGCAATTTACATTTGAAATAATCTCAGCGATTAAGATTTAAATAATTCTAACGTTTCGTCCAGCAAACTTGTCTGGACCTCTTCAGGGTAATAATCAAAATCATCAAAGAAATATATAGCGCTAATCGAATTATATTTGGATCTTGACTTTAGTAAGTAGGATAACATGAGTCAGTTAAATGCGAATCATGTAAAAACAAATGACTGAATGGATTATGTGTATGTATAAGATTAAATTATTGATAGTTGATATTAAGTGTTAATGTTTTATATAAAAGAAAAAGTGAAGTGCAAGTTGAAGGTTGCTAGTGGAATACTGCCCTTTCTGTTCAGGCTGTTCTTATTTGCCCATACATACAGCGTTTATGCTGTCAATCCTTCTTTATGAGTGTTAAAACGTTTCTGAAGTATTTTGGTCTCTTCAAAACTGATCTCGTGTCCTGTTTCCTACGCATGTAACGCTATCACCGACCTATTCTCTAGTTTCTTCATATCAATCGACGATTTGAGAACATTTTTCAAACACTGTTTGTATGCCTTCAATCTTACATTCAATTGTCTTAAATTTTCTCCCACATAATATTCATCACATTCATAACAGTTAATCTCATAGACAGTATTCGGTTGTTCCTTCTTCGGGAACCTATACTTGACCTTCACTAATGCCGATCTTATGGTGTCAGTAGCCCGAAAATACACTCTTATATCATTCTTGTTTAGAATCCTCCTGATTTCTCCCAATGTGTCACTACGATATTGGATGACGTTTGAGTAGATGTCGTCCGAAAGTGCAGACAAACCTCTATTCAATTCAACTTGTGGTCTTCCTTATCTGTAACGAGCTTAATATTTCTGTTAATTAAATTCTTTACAAGTGACATTCGTACACAGCACATAAGCCGAACCACAATCTAATTATCTCTCAGAATGCGTTGATTTCCTGAATACATTTATTTTCAACTTGTCATCGTTCAATCAAACAATCGAGAAACGCTAGTTCGTGGTCACTGGACTCTATTTGCTTCCCTAGCTTGATGCTCTCCGAAATGCTGTTTACATCAAACAATTCTTCCGAACCATTTCGTTTAATGATAATAAAAATGTTCTCTACATGCTGTAATCGGACTTTTTGTGGATATGCACATCTTGTTATCGCATTGGTTTCTAGGGTATGCATGAATAAATTCATTACAATCGGAGAAACTGACGAACCCCTCTCTATATCTTCTTTTTGTCTGAATACGTCTCCTCAAAATTTGAATAACGTAATAGCTTTAGATCGATCTAACGGGCATCATAGATTCAAATCTGATTTTGATGGAGTTTTGTTCTCTGAGCTGGATGGTTTGGTCGTGGAGCTTCAGATAGAAGCTTGTGCTGATGATGTCGTTCAGAAGAACGATGAAAGCTCCACGACCAAACCATCCAGCTCAGAGAACAAAACTCCATCAAAATCATCCACCTGAGCTACAAATCTTCTCCACCATTCAAATCTGAGTCAGATTCTAGACCATCATAGATAATATCCAATGCTCTGTTGATAGGTAAATTAGTAAATAAGGAAGGTACATCAAAACTTGTCAATAATTCATACTCTTCTATATGAATGGTATCGATATTATTCTTGAATTTAATAGATTTTAACTCTAAATATGAATGTGTTAGCACAGTATAGACTTGACCTGATTTGATTGTTAAACGCCATACATTTCTTTGATGATTTGGATTATTACCCTGAAGAAGTCCAAACAAGTTTGCTGGACGAAACGCTGGAATAATTTAAATCTCAATCGCTGAGATTATTTGAAATATATTTTTTAATTGTAGTCAATTAATTGATACATTCAGAATAAGAAACTTAATATTGAGTTACGAATAATATAACTCTCAAGACTCTGAGTTGCACTATCTTTTGAACTAAGCGGTTATGATGAACTGACAGGCGCTATTCCTGGACAGCTTTCATTCTCTCAGGCACCACATCATAAGGTGGCCATCTTTTCGCTTTTCCAGCTAGTCCCAGAGCTGGCTAACAAGACATGATGTGTGGGACGCTGCTGTGGTATACGTAAAACATGTCAAATCCACCGGAGTCGATGTTCCCACTTGTTAACATCATATAAATTGTCATCACTATGACCCAACATACATTGTAGACCTGAATTTCTAAGATGGCGTTGACAATGGATATCAGGAACCCTTTAGAAACAACGATGATCGAACACAGAGAGTCATAAAGCATACCAAACTCGCAGAAGCTAGTTTTCACTAGCACAGAGCAAAGCTGCTCTAATCGGCTTGTTGAAAAAATGACCCTTTACAGTCAAACTAACATTATGATGTCATGAATGATGGACTGGATTAACATAAACTTTTTTGACATTCAATAAACCAAGATTAATATAATCAGTCACGCCACCACCAGTACTCACATAACCACCGTAATAACATGCGATTGGTTCCTTTTATGAATTTGAATAAAGCCAAAACAACAATTGAAGCATAATAACGTGAATTTATTATATTTCGTGGTTTTTTATCAGCTGCTTATATGCATTGAAATATAGCATTGAGGTAAGACATAATGTGAAACAATTGACAGAAAGAATTAGAATAATCCTTGTCATTCTAATTCTTCCCATCACCACTATCAATTGTGCCACATAATATTTTACTTCAGTGTTACATTTCAATACATAAATGGTTGTAACCACCTGACAAGAAGCTCCTGAAATAGACCGATTTTTCAAACTACTTCTAATGCGACACTGCAAATAATAGGTTACAGCACAAGCTTCTTTCAGTCATGCTGAACCAAACTCCTATAGCCTTATCAATTGAACTAATCCTCAATTGTTTAGCAACCAGTAGTATGTTTTTCTAATCAACAGGGATTGAGCGATTTTGTCATATACTACTCAGTTAAGTAATACATTGGAAATTGTATTTATTGATTAATAATTAAAATCTAAAATCAGTATTGTTTCTTGTTCAGAAAAACTCAAAGTTTGTTTTAATTTAACTCTGAACACAATTATCATGAAGATGATGGTCGTGTGCTAAATTTCACATTTTTCTAATTATTTCACTCTAGTTCATATGTGTATATCAATACTTCACAAACTATTTACTGTATTCAATAACAAATCTGCAAAATAACACACACACAGTTTAGTATATGCGACATTACTTATTATATGTACCAAGAAAAATTCATTATCCTGTTTCGGCTAACCTTACAAACTATATGTGTACAGAGATAGAAATTATTTCAGTCAGTGATATAATATGAAAGTAATATGATGTTGACCTATACATATTTGTGGATTACTTATTTTCACTGGCTCTTCTTTTCCAAAATAGATCGATCAACTTTGTTCTATTTCTGGTTAAAATAAACCTAAAGATGATTATTGTATCCATGAAGAATGTCATGTTTGTTTGAAAATTCTGTTTCACCTTCAAACTGATGCTATATCAGTTGATGAATTAGTGATCATCTACCGACTACGTCGATGTGCGATGGCTGGTTTAAGAATAAATTGGATTAAAGTTAGGAGTGGATAAATGTGGTGTTTGAATGAACTAATGATCCTTTTGTACTTGTTGAATGCCTGATTTCGAATTTCAAATACAGTACATTCGTTTGTGCTTATCTAGTACTTCTTGATCCGATTACGTTATTTCTGAGATTCTTAGTTAGTACTATAATTCAAATACTCCTAATTATCATATTGGCGTCGCGATGGGGCCTGCGATGGAACAGTTAGATATTCATTCGGATTTTGATGCTTATGAGGATTACTTTGAAAGGTTCGAAATCTGGGCCATGACCAAGGAAGATGATGAGAATATTAATATTGTGGCACATTTTCTCACATTCATTGGAAAAGAAGCATATAGTTTAATAAAAGTTTTGGCTTTACCGGAAAAGCCCATTTCTCTTCCTTATACAACTCTCAAGGAACTACTTCTAGACTATGCTAAGTATACAAATTCCGAATGCGGTAAAGGAGGAAAATTTCCTAAAATGATTCATGAGGATATGAAAAATTCCACTACATTACGTCACTCCATCCGAGTGCATACTCAAGGTTATACAGATAATTCATTTAGGAGTTGCGATGCAGTTCACGAAGATGGGTACAAGTTTGGTCAATGTTTGTGTTGTGGCAGGTTCCACTCTTTTAATTCATGTAAATTTCGTAATTCTAAGTGCTTTAAATGTGGTGATGTTGGAAATATCCACTCAGTTTGTAATACCGATCATAATTAGTTGGGTATTTATAATGATCATTTATCTTTATCAGTGATTTCAAAAGACAATTTAGAGTCGTATAGCAGTTCAGAGTTAAATGTAACTCAGAATCCTTGCGAGACAACAATTCCTAATCAATCAACCTATCAGATTTCCTATGTTATTGTACCAGATATGATTTTTCCTAATGATTCACATATTTCTGATGAAATTTCTTACAAATCTGGTGAAAATATTTCGGATGAACCTAATCATGATCGAAAAACTGATGTAGTTTTGATACATGCTGATTTTTTTAATGATCCTTTACTCTGCAATGACATTCTTAATAAATTTGAGGAAACTATTTCAGAAGAATCAAATCTTGGTGTCGTATCAAATATTATTTGTCCTCATTATGTATTTGTTTCTTGTGAGAAACTTGTTCGATGCGAAACACGAGTATTAAATGAGTTAGAGTTTGATTACAATTCAGATGATATCATATCAACTATTGTTTATCCTTATCATAAAGTCACTCCCAATGTATACTCTAGTCAATGTGAGAAAGATGTTTTAAATGAAGCCACATTATTCATAACTTGGGGATATGAAGATCCGACATTATATCGTTGGGGAGGATAGTGTAAATGTCTATGGTTCAAATTCTAGGTAGCAGTAGTTTCAGTACTCAACCGACATGATGATTGTACACAATCCCAGGAAGCAAGTGAGTCTGTTCTGATTTCGGTTGTTAATTCTAATACTAATGAGTGCATTCTAGATAATGCATAGTCTTTATACAATACACTGTCGGACAGACACAGGATGAACTTAAGAAGAAGACGTACAATTGGTTGCAGACACTTAGACTCCAATTTAAGCTGTAGCGAATATGGTGTTTGAATGAACTAATGATCCCTTTGTATTTGTTGAATGCTTGATTTTGAATTTCAAATACAGTACATTCGTTTGTGCTTATCCAGTACTTCTTGATCTGATTACGTTATTTTTGAGATTCTTAGTTAGTCCTAATTATCATAATAAACCAAGAGGTAGTATCAGTTCATAAAGATAATGAGCCATGTAGGTAGATGCTAACTATGTGGTTGCATTTCATGGGTTTATCGCAACCGATGATTAGACTATTTGATATGACTAAAAATCGTTCGCATTGGAGCAGCTGCACTCCCTGTTTGTCTTTCCTAATATACTAATTGCCCTATTAATCTTTTTTACTTCATTATTCTGCATTTTCTCAAATCGTATCTTCGATGCTTAATCTTTTCTATTACCATTAATACTATTACTACCTCTACTACTGAAAACTTCATCTTGCCGTTAATAGGTTGTGGAAACTTGAGTCGATGTACACAGGTGCCAGGATCTGCCCTGCACTTAACTAACTGGTTTATGTTGACATAAAGCACACCTGTCTGACCGAGTAATTAAAATCACTAGATGCGAATGACATATGAATAATATATTGGGATTGAAAGTCAAACGAACTGTACAATTAGTGAATTTTATACAATTTACAAATGTATATGGATGTCCATCCAGCAATTATATTCAAGACGATGAGATGGTTCGAGATAATACGGCAGTCAGACCAAACTTCTGGGTCACTGTTTTTCCAGACATGCAATGAGTGCAGTGAATTTGTTTATTTCTGATTCGTCCAAAGAATTGCAATACAACTGACTCCTGTTATCTCTAGGCTTCCGTGTGGCGAGTGACTGGCCAAACTAAACCTACTCACCAATCATATAGGAATAAGGGTTACATTCATGATTTCCAAATTACTTAATAATAGTTTCGCATTTCATATATACACATCCTTCTGTTTTTCCGCAAGAGAATTTACAGGGACATTTCAAAGAAAAACGCCAGAACCAATAAACTGTCATCCATGATATTGTAAACTAATGAAGGTCTATACCTTAAGACGTAGTCTAAGCTCTTCCTGTTAATGTATTCAAGAGAAAGTTGAGCCAACTCAAACTTCCATCGACAGGACTGAAGATGTATCAGATAGGTAGGATTTGATAACACTGTACTAGTCACATCTAATAAGCCAATGAAACCAAAGTCGAGAAAGATGTATTTGAATTACAGGCAGAGGTTTATGGGGTATTATATCAAAGTTGGGTAGTTGTTGCAAGTACTTTGCATAGCATATCCGAACGTGATCTAGTACATATGCTCAACCGAGCATCTTCGTTTAACGGTGTATCCAGTAGGTCTAGAGCAATTAGCGTCAATGCCAGAGACTTAGAAAGAGATTTATTTTGGGAACTTGTTTCCCTATACAGAACGAACACTAATTGTTATAACGGTTGGTTTTCCACGTTTACACGTATGGGACGCTAATTTACCTTAGACGAATATTTACACTAGATTCCCTCCCAGCTTCTATTCTACAGAACTTCAACACAACTCAGATCAAGAACACGTGATTAGCCTGAATAGAACATAAATATATTCTACACAAAAACCCGACGCAATCCAACAACAATAAACAATCAATAATAATTATTATAAGGATAGGGGAATATATAACACATCTGGCACCTGTCAGACTATTTGAATGTCTGACTAAGCAAACAACCGATCATTATCATTCTCACCCACACATCACTAATCATCCAAGCTCTTGTCCTTCCCAACCTAAAACTAATTACGTCCGCTAATCGCGTTCACTTATGCATCTTTATAAAATACCTACCTGTCAAAAATCTGATTACGGAGATAATCGAAATTATTACCATAACGGTTATAGTGTCCTCCTCTCCTAGGACCATTTGGAGAAGCAAGAAGTATTTATTACATCGTATCCGCAGACCAAATACATTATACTCTTTAAGCAAAGACGGATAGCAAATAACAGTGGGGTTTAGGATGTGAGTTTCCTTCTACTTAGGTCTCGCCAGTCGGATATACCTGAATCCTGGAGTGGACATCAACTAGTCACAGTCCACCTCTGCTTAAAATCATTGACTTCATAGCAACATCGAGGTAATCCGCACACGATGCACATGTTAATTACAGTCCTAAACATTAATGCGAGGCTTCGAACAACTAATTCAAATGAATTATGTGACTCAAACAAATGTCACAGGAGCTAGATTGGTCGGGAGCATTTGGGAGTAGATATGAACGGGAGTTGAATGTCATTTAGAACTTTGAATATTAACAAGTTGATTGCTTATGAAACAGGACTTCCATCACAGCACTGCATATCTAATACTGAAAATTCTTTGCTGCAATCAAACATGATATTAAATGAGACAATTATTAATAGTCAGAAAAATCAACTGAATTACATCGTACCAATTCATCACAACTAATTGGCCAGCCCATACATCAGTACCACCGACTAGTATCGAGGTATCTTAAAAATTTATTAATCACATATAGGTTCGCGTAAGCCACCTGTCAAAAACGAGCCAATATGCAACTCGAAAATTTAGCCATAATTATTAATCCCAACATATTCTATTAATATAAGTTGTACAAGGTTAGATCTTTTTTTCATACCTAACTGTTCTTAACAAGTATATAGATGATCAGGTTGTTCGAAAAGCATTATGCTAATATATTACATCTCATAATTCCGATAAACCTAGTCCTCAGTGTATGGTTTCATATTTACTAAAAAAGTTACGACCATTCTTAAAACCTGAGTCTATCTAGCTCACTAATTAATGCTGAAAAATAATTGAGATCATATGGATTTGGATATCTTTTTCTATGATTCCTTGATAGCCTACCTATTTCGGTGAATAAAAACCGAGTAGGCATTGGAAAGTTTGGTGGCGAAAAAGAATGGACATTTCGTTCTGTGTGCAGACTTTCAAAAGACTTGGCAGGTTTAGAATTAATATCATAGATGCTTTTATAAATTCTTCTACAAACAACAACCACTTAGTGTAATTTAAGCACTTATATATAGCATTAATACCAGTATTATTAACAACGGTCATAGTACAGTGGTCTTCAGATAGTACCTAAATGTTTCATACATATTAACAAATTATTTTACACATGAACTCAAAAACAAAGTGCTGGTAGGCTCATTTTTAAGCAAACAAGATAAAAGACAAACAACTGTAAGATGAGTATGTTGAAAGTTTGTACTCCTTTTTATAAATTAATAGTAACATTATTACAACAAAATATAAGTTTTGTGTACGAAAAAGAACTAGACAATAGTTGAGATAACGTGTGTGTGCTTTATATATATATATATATATATATATATATATATATATATATATATATATATATATATATATATATATATATACTTATGTACAGATCAGTTTCAACCCATTACGTATAGTTGTCTATTATCAATGGTGATGATGGTGTCGCCGTTCTTTTGAGTGAGAATTTTTATGCTTTTTTGAATGTAATCTATGCTTGGTTGATCTGTGCTCCTGTTGTGGTTCCTGTTCATGATATTGTTTATGACGAGTTCGTTCATCATTTGTGTGATGATATGTCATAGAACTTGAAGTGAAATTAAGTTCACCAACATCATTATCATCATCACCAGATAGTGAACGTTTTCTCTTCTTAACTGATTTCTTTTTCTTTTTCTCCTTTTTCTTCTTCTTATGTTGTTGTTTTAAGTTATCTTTGGAATGACTACTAATACTACTACTGACTTCACCATCATCATCTGAACTATCCAACGTTCTAAAAAGTATTTTAGAAATATATATGGATAAATATTTCATGAAATATTATTTACAATAGCGTTTTATACAAAATTAACAGTTATGACTAATAACTTAATGTTCTGAAACTCATTTATCAACTAAGTAAAAGTTTATGTATTCATTGTTGAAAAAGGCTATTTGTTTGTGTAATGACAACAGTTATCTGGTTGCCCAGAATGAATTAGTGGGTCGGAGTTCGAACTTGAGACCTACTGGTTGAAGTTTAATTCTTTTAGTCTTTAAGCAACAAACATGATAACTGTTAATAATTATTAAAATAGCAAGAGAAATTGTAACTGGGTCTTGCAAACAAAAACTGATAATTTTACAGAAGCCATAACTTTAAACTTTCAGTCAGATTCAAAAAGCTACTATTGGTATAAGGAACTAACTTATTCATGAGAACACTCAGCAATTTTCAATATATCAAAGCCCCAACTAGATGACAAGAAAACTGTTCAGTTAAGTCAATAATTGGTATTTTAGTAGCTACTGGATACGCTTCAGACACTAAATATTCATTAGATTTAATACTTCATTTTAATTAGAAACGCAACTACTTATAACAAGTTTCATATCGATTAATGTTACATTTAGTTAAATCACTAGAATTATGTTTAAAAATGGTTGTCTGTAGTAAATATACCATATGTGATCTTTGTTAACGTATATATTAGCTGTTGTTCAAATAATGAGTGGATTTCGAACCAAAGTTTACACTACACCTTATACTAAATATCTAACATGGACGAAATGAAATACACATATTAATGAAATTAAATTCGCATATTCCAAATGTAGTATTCTTTGTGAGATTTCAAAAATGTTTCCTGGTAGCAAATTCTAAAAACTGTCAGGTTTTACGTTCGTCTAATGAGGAATCTGCAGTTAAGGTACATGGTTTTTAACTAGTACATCGTATATTCAATCACCGCTTTAAAAAATTCGCTCTGGTAAAATGGATAGTATCATTGGCCCCCTCATGAAAACATGACAACTTAAAGCTGAGTATAGAAACATATACGTGGTAAATAAGTCATTAGTAATTTTAGGTTGGAGTATTTTTACAAAATTAAAGGCCGACTAATAGATAATTGAGAAAACACAGCTGATGCTGTTAGTTTTAGTATGGGGATGATAGTTTTACATAACACATATTTGAGCCTTAGTCATTTGTGAATCAACAACTAGGGAAAAATTAATACTAGGTTAATGTCTTTAATTTGAAGTGTGAAACGTGATTTGCAATTAAATGTTGAGAAATCTTTGATATGGTAAAGCAAATTTTTATGCTGTATCATACCATATCATCAGTTTTCAAACTCTTAATGTTCCTCCTATGTACACTAATAACACTCTTCTTTTGTCTTCTTCTGACTGACTGATTGGTCTAAGACAGAATAATATTTCTAATCTAGGCAAAAATGAGTTTTTAATAGTTGAGATCATTAGTCAATTGAAGCTAGACTATTATGGAAAATATGAGCACACGAACATATATGTGATCACTGAGTTACATTAACATTCACATAATTGTCCGTTGCTTTATATGGAAGTTACAACTGATAGCTTTTACATATTTAAATCAATAATTTTGAAATAGTATGTAAATTATCATTTTTAGAAAATCAATGGAGGAATAAAAGAACATAAAGACTCTAATAGTATGGCACATTAGTCACAGTGAGGAAAAATATCAAAACGATTACAACTAATGTTAAGTGACTGAAGTCTCAATCAATTATAACTTGCACTGATTATTTGTATTTTGATATCTAATAAGATGAAAAATGACTTTAAAAATTAATTAACGAGTTCACTACCTATACAAGAAACTAATACAACTTTTAAAATGATACACTAGATGTACCCACTAGTCTTGTTAAAAAGTTTCAACATTTCTTACTTAACATAAATATTTATTTATAACTTTTGTTAGTTTGATTACTGTTAATATGTTCCGAAATATGATTCAGCGAAGTAATGGTTTATGGTTTTGAGGAGCTAACTTTTAACAAATCTCATAGATTCGAATGGTGTGTTGACATATTAGTTTCAATATCCCCAGCACAAGAGATGTGGCTTATTAAGGCTTCGATTAAGCAACGATACACTAGAGATTATCACACTCGTCTTTTTATTTTCAGATATATGCAGTTAATTATATTCTAAGTAACCACATTTCAGACAACAAACACCAAACAGTTAAAGAAAGAGTGTGTTATTTCTTTATTAAAGATGAAGCAGACATGAGTACATACCATATAAAAAGCAAAACACTTTAGGAAGTCAAGAGATTCCAGATGGTATAAACATAAACTACTTCGGTTAATGTTTCTCTGGCTACTGTTTTAAGAAGAAATCTCATACTTTGAACTTACAGTGGCACTGCCTTGAATGTGATTCCAAAATGATAAGATATCAAGTAAGTATAACTAACTGTCGCTTGGTTGTTTCTTCGTGTACTGAAGCGCGAAACTTAAATCCCAATATTGAAATGACTGTTTCACATTTGTAAATAGCCTAGAACATAATCGTGGTTTAAAAGTTAATAATTGGACTACTGATTAAGTGATGTACAAGAGAACATTAATTTCACTTGGTATTCTCACTTATTTGTTAATCAGAGATAAGAAATATCCAGAATTTAAAGTATATAATTGGAAAGCGAGATTCGCGTAAACAAATTGCTAGGCATGTTAATTTTTTTAAAACTGTTGTTATGAGTGGAAAAATAAGGATACAACTGTGATGGAATGGTTGATTGTCCAGTCTTTTAATGTTCTTTGGTCAAGGTCTGTAGATGAATAAGTCAAAAGATTCCATTTGATGAGAGGCTATCGATCGGTTATATCTTATTAATAAGCAGAATGATTCGATCAACATTGAATATGCAATAAACAATCCACAAGAAAGATTTCATGATCATTCTATTATCTCAGTTTGCACTATGAACTCCATATACCTCCAAATGATGCATTGCAAATTATAGTACTACCATTAGCTTACATACCAAATGAGCTTGATTGAAGAACGGAACAAATTCTTGAAACTTAAGAGGTTTAAGACAAGTTCAGAATTAGTATTTTATTTGGATGAGACACTATGAATACATAACTAGTTTCCCTCAAAGTAGCATAAACTGTCTCCATGAGGACTGTTTATATAAATTTTTATTTAACTGTGGTGTTATTTATTCCGAAGCGACATTGTGGTTTATTAAATGGATTACGATTTATGTTGAGATTATTTATATCTTAATTCCTGGAATACTTAATTACTTATGATGTTATGTGTTCATACATGATAAAGTATCCTCGTAGGGATTTAATTTGAATCATGAAATAAACAAAGTATGTGATTAGTGTGTTAATCAGTCGGTTGCGACGTAGAACCTGGTACGTATGTACATAGATTCAAGTTGCAACACCTCATTAGCACAGAGATAAGACTGTCAGGCGTGATGGTTCGATATGAACTAAATATGGCACACTCGCAGTAGATGAAACTTGACGATAGACAGTGTAAGGTTAGAAGCTAATAATTACTGTATGCTTAATAACTATTATAACCTCACTATTAGTTCCATAGATTTGTTATCCTCTACGTATTCACAAAACAGTAATTAATAGGCTAAAATTTAGACCTGCGGTTTGCTGGTGACCTTTGTGGACGGTTATATAACATCACTTGCTAGTAGAAAAAGAATGAATCAAAGGCCAGTACATGAGTTTGCACTTGGTTACTAAGTTAAATCAGTTACCAATGTGTAAAGCTAGTTAAAAAATGAATACAGGAAAGTTAAAAAGCCTCATCTTTTTTAAAGATAAAACTTAATTTTGCCCGTTATGGAAATGCATCGTTCACTCAGTCTCCTGGACTTCCAGGCTGTTAATTTTTCAATCCCCTTTTCTCTAGTCTATTGCTATTAGAATTGCTTTTATTTTGTCGCTCATTCTGCACGGTTGCATTGTTAGTGGAGTAAAAAGTACTTGGATTTGTATGCTTTCCTTCTAGTATGCAATGTTATAATTTCGTTAAGATATTTACAAACAAACTGAATACTCAGCAGCCTTACAGTAGTCATTCTTTTGTAACCAGCTAGCCGTTAACTGATAAATTGAGTTAATGTCGTGAAACCAATAAACACCCTTAAAGTAATTCATTTACAAAAAAACAGGTCCATGTAATTTGGTTTAAATCACAGTGTAGTTATATACGGACTAATCACTATCCAAATGTCAGAACCGGAGTACGTGGAGTGGAGTTTAAAACCAAGATCCGAAAATGTATTGATTACAGTTGTTGCTGCAATAAATATCCTAAACAGAACTACTTTGTCTCCCTCAGAGATATTTGTAGATCTGTTACATATCCCACTTGTCATGTGTGATTTCTTTACATTTTCCTAATTTCATGATAGCTTTTAGGTAGTGACTAGCTAGGTAACGTCCCTTAACCTGGATCAATTTAAATTCATATTACACATGTCCAAATCTTCGTCAGCCCTAACTATTTACAGGAATAAATATTGCTTATGAACATTAGAGTTAATAAAAGTTCTAAGACCGTGACGGAAACACGCCGTACAATTAATTTATGGTTGATTTAACACATCATAAGTGCATTTCTTTGAATAAGAATTATTTCACCTGCAGCTCTTCTAGAGCTATTGCCGGTTCCAAGATCGGGTAAAGGAGGGTCGAGTACCCCAAATGCCCTGATACGGCCGAGGGTGGGGACAGTAAGCTCTGCCTCTCAAAATGCTCTCACATGACCACGTGCATAAGCCACTGCCAGGGAAGTCTGACTCACTGACTTCTCGCGGCGGGGGTTTTGTCTACGGAATTGAGAGGACGAAACGAGAATGTCCGGCGCTTTAACCGAGTTGGTGGACACGGAGAATCCATCTAGGGGTGTTGGAGATCCCTGATTCCAAACAAATGGTGCACATGGGCTCCAGGATCTTAGGGGAAAAATGGCGTATGAACCTATCTTTGGTCACCTGCTACCATGGGACTGCATCTCCTAACGTTACTCCACTGCCTTGTGGATCAGATCTTTAGGTTGAAGGCTCCGGGCGTGACTTCCTAAACAAACCACCTGCTTCTGTCTGGGCACCCGGGCAGTATCACAGTCCATACACAAATCAAGTGACTTGTGTGATGCATATGTATTCGGTGACCCTTTGTACCAATATTTCTGTGTTTAAATAGGGTCGAGTGTGAAGTCAGCAAATCGACCCCATAGTAAACAACCTTGCTAGAAAGGGTAACCAGAATGAACAATTTAAACCATTTAGACTGTCTCCTTTGAGTTGAAGGATCATCATTTAGAATAATTATGACGCCTCATGATAAAAGCCGATATTCTTCGAAGTCACGAGGCCGATGCCCCTTTTAACAACCAGAACAATTAATTGAGGTACATGGAATGTTCGGACAGCGTGTGAGACCGGAACAACCAATGAAATGGCTACGGAAATGAGAAGATACAACGTAGGAATAAATGGAACCCATTGGATCTAAGCTGGACAGAAAAGGATAGATACGGGAGAGATGCTGCTATACTCCGGTCACGAAGAGGAAGATGCTCCACATATTCAGGGAGTTGCTCTCATGTTGTCCAAAGCACGTTACGCACTCATGCGATGGGAATCTCACGGATCGAGAATTGACAAAGCATCCTTCAAAACAAAGAAGGAGGAAAATACAATCAATGTTATCCAATGTTTTGCACCAACCAATGATAGTAATGACGACGATAAAGGTCAGTTCCACGAGAGGCTGCAATCGATCATGGCGAAGTATACAGGAAAGAATATGACCATCCACATGAAAGATCTAAACGCTAAAGTCAGGATGCACAACACTGGATATGAAGATATCATGAGACCACATGAATTGACTGGGAGAGACGAACGAGAGTGGTGAGGGACTTGCAAATTTAAGTGTATTCAACAAACTGGTTATAGGCGGCACAATATTCCCACACAAACGCATACACAAAGTTACATGGGCATCACCAGATCACACTACACAGAACCAGATCGACCATATTTGCATCACCAAAAAATTCAGGTCAATGGAGGAAGTGAATACCAGGACAGGAGCTGACATAGCTAAAAGAGAAGAAAATATAAAGCAACTATATGACACACCAAAGAAACTGGAAGGGAAATATAGTAAACCATAGGGACCGGTCAAGAACAAACAAGACAAGACAACACTGAGATTCAAAAACAGAGAAATAAATGGATACAATACTTTGAGGAACTCTTCAATAGGCTAGTTCCATTCGATCCACCGCACATAGTAGCAGTACATACAGACCTTCCTATTGATGTCACTCCACTAACAATCGAAGAAAACAGCATGGTCATCAGATAAATCAGGAGTGGGAAAGCAGTAGAATTTGATAATGTACCAGCTGAAGCTCTGAAGTCAGACATAGAAGTAATTAGTACCAAGAAAGGTTTTCAACAGTGTTGCTGAACCGGATGAAAAATTTGGTAGTCATCCAGCTTCGAGATCAACAGGTCGGATTCCGTAACGATGGGTCATGCACAGACCAAATAGCGACACTACGGGTCGTCGTTGACTAATCGACTGAATGCACCTCGTCAATATACATCAACTTCCTTGACTATGAGAAGGAATTTGACAGTGTGGATAAGAGAACCTTATGGAACTTTTCCGACACTATGAAGACAGTAGCTGATAAAATTTTCAACCTCATCCGGAATTCATACGACGGACTACACTGCTAAATCGTGCAAGAAGGATAGCTGAAAGACTCATCCAAAAAGGACCGGTGCCACACAAGACTAACTACTCACCCCCATTCTTTTTCTTCTGGTAGTTGACTGGATTATGAAGACTTCGTCATTTCAAGGGAAGCATGAAATACAATGAACGTCTTGCATGCAACTAGATGATTTGAACTTTGTAGATTATTTATTTAATTGAACACATATTGATACAAAGGGGTATCAAACACATATTCGCCACACAGTGTCCCTTAGCAGATAATTAACCCTTCTATACCATGACCACCAACAAATGCAGATCAGGACACATTGTAGCAAGTCTCTGTAACAGGCCTCAGCATACATAAGGGAAGAAGCTGAAATACGATGCGGAGAGCACCAATCAAATCACACTTGGTGGAGAAACCCTGGAAGAGGTGGGCAGTTTCATGTATCTGGTCAGCACCATCGATGAACAAAGAAGATTGGGTGCAGACGTAAATACAGGGATTGGCAAAGCAAGGACAGCATTTCTACGGTTGAAGAACATATGTAGCTCACAACAACTGTCTGAAAGCCAACATCAAAGTGAGAATCTTCAATATAAACGTCAAGACACTTCTAATGTACGTAGCTGAAACTTCCAGAGCTACTACAACCATCATCAGAAATGTACAGGTATTTATAAACGATTGTCTACGTAACATACTCAATGTCCGTTGGCCGGATACCCTCAGCAATAGCCTACTGTGGCAGAACATACCAACTTCCAACTGAAGAGAAAATTAGGGAAATTCGCTGGATTTGGATAGGACATACATTGCGGAAATCATCAGACTGCATCACGAGGCAAGAGCTAACATGGAATCCTGAGGGCAAACGGAAAAGAGGGAGGCTAATGAACACACTGTCGAGGATCGGATGCGCACATCAAAAGGATGGATAATAACTGGAAACAACTGGAAATGACTGCCCAGGACAAAGTTCGATGTAGAATGCTGGCATGTGGCCCATGCTCCTCCACGAGGGGTAACAAGCGTAAGGAAGCAACTCTACGACCCCGATACTTAATGACTTCCGTTTATTGAGTTCAGGAATCTAGTTGTAAAAACAATCACAGAAATAAGTACCTATTATCTAAATCAGAGTTCAAAACACCGAAACGTATTACAGGATATTTACATTAAAAAATCACAAGCATACTTCATTTCCTTTTGTGCCTCGACTAGACGCTTCGTTTCTGCGTCATCTTTTCTTCGCTGAACGGCCAAATCTACGGAATTCCCATCTTGAAATTGTTCCCCGATTCCAAGGGCCTCTTTAAAAATTGTGTTTTTAAGGATATTTACAGCAGCATTTTCATGGGTCCCTTTCGGTAGCAATTTACCGTGTTCAGATTGAGAGATTTCGAATGGCTCCACATTGGGAGTTTTTTTTATTTCGGAGGCCTTTAACTCATCCAGCAACTTTTTGCGAAAACCACTGACCCTAAACTCAATTTCGCTTTGCGTGTACCTAAAAGAAAATGCATACAAAAGAAACCTACCCTTGTTCCTCCATTTCTTGTTCCATCTCAAAACATTTCACTTCAATTTTTCGTTTTCGTTCATGCTCTAGTATTTCTTTATTTGGTTCCTTGAACAGCAGAGCATCTGCTCTCTTGATATCTTCCTCTGTTTTGTAAGGGTTTTGCTCTTTGAAATTACTAATGAAGGCCAAATTTTTCTGAACATATCCATTCGTCCCACTGCCTCGAGGAGTTGGTAAGCCTATTCCATTATACATTGTAATTGGAGTATGTTGTGTTAAAGGTAACTAAGGCAAGTGTCAGACTCAGTGGCAGTGCAACCTTTTACCACGAAAAGTGGAACAGAAAGCAGAAAATGTGGACAGGTTCATCAAACATATAAGACCCATAAAAACTAAGCAATGAAAGCAATCATATAGCGTACAATGAACAAACTTTAGTGTGAACTTTAAAAATCACACCGAGATGTTACAAGTAGAACCTTAGATGAGTCACATAGCGCCCCTTAATTTTGCATGCATTTGAAGTGTTTTAATCTCGAAAGTAATGTGTGGTTGGTGAACCATATAAATGACTTTATGAGAAAGCTAGACTCCTCTTTTGGTGCCAGTAATGTTGTCCAGTTCGTAAACTCCCTCCCGACTTATTGGTACTCATATAATGTGAGTAAAAATCAGCATGGGAAAAGTATATGAGTGAACCAATCAGATTTCGATGAGAAGCTATCATTGCATCGTAGCTGAAGTCATCTCATGATAAAAGCCAAAATCACTAAGGTATGGGATTAAGTCGTTCATGTCAAAACTGCTTATCAATTCTAACCGCACATCTTTACCATAAACCGTTTCATAACGAAAGTTTCCAATGGCTAAAACGTACGATTAATTAAACAAAGGTCATCCATATACTTAATTTCCACGGAAAAATTTAGGTTTAAAAATGAGAGCCTATCTGAGCAAAACAAAAGAACGAAAGTAACCCGAACAAACGGACAGAACGTACTCACATCAATCTATTGAAGCCAACAGCAAAAACCACAGTGACAAATGAGCGACGTTGTAACAAAACTGAAATAACGCGCGTGCACCAAGCACTTGATACAAACCCAACTTTGTACTGTCACTCAGCTGAAGTTATCCGACCTACTGGTCAAGTTTGTGGAGTAATATGGTATACGTGCCATGTTCTTTTTCTTTGTAAGCCATGATGAATACAGTCTGTTGCAGAGTTCTATTTTATTTAATTTACAGTTTGATGGTAATTTTTGGCGTTCCGGCTGACTTAAATATTCCTATTTAGAGTACATTCGTATTGTAAGTGTGATTTTGTGGAAATGCGTTAAACTCATTCAGGACTGTGGTAGTTCCGATGCGTTGTATATCTCCAAACTCTGGTTATCATAAAGGCATAACAAATTGTTTCACAGATTATATGTTGTATTTTGGGCTCTAGAAACCTAATTATTTGAGGTTTGTTATGAACTTTATCGTTGATATCTAGGACAGCTTTTGATATTTCTCAATACACAAATAAATTTGGTTTGCTTGTAATCTTGAAGGGACTGATGTTCCTCGTGGATTCTATGTAGGGTCACTAGACTTCTTAAACATAGACATTGTCACTGAGCTTTCTGGGCCGCGTCTGAACTTCTACTAGACTGAGATACACCAACAACTAACTGATCACTATGTAGCAGTCTGTGTCATGTTTGTCAAGCCCTGCCCTAGAGCTGATTAAATCCTGACGCTCAAGTTCGAGTGTTGACACTAGTCTAACTAACTACGCATCACATGAATACGGGTGCCCCTTGCTAGAGAGTGGCAGTTAACATAGACTCTAGGTTCATGGTTTCCTGTTGACTAGCTATAACCAACAGTCTTTGATTATCTAAGGAACACCTAGTTTAATTTGCTAGAGATACATAAAGCTTTTCCTAACATTGTTGTGCTAAGTACAGCCCAACAAGATCAAACCAACTATTCTAAGGATTTTAGACCAATATAATATTAAATTTCACGACTAGTGCTTCAGTTGTGATAATGTATAATATTCCATGAACTAGAATCACTATTAGACCTCGAAAATCGCCTAAAAGATTTCGAAGAGAAAACAAGTTCTTGAAAGGCACATTCACAACATATATAGTCTCCAAGCGTTGTATCCGAAATTCACACTGGCGTTTTCGGAAAGATGATGATTTTAGATTTCAATAACTTCCAACCAAACAATGAGAAAACCGGAAGTCTGAGACCCAAGTAGCTAAATATTTTAGCATACTAAAAAATTCTTAAAGATTTTTAAATATGATTGACGAATTTCATAACGAACCCTCAATATTTGGGTTTCCAGAACCCAAAGTACACATGATCAAACCAAACCAAGGTAGAAACCTTAGTTTATGATCAAAACTATACACGAAATTAAAGTCCAGTAAAAGTGGGAGGTATTCACGCCGATAGTGTAGATTAAGTTAGCTAACTTGAGTTTCTCCTGTTATCAACCACTACACAATTCATTGTTATTTTAAGGGCCTGATATTATAATTTGTCATGCTAATCAGATCAAGTATTATATAACCTATTCAAGTGCATTATCATATGCGTACGTATTCTTATAATGTACACTTTCTGCAGAGATTTTTGTAGACTTCGTTAGCGTCTATATACTTGTTTGAATTTTGTGTTGTCTACTATTCGTACGTCGTTAGATAGTCTAGACTGTTAACGTCTCACCGAATCGCATTTAATAATTTGCGTTCATAGCTTATCTTCCTCATTGTATGCATGGTTTATATCCTTCAAACATATTTCGTATCTAGCTCCTTGTATCACAGTTACAGTATGGCCCTACACACACAACAAATTGCTTCCCTATAATGATAAACGCTAATGACAACGAGAATGAGAGATTTTTATACATTGGATGGAACTCAAATCAATCAGTCCAGACAGAAACGATATAAAATTTGAATTTTGCTATGATGATCAGAATATAGGGTTGAGTAAAGAAAATTCCATGGTCAGCGGAAAATGAAACAGGATCAAATGGACGTTCGTGAGCAAAATCTAAAGCAAGGTAGTAATATTTTTAATATAACGGATGGTTCAAAATATTTTTTTCTCTCAGATGTTCTACGATAATACGTTGATACGACGATGAGACAAGTCACATTAGGTAAGATCCAGAAATAGAGAACCAGAGTATAGACTAGACAACACCTTATTAAACACAATTACAAGCAGTCATAAAGAATTTAGAGTGGAAACCAATGATGGCAAGTGAAATTACATATTTATTAGTCAGTAGTCTGTGTCCATTTGTCCACTCCCAAGGATCAATCATATCTCACTGTCACTGCCACATACCAGTCTTTAACTGAAGGAAAAGATGAACGTCTGGACGTTAATACAGAAAGCTAAGGAAAGAATGTAAAGAGAAACTGAGAATCACTATCACAAGGAATGCAGACATGATGGAATTTCCTCGTTTAGAAACACATGTACACACGCAAAGTAATGTTATGCGGAGTATGCCTATCTTTCTCTGTTGCCTGGTGTCCGTTTTCTGTGCGAAGATTAGTCAGAGATGAAAGGCCGATTCTCCGTAAGCCACCACTCTAGTTAGATTTAGATAGTTAGTTATCGTTAACCCCGAGTCTCGGACAAATTCTTCGACATCCATGGCAGATTCATTTTTTCAGTGTAAGTTGAATATCCGCGAGTATCCTTAAACACTTATAGTTAGATATTCAGAGGGAATTTCACTATACTCTCTGAAGTTGTAATCATGATACTGACAAGGTTATCATCGTCATTAAAATCCGCAACACTGGCTTTCTTCTCTAAAAAAAAACACTAGCCTTATTGAAGAGTTGTCGTTTATTTGTTTTTACTTCTTGTCTTGTATTTTGACTTTCATTCAGGTTAACCATACTGTATGTTCTTTGGTCTTTCACATCTAAGCTTCCTTCATGTGGCCCTGGTTAATCATTTCCCTATTGTTAAGAAATTTTACTGTTGCACGTTACCGTACTATTAACACTTAGGTTGCGTCTGACGAACTCAAGGTCATGACGTTGTTCACTAAATGACAGTTAACCCTTGACTGTCTACATGGAAAGGTTATCGGAATCTTTGCAGATAGACATCTGGTCCCATCTGGTTGGGAATACTTTTATGGATTTTCAAGTATTGGACTCTCGCTTATTAACAATTTCTTGAATTGTCTAGCACGTTAGTTTGCTTTAGGGAAACCCTTGACTGTATAGCATGGGCTGTACCGTTTGAGGTATTTTGTAATTTCAATATAATTCATTCTCTATTAAATTAGAACCGTTTACGTTGAACACTGGGTTTGTGCTTTGATATAATTCAATACATGTAACTCAAAAACGCTTCATGCGCTATACAGAAGAACTTAGTGTGGTCTCAACGAATAAAGTTTTGGCTTGATAGTTCTTTCCATTGTTACGTTCTCTTTAACATTCGGTGTTAAAAGTAGATGCCTAGACTCCTAAGTCACTTCAACATTCCCTGCATCATTCGAAACCGTTCCACATTGTTACAAGTCACAACTTACTGTTATTTATTACTCTTATCTGAAGACTCTTCGGACACACCTCGCTTTAGTAACGGAGGATAGTATGAGTTTATCTACTAATTGGTCATACTTATTCATGTTCCACTTCAAACCACAAAGCATTGCTGAGGAGTTATATCTAAATGGTTTGATGCTTTTTTGTTTCTCTTCTTCAGCATTACGTCCACAGTGAATAACAATAAAACTTCTTATGCCTATAATCAACCTAGAACAGACTCAACGTACACACCTTTCAAATTCGCAGCTCATACCAAGCGTCTTGTAGCATTTACTTTGTAACAAATATAAACTAATCATATATTTGCATTGTATAAATAATTAGCAGAATCACGATTCTAACACACAAATGAAGACAATCGACTTGACGTGTCTTTAATAAGGCCACAAACGGGACGCGTTACAGTTCAAAGTAAACATAAGCCAATCATACAGCTCTGTTCTATATACCCAATCACTAACCTGCCAGTATATGTGCACGAATGTTTGCACTAGTTTTATAAATTCATTTATCCTACTTGAGAAATATCTCATATGTAAGCTAACTTTTGCCTGTGAAAATTGCATGTACGTGTTCTGTCGGAAGTATATTAGTATTATTATTAGTGTTATATCTAGAAATGGTTGATTTACTTGATATAACGCGTACAAATGAACACACGAACGCCCAAACCCTTCCAAGTCGCAAAGAGAAGACAGAAGACTAGTGAAAGGAATGTTATTCCAAACAGTGTCAATTATGGGTACAAATTGTCAGGTATTATAGTTTTAGTAAGAATAAAAATCATCATTATAGTCCTCCAATCCGCATACAGGGGGTTATTAGCCTTGTCCAATCGGGAAGCTACACGTAGGGATTCTAGAATATCCTTCCTAACGGTGATTGGATGGAATATCTTCGGCTCCTTCTGAGCCTCTTATAGCTTCCTCGAGTTCACCCGTGGTCCGTCGTCACACCTCCCTCCTTTAAAGTCCGTTGTGTAAGACTTCTTTCTCGGATCCAGCTGGAACTTTGTGGCCTCATTCCTCTTACGGTCCATCACTCTCGAGGGTTGTACAACTTTTCCCTTGCGTCGTTTGCCTCCTCTATGTTTGCGCTCATGATGGCTTTTCTGAGGTGAATCCACGAGCAATTGAAATGGGAGCCGGCTTCCTGGGACCACTGTACTGCTGTCTCTTTGCATTTGATTTATGTGTCTTATGCATTTTTCGACACCCTTCCGGACTAGGTACAGTACATTTCCGATTCGACGTTCTATGACACCTGGTTCCCATCTCCTATTACCTTGATAGGCTTTGACAAGTACCCTTTCACCCACCTGGAAGCTACGAGTGATCGCACGATACTCATTCATCGGTTTTATTGTCTTTCTAGGTGGCAACATACTGTTGAAGACTGTGCGAATTTTTCTTCTGAACATACACTCGGCTGGTGACTTTCCTTCTGGTACTGCCGGATTGGGGGTAACTCTGTAAGATATTAGGAACTTACTGATCACTTGTTCTGGGATACCCTCACCTCTCCCTTTTACCAGAGCTCTTTTTATCGTATCCACGAATCTTTCTGCTTGGCCATTCGACTGAGGATGGTACGGAGGAGATTGTAGATGCGATATGCCATTTTCACTGCAAAAGCGTTTGAAAGCTGATGACATAAACTGAGTGCCCTTATCGGTCACTAAAATCTCTGGAACCCCAAAACAAGCAAACAATCCTGACAATTTTCTTATTGTACTGTCTGATGTCGTTTTCGGCATATCATATACTTCTGGCCATTTTGTAAAAGCGTCGACAACAACTAAGTAATTTTTGCCTTTTATTGGTCCGGCAAAATCGGCGTGTATTCTTCGCCAAGGCCCGTCCGGTTTTGGCCATGGTTGTGATTCTGCTTTCGTTGGATTCTTCGCAGCCTCTAGACAGGACCAACAACTGCGACATTTTTGTTCTATATCACGGTCCATTGTCGGCCAGTATGCATAGCTGCGAGCTAGTGATTTCATTTTACTTATCCCCGAGTGCCCGCTGTGAAACTGCTTAATGGCTTGGTGCCGAAGACTTCTAGGGATAACGATACGGTGGCCAAAAATGATGCACGAGTCGACAACTGTTAAGGAATCTCGTCGACGAAAATATTGTAAGAGCTCGCCACGTAGTGTAGATGAAGGCCACTTGTTGAGTATGCAGCGGTGAACAATCTTCAATGTATTATCCTTCTTGCTAGCTTCTTTAATGGCTTCGAATGTTACCGGGAGTCCGGAAACTGCGTCTGTTGATACTTTGTGAACTTCAGCCTCGACTTCTATGGCAACTACAAGCACGTCCTCTTCTTGTTTTGCATGCGAATCAATCAACATTGAGAGGGCATCTGCCTGTCCGAAGTCGGTTGTTGGTTGGTACTTTATCTTGAAATCATAACCCAGTAGTGTAGTTGCCCATCTCTGCAAACGGTTTGCTGTATATACCGGTATACCTTTTTTAGATCCGAAAACTGTCAGTAGCGGTTAACGGTCTGTCAGTAAGGTGAACTCTCTGCCAAACAGCACCTTGTGGAACTTTTTTACAGAGAATATGATGGAGAGAGCTTCTTTCTCAATCTGACTGTAGTTTCTTTCAGTCATAGTCAGCGATCTTGCTGCGTGGGCGATTGCCTTCTCAGACCCGTCAGGATAGGTATGTGAAATTACAGCTCCGATTCCATAATTTGACGCATCTGCCGCGACTATAATTGGAAGATCTGGGTCATAATGTGTAAGTAGAAGGTCTGATGACAGGAACTGCTTTAGTTTTAGGAATGCTTCTTGACATTCGGTTGACCAGAACCATTGGGTATCCTTTTTCAGTAAGCAATTAAGTGGAGCACGAAGGCGATGCAGATCTGGAAGAAAGACGCCATAATGACTAACCATTTTCAAGAAAGAACGTAAAGTTGATACACCTGTTAGTGAAGGCATGGACTTGATGGCTTCAACGTTTTCAGGATCAGGTTTTCTCCCGTTTTTATTGATTATGAACCCCAAATAACGGACTTGCTCCATGTGAAAGTCACATTTTTCAGCACGCAACCTGAACTCATAATCTGCTATGCGCCTAAGCACCGTGTCCACCTTACTCTCTAAGTCAGCATAGTCTGTGCCCATGATCAATATGTCATCGAGATAGGCCGCAGTACCAGGAATATCTTGCAACATAGTATCCATAACTTGTTGGAAGATTGAAGGGGCGGTTTTTACTCCAAAAGGAAGTCTGTTATATTGGAACAATCCTTTATGAGTGTTTATTGTCAGGTAATGCCTACATTCTTCCGCTACTGGAATCTGTAGATAAGCTTCTGACAGGTCTAATTTTGCAAAATACTTACCCCTATTCAATTTCGCAAATAAATCTTCTGGTACCGGCAAAGGGTATTGATGGACTTCAAGCGCTTCGTTTAACCCAGTCGAGTAATCTGCGCATTGCCGGATACTTCCATTTGGCTTTTTGACAATCACTATTGGTGCTGCCCAATCGGAAAAGTTCACTGGTTCTATTATTCCACTACTTTGCAGACGATCTAGTTCTTGCTCAACAATAGGTAACGCTGCATAAGGTACAGGACGTTTTGGTCTGAAGACTGGGGTAACTCCCGGTTTAAGAATTAGTACTGCTTTTGCCTTTTTGCACTCCCCCAATTCTTCTGTAAACACTTGACTATGTCTTTCTAACACAACATTCTTCAGATCCTTCTCAACTGGTTTACTGGTTCTTACGGTGCTGCATATGTGGTTAATGGAGTTATTTGTTAATTGTAGTGTTTCTAATAGGTCTAGACCCAGCAAATCTAGTCCTGGGTTCTCTGTGAGATATATTGTTGCCTTTGTCTTCGCGTTTCCCTTTGAAACTGTGCAACAAACCTCTCCAACAATGTTCAACTTTCCTCCAGAAGCGCTATGAGCTAACTGGGTTGTCGGTAGCACCTGTGGTTTTCCGATAAGTTTCCAGGTTCTTCGACTGATAAGTGTGATGTCGGAAGCAGTATCGAGCTGCAGGCGGGCACGTTTTTTATTTATGTCTACGTTCACATACTTTTGTCGGCGGCAAATTCGTGCTCGATTATGTGATACCAATACTTTGTTAGTTAGTGCATTATGTCTGTATTTCTTGAGATAGGGCTTCGAAGAATGTCGTTTATGGGTTATTTTTCTGCATCTGTTTTCTTTATGGCCCTTTCGGTGACATTTACTGCAATAATGTTCTCTATATGGGCAGAACTTTTTATAGTGCCAACCTCCACACGACCAACATGGAGATGAGGGCTGATTGTCTGTGTGTGATGATTTTCTTGAGCCGGTATGTTTCTCCCCACTTACAGCATGAACGTATGGCAACTAGCCATTATTTTCGACCATGGAAGTGTCGTGTTTTAAGTTTACCAATCTCTGGCACTCTGTGGTTACTTCTTGTAGTGTTATGTTTGGACATTGTTCAATTTTACTCAAAATTCTGGTTCTAATATCGGCATCCTCAGGAGATTGGAGGCTGCACACGAACACTAGACACTTAAACTGATCTTCTGTCAGTGCTGATAGTTTGAAGCGCTCACATTCACGGTTTACTAACCCCTCATGCTTCACCCAGTCATCGTCGACTGCTTTTGTTATCTTAAGACATTGATAACGAATATCAAACAAAGATGACTGCTCAGCGAATATTTGCGACAAAGTTTCGATCGTTGCATCAAAAGAAAAATCTCTTGGATTCTTTGGAAGGATAAAGTTACTGTAACGTTCATGTTCAACAGTTCCAAGTTTTCGTAAGAGTATTCTGACCTTAGCGGCGTCATCAAGTTTTTTGAGGTCGACCTTGAACAAATCTTCATATTTGTTGAACCAGGTTTCAAAAGTAATACCAGCTGAAGCATCGAAATTAAATTCATGGATAGAATCGATGATGTGGTCAACATGAGATTTGAAGGGATCATCTGCAACTTCTTTCTGATTCAGGTTCATTTTCTGGGTTAGTGTTTCTATCATGCGCATGTGGATCTGTTCTAAACGTTTTTCTTGACGTTCCAATAAGGCTTCAAGTTGTTCGAAGGTAAATGACATCTTGATATGATAACCCCGTCGCCAGTTGTTATATCTAGAAATGGTTGATTTACTTGATATAACGCGTACAAATGAACACACGAACGCCCAAACCCTTCCAAGTCGCAAAGAGAAGACAGAAGACTAGTGAAAGGAATGTTATTCCAAACAGTGTCAATTATGGGTACAAATTGTCAGGTATTATAGTTTTAGTAAGAATAAAAATCATCATTATAGTCCTCCAATCCGCATACAGGGGGTTATTAGCCTTGTCCAATCGGGAAGCTACACGTAGGGATTCTAGAATATCCTTCCTAACGGTGATTGGATGGAATATCTTCGGCTCCTTCTGAGCCTCTTATAGCTTCCTCGAGTTCACCTGTGGTCCGTCGTCACAAATAGCATATAGCGTAAGGGATGAGGTTGTTAAGAATGTTCACATGTTGTGGTAGTTACGTGAGTATGGATTTTATGCAACCGCAAGCCAAAACCATTGCATTGGGTTCTTTCTTTAAAGGAGATAAGTAATTTGGTTGTCTATATTTTAGAGTGTAAAGCATTGTTGTAAAATTGTATAGTCTGGGCAGCAAAAATGTGTAAAATCGACGAATCTGGTCACGTTAAGGAACTAACGCACGTGATTTTTCAGTCAGTTTGTTTGTCGGATATATGATGGACTAGAATTTAACTTGATGGTCACATCGTTGTATGACCAATGTATGAGTTACTTACTAAAGTAATCTTTTAGCGACCTGTGTTCCAACAGGCATAATTACCTTTGACACAAATACTTTATGATATCAAAATATCAAAAAGGGTAAACGTATAGAGAAACGTCCTGCAGATAATCATGTTCAACAATTTCTGTGTTATAATAATAATAATTTGTATTCTGAAAAAATGATAATTACAGAATTCACGCCAGTTTACAGGCATGATCAATTTGGTATAAATAATATCATAATATGTACAGAACAAACATGTGATATGAGTTTTAAGTTTACTAGTTCAGTAATTGTTTAGGTATTACAGCTATCCAATGCATCAGACGGGAACATGTAATATTTCTTAACTGGACAGCCTGTTGATTTATGAACGGTGTAATTAAGGTCATTTCGTGTGCCAGATCGATTTAATGATAAATATCTACAACTGGAGAAATTAAAACGAAAACAGAGAGCACGGAACAACAAAGCAGTAATTACCGAAATATGACAATCAGATCTATCAAAATGCGTATGTCATGTGACACAGTGATATACTGTTGGTGATATTAAAATTAGTTAAACTAGCTGGGGACGGTATTAACATAAAATGACAGCAAGTTGGTGGTTTTATCCAGAGAATACACTAATAAAAATGCCTAAACATTTAAAGTTCCTATAATAACACTTGTGGAGTGAGATACACTTGCAGGTGCTAGAGCATTCAATGCATTTTCGGAGGAGCAGTATGCATCGATGCAACGTACAAACAATGGGAGTGATTTTATCGTACGGATATGTTCTAGTAGGTTATTCCAGAGTCTAGAAAATTTACAGGCAAAGTAATTCATATAAAGAGATGATTTAGAATAAGTTTGTTTCACAAGTGCCAAGGAATTACGGGTTTCATAATGAGGAGTTTCTGCGTATTGAATTACATGATTGGATGTAAAGGATAGTTTATTAAGTAGTTTGAAGAAAAAAATAAGATTTAGTTTGAGTCTACTCTTCCATAAAGGGTCTAGCTCTAGTTTTGTACATCTAGAATTATATGTTAAGGTACAATCAGCTCCAAGAATACGAAGTGTAAATCGTCTCTGTACTGATTCCAGCCTTAATTTATCCTTTATGCGCGCACTGCTAAGAATAAACGTGCAATATTCTAGAAGAGGTCGAACACAAACTTTGTACATTAAAATTCGTGATTCATTGTTATGAAGGTTTCTAATTATGTAACCTACTAGTCGTTGTGACTTGGAGGTCTGTTTCGATATCTGTTCTGTAAGCGATAAGTCATGGGAGTATCTAAGTCCTAAGTCTACTACTGTATGTAATCTAGTTAATATTTCTCCATTTATGGTAAGGTCTAGGTTAAGTGATGTATCGCCGAAGCATATTCATCCACATTTAGCCGTATTAAGTTCCAGTTGCCATTTTAAGCACCACTGTGCTACCTTGTTAAGCTCCAAGTTAATGCAAGTTGCATATTTTCCAGCTCATGTGGAGAAAATGAATATACTAGTTTAAGATCATCTGCATATAGAAGGGGCTTACCTACACAAAAATTTTCACAAATGTCATTGATAAACACTAAAAAGAGCAGAGGGCCTAAGACACTACCTTGTATTACACCACTTCTAACGGGTACAGCGTTAGACAATGAAGAGTTAATTTTAACTATTTGATGTCGATTGCTGAGAAATGAATCAATCCAATCTAGCAAAGGATTTTGAACCCCATAAGATGCAAGTTCGCCTATAAGAAGTTGGTGGTTAACCATGTCAAAGGCCTTAGAGATGTCCAGATATAGCACTAAGACTAGATATCCTTGGCTACGTAGAGAGTAGACTAAATTAAAGAAGTCGAAATGACATGTCATGCAAGATCGATTTTTGAGAAATCCATGTTGAGTATCATTGATAAAGTTTCCAGCGAGTAAATAGTTGGAAAGTTCATCACTTACAATTTTCTCCATAATCCTAGAGATCACTGGAGTAATATTTATTGGCCGATAATTGTTCATGTCAGTCTTATCTCCAGATTTATAACGTGGTACGGTACGGTACACGGTTTTCCAACAGTAAGGGTAAGAACCAGTTTCCATAGAGAGAGTAAACAGCTTTAGAAGAAGAAGTGGAATATCTGGACCACCGTATTTGTAGAGAAAGGATGGAATCCAATCTGCTCCATGACCGCGCGAAAGCTTAAGGGCATTTATAGCCATATTAATTTTCTTACATGTGAAGGAGATAGATTTTATAGAGTTGCTGGTCACGCACGTAACTCTTGAAGCAAAGCCACTTGTGGTTCCTACATCATTCGCAAAAGTACCAATGAAAAGGTCTGCCATAGTTTTAGAGTCGTATATATAAGTGTTATTATGCTGGATGCATGGTATATCAACATTTTGAGTTACTTTAGCGCGTTTATTGAGAAGTAGAGTTAAGTTTTGTACTTCTGAGTTACTATTAAGTGCTAGTATCTCCTCAATAATGGCTTTTAACCTATGTGTCTCTTTAATTTGATTAAAAATTATTGTTATTTGCGCAGCTGCCGTGAAGTCGTTTGACTTGAAATAACGATTCTGTAGGCGTCTTAGTTTATTACGATATTTAGCTGGTATATATAATTCGTAAGGTTTAATAAACCTGGACGTTTTAAGAGGTACACAAGGATCTAAACAAGAGTTAGCGATCAAATAGAATTCGTCGATAGTATCTATGAGATTAGTACATGAAAAAAAGTTATCCCAGTCTGAAAGTTTATATATATATATATATATATATATATATATATGGTGAAGATAAAACGAATCTGAGAAGTTAATTTATTTAAGTGTAACATAAGATAATTTGTTATTATAGACTGCGTGTTTAGGAATAAAATATGTTTAGAAGGAATAGAATAGCTGAACAGAATATATTATGATATTAATAACAGTAATAATTATAAATACGAACATAAGTGGACTTCATATATTAAGATGGATAGAAATAAAAGACGTGAAAAGTCTCAAAAGTTGCACTTTGCTTTTCGGTCAATTAGATAGATGACGGACCTTGTTTGTATAAACCATTATTAAACACATTGATACTCAATAAATGATACAATCCACTTTCCGAAAGAAAATCATCAAGGAGACTTCTGAACCGGGTTGTAGTTTCACTGCAACTGAGGTTCACTGGCAGTCTGTTCCACATTGTTGAGTAGCAAACAAAGAAAAAATTCTGGTGTAAGTTTGTGTGGGTTCTTGAGATCGCTAGAATATTCCCCTTATTGCGGCCTTCGAATGCTCACTCTAGTTAGCGGATCTGGAACGCGTCAGCATAGCCAGTTTATTGGTCTTTGGTCACAAGTCTTTGTCCCGTTCGCAGTCTAAGTGTATCCGCAATCGCTTCAAACCTAGCAAATTCACTTTCTTTAGGTAAGTTGGTCATGCATAAATTCCTGTTTCGAAACCCACGTTGCTCAGAAGTTAACAGACTGTACGAATCTATCTGACTTATCCCAAACAATTTTTTCATGTAACTTAGCGACTATTGTAACGACCGAAATGCTAATATTCGGTTCAAACGCAGAACTATCGAACCAAAATTTATTGGATTAGACCAAACTACGTTCTTCTGTATAGCGTACAAATTGTTTTTAAGTTGCTCTTATTGAATTATATCAAAACCCAAACTCTGCCCAATGTAAACGGTTCTAATTTAGGAAACAGAACAAATTCTATCGAAAATACAAAGCACCTCAAATGATACAGACTGTGCTATATAGACAAGGGTTTCTATAACAGAAATTAGCATGCTAAACAATGAAAGAAACAGTTCAACACCTGAGAATCAGTAAAAATATTCTCAACAAGATGGGATCAAATATCTGTTTGCAGGTATTCCAGCAGTCTTTCCAAAGAGACACTCAGAAGTTAACAGCCAGACACTGGACCACGCCGCGACCTTGAGCTTAGTCGAACGCGAACTTATTGTCAATAATCAGACAACAGAAAAATTAGGTAACAAAATGTAAGTCTTCAATCAAAGTCACATAATAAATGCTCAAACGAGGAAGACTGAAGAACACAAACTGTGATTAAAAGAGATATGAATAAACGTTAAAATACACGGTAGGGAGAGGAAACAAATAAATGCCAGTACTGTCCAGCAAAATGATGTAGAGGGATTTTCAGCGTTTTCTTTCCATAACAGCTATGCTGATCATAATGACAGGTCGACAGTTAGATACAATCTGTCTCTGACGATCTTTAAATATAAGACTGACTATAGCATATTTTCAGTCTCTAGGGAGTTGAGCAAATGAAATGGACGTGTTAAAGAGCATCTCGAGTGGTCTTGAAATAATGTCCGCAAGAGATGGCAGAAGTCGTGGATGTAACCCATTATGGTTTGATGTCTTATACGGTTTGAGGTTAGTGATCAATCGAAGGACAATTTCCTCAGTCACATGTACAGATCCCACGGCTAGTATTTCAGCATGTTTAGGACAAGTATTTTTAGCAATACACGTAGAGTAGACTTCGCTAAAATATTTTGATAGCCTCAGCTTTTGCCAGGTCTCATTCAGCCAATAAATCTTAATTTTCGCGTAACAGTAATCGGGAAATACCATCACTACGTTACGTTCTCCGTTCAACATACGAAAATAATCAATTCGGACATGCACGGCTGTCGTATACCAACAGTCTTTCATGGTCTTTTAAAATTTATTCCGAAATTTTTGGTATTCACGCTTAGATGGTTCGTATTCTTTTGACAAGTATAAGTCGTGCAAGTGTTTCCTACGCTTCAACAGCCTCCGAGTTTCCTTACTAATCCACGGAGAGCGATATGATGGCTTTCGTCTTGACCATGGAATAATCGGTGACGTTGCGGACTCGAATGTAGCCTTAGGCGTATTCCATCGATCCATCCACGACGACCGACCAGTCAGTTGAGATAGCACAGTCTCTGGTTGGAGGAATATTAGCTCCGCAGATAGTGGGACAATGTGTAGCAGATACAAATTGTATACCATGTGTCCGAAACATCGGTGACATCCTTTCACTGGTGTGTTAGTACAAGATCTTGCAATGACGGATCATGTTCTTAGTCAATGTGTGTATGTTTCGTGATATATTGTACAAGTACAGACCGAATAATGGGTGACAGAAAGTGTTATAACGCTCAAACGATTATCTACACTAGATCCCTCCCTGTGTATATTCTACAGGACTTCAACACATTTCAAATCAAGAATACGTAATTAGCCTGATCACAAAATGAATATATTTTCACATCTAAAACTGACACAATCCACAACAATGAACAATCAGTAATAAATGTGTGTCACAATGATAAGGATAAGGGAATATATAACTTATCTAACACCTGTCAGACTGTCTACATGTCTGACTAAGCAAACAACCGATCATGCTCATTCCTGCCCTCACATCCAAAGGATGCTATCGAAACCCCTGCTTGAAGCTGTTTGTTGATATGCGGTGAGTTGAAGCTTCCAATGTTGAATCTACATTTTGCCTTACCATAAAAACATATATGTCTTAAGATAAAGTCGTCAGCAAGACAACACGGACTTCGGTATATCCCTCGTATAATCATTAACCCGTCTGCAGACTTAATTATACAAAATGCTACCTCACATGTACCACTAACATTGCATCTACGATATGATTGGTTGCATACAAAAATGATCTCTAACATATAAAATCAAGCCTTCTCCGTTGTGACTTGTAACTATCACTTCTAATCCAGATGTAGACTGAGGTGATCTAAGTTTCTGTAACAATAATTATATCAGGACTCAAATCATCCACCACCAAACTTAGTTCAGATATTTTGTTCCGAAGATTATGGGCGTTCGTGTACCACAAATTCAAGGTGTTTTGAGAATTGCTCGGTTTAACTGTCAGCTTTTGAGTTTTTAACTCTGTAAGGACATTCGTCCACTTGATTCGATCTTCAAACAGCCAACCCGGTTGGACGCGAATGCTTAAATGACGAGTTTTGCATGAGTTATACAATATTACGTCTCTTTCATCCGAATTCCCGAGAACCAACTTCAAGATCCTTCTTAGTTGGACCTCGGCTCCAACCCATTTACTGAGTCTGTAGAATTATGGTCTACTATGATATTAGCATTGCTCTAATAATAGACCTAATCCTAAAATTGTAGATTTATCGTGATGTAACTGCCTAATCTATAAGATCTTACGTGGAAGTTACATCATCGCCTACACCAATTCATTGCATTGTAACAATTACCAATACGTGATAGAGAACAAGCTTAGGCTAGAGATGGAACAATATATTTAATATGAATAAAAGACATAACGTAACATTTAGCAGGAGGGACCACGCCTGCATGGTCGAGCCATGCCATAAGATTAACTCGTATTAATTCAATTCACTGTTCCAGGCTTTCTTCATTGTTCGGTATTTCCCAGCGTTTAATGTTGAATGTCTATTTTCCAGTTTGTCTCGTGTTACGGCTCAATGCCACTACAAGTCTTATTACTTTCGTGATATGCGTTCCTGAAACGTTCCCAGGCTGTACATTTCTGATGGAAAATTCCACTAACTCCAGCTCACATGCATGCCATTTATCAGGATCATTGTCTTTCGACTCCTCCAGATTCATAACCATTAAACGAGAAACGGGTTTAACTTCGTTGAAAGTCGTGTTCACGACTTTCGATCGTGATGTTAGATTCTGTTTTTAACCGCTAGGAGCTTACCGTTAGTTTTTATTGCAACAGAGTTGTGGGAGTCGAGCGAATGACTCACAACAACGTATGATCAGGCCGAACTTTTAACATTTACGATAAGGTTAAATATTGTCTTGATTTGGGACTTTGACGGAGTAATTTGCAAGGCAGAATGTGGGTCCACCAAGGACTTTGCAATTAAACGGGTGCTGTTTTCGACTATCGCTCCTTCTCTTCTATGTTACGACACCATCTATTTCCCACCAACCGCAGCATCCACATTAGAACTACTCGGGACAATAATGGTTTCGTCTGGATCACTAGATGCTGCAGTAGCAACTTGGACACCAATATGTAATAGAATTTCGAACATTAGTTGTATCAGGATAGAAACACCTGTTGTGTGTTTTACATTCGTGTGTCTGGCACGTGCTGCAACAGAATTTACGACAATGATGCATTTAGTACATTTGTTACCGGAAAAGCCCTCATTAACTTTTTTGTTGACTAGCGCTATAAGTCTGATTGCCCCTTGGATGAGTAATGCAATTCTTGAACAACAAAATGTACGAGGCCAACTAGAGTTACGCTTTGAGCACCTTTTATAGACATAGGGATTTATGCAGGTACACGCCTTATGAAACAACTTCTTACATAAATGATGTTGCATTCCTCCTACCACAGGTAATAGGCAGCATAGCTGTCCACATTCGTGAGCAGAACCGAGCATCCTAAAAATTATTTAAAACTGGTAACACAAAAATGGACATGTGAAAAATTTGAAACCTTAACCGAATAAATCAAGTCAAAGTCGACCAAGTATGCTTTGGTGCAATAAATGCGCAAAAGCAAATAAGTACACACAAGTACAGTATCACTTTAACTGAAATAAACTCAATTAAAGTGGAAAGATTAATTTACGATAAAAAACGGTAAGTTTAACTCAATAAGGAATAATACCACTATCCTTTTTAAATAGCGTGCCGTACAGTCAAAAATTTATGTACTTATTTGAAATCATCGACAAACTATTGTTACTTAGTATGAAAATCTTTATTTCCCTTCACGCCCATTTGTAACCATAAATAATAAACTATTGATAATTAGTTCACTGGATCATTCGTTCGGTGTGTTGGTAGCCCCGCGAGTTTGATATTTGTTGGTTTCGTGAAGCATGCCATCTGGGGCACCTTTGTTTGTCCTTAGTAAGCACATTTTGCTATTCTAACTTTCACTAGACCGTACAGCTCGTGGAGAGCAGGGAAAATCTGTACAGTTAGCCAACATTGAAGCGGGAAAGACAGTTGCAGAAGTAATAAGAACGTGCTTAGGACCAAGGGCAATGTTGAAAATGCTTATGGATCCTATGGGGGGGATAGTAATGACTAATGATGGAAATGCAATATTGAGAGAGGTTTGGAAACACATGTCCGCTTATTTTTCAGATTACTGTCGAGCACCCTGCCGCTAAATCGATGATAGAAATCGCGCGGACTCAGGATGAGGAAGTCGGGGACGGTACTACCTCCGTAATTATCCTCAGTACGTTATTATTTTCCTTAATATTACATGTTCATAAGGTGGAGAAATGTTAGCAGTTGCTGCTCCCTGTTTGGAAAAACAGATACACGCTACAAAAATTATATCCTCATTTCGAAAAGGCCTTGATGACATGCTTGTATTACTTCATGAAAAATTGAGGTAATGTTAAGTACAAATTGTGTATTCTCAAGTGTTCCATGTGATGCATCAAATGAACGAGAGGTCCAAAAGATCATTCAAAGTTGTGTCGGGACAAAACTCATAAATCAGTGGTAATATCAATATTTAAATCACTCATAATCAGGTCCGACCTAGCTTGCAAGATTGCTTATGATGCCGTAAAAATCGTAACAGTGGAGACCGACGGCCGTAAAGAGATAGACATCAAACGGTACGCAAAAGTGGAAAAGGTAAGAAAAGTTTGAACCATATTAGTCTCAGATTCCTGGTGGGTCTGTTGAAGACTCGGTTGTTCTTGATGGCGTTATGTTTAATAAAGATGTTGTGCATCCTCGTATGTCAAGAAGAATAGAGAACCCCAGAATCTTGCTTATGGACTGTAATTTAGAGTATAAGAAGGGCGAAAGCCAAACAACAATGGAGTTATCAGATGATAAGGACTTCACGTAAGTTGTATTTGCATTATCTATTCATTTTTAGTCGTGCTCTAGAAATCGAAGAGTCCTTCATCAAGGAAATGTGTGA
This sequence comes from Schistosoma spindalis, assembly GCA_946903255.1. Taxonomy (NCBI): domain Eukaryota; kingdom Metazoa; phylum Platyhelminthes; class Trematoda; order Strigeidida; family Schistosomatidae; genus Schistosoma; species Schistosoma spindalis. Next base: position 34,761,533 of record OX336417.1, on the reverse strand, counting down.
CCAAATTATCCAATACAGTCCCAATGTTCTTATTACCGAAAAGGGAGTTAGTGACCTCGCTCAACACTATCTGAGCAAAGCCAACATATCTGTTATAAGGCGACTCAGAAAAACAGACAATCTGCGCATCGCAAGGGCATGCGGTGCTACTATTGTCAATAGACCAGAAGAAATCAAGGAGGAAGATATTGGCGTTCAAGCTGGTCTTTTTGAAGTAAAAACAATAGGAGACGAGTATTTCACATTCATAACAAAGTGCAAGGTGAGTCTTCCTAGAGATAAACGCTTATTTACAGAATCCCAAAGCTTGCACTATTCTACTCAGAGGTGCCAGCAAGGATGTACTCAATGAAGTCGAACGCAATTTGCAAGATGCCATGAATGTAGTTCGTAATGTTATGTTGGAGCAGCGATTAGTTCCTGGAGGTGGTGCCATTGAAATGGCCCTGGCTCAAGAATTAACTCAAAAATCAAAATCAGTTAATTCTGCCGTTCAGCAAATGGTTTACCTCGCAATGGCACAAGCCTTAGAAGTGATACCCAGGACGTTAGCTAAAAATTGTGGTGCAAATGTTCTTCGACTTATCACGGAGCTTCGTGCTCGTCATGCTACTGATCCTGCTAAGTATTGGACATTTGGTGTAAACGGAGTGTCTGGACGGATTGTCGATATGAAAGAACTGGATATTTGGGACCCCTTGACAGTCAAAGCCCAAACTCTTAAGACAGCAGTTGAGGTATGTTTACACTTAACTATTTGCTAATTTTTAGACGGCGATTTTGCTGCTGCGAATAGATGATGTTGTTTCTGGGGTAAAAAAACAATCAGGAGATAATACGCAAACGCCTCCAGCCACTGAATAAAGTTCCTGTCGCACCAAGTATTTCTTAACCTAAAATATATATCGATTCTACCTGCGTTTACTGTTACATTCGTAATTATTTCTTATTGTATGAAAACATTTTCTGAGCACTACTACATTTCGCTTGTTCCAATTCGTGTGCATCATGATTGCTTGGAAGGGATTAGACTGTGGAGAATTTATTACCCAGGGGTAGTCTACATTGCTACTAAGACATGTTTAGATTTACAGTTCATAGCAATAAATTCAAATGTACTAAACGGCTATCCCATCAGGTCAAGTAGGCTTATCTCACTGGTTAGTCTCAATTGCTAGGATTTCTCAGAAGTGTGACAAATCTTCAATCTTTAGAACTAGAGGTCGGCTAATATCAACCTCCAGTTACTTTGAACATGGTCTAGTCTTTTTTAAACAGCAATGCAACAAATAAATATTAACATTCTCATGGCTTCGTTTAGTGTAACTCATTGTGGTTAGGATAACGAGTGGTTGATTCCTCTCTGGTATTTCGTACCAATGTGTTTAATCCTAAAACATCAGTTATCTTCCTACCAAGATATATATATATAGAGAGAGAGAGTAGAGAATTAGCTATAATTTAACACGTTCTGTTTCTAGTTTTGTGTTTCCAAATTTGCCTTTTTTTCCTTTGTCTAACACTAACTCCTATCCATTAAAATGAACGCATATCTAGTCTAATTTTGTCGAGTTCACATCTTGATTCTCGGATTATTTTTCTGTATTACATCTTCATACTGTCTAAAATAACACTGCCATTAAGTCTTTATGGACCAAAATATTTTCTAAACAGCCCTGTTCTTGTGTCGTGGTAGTAACTACAAATACAGTACAATGTGTAGATTTGAGTTTGTTTATTAAGTAAATGCGATTTCATAATAGATCAGGCCGGTGCGTTTGACTAACGAATTATAATTCAGGTATGATACTTACTCTCCGTTATTTTATACCGTATACTTTTCTTATCCTTTTAGTCACCCTAGCATTTAAGCATATAATTGCTATTCAGAACATTATTAACCCTAGTGTGAACGATTCGAGTACGCGAAATGTTATTCCTGGTCTCCTGAAACCACGCTCCAAACTACACGTAGGAGCTTTCAACGTCCGAACACTGTGCCAAATAGGACAACAGGCTTCCTTAGCTAAGACTTTAGAATCTCGCTCCATCGATGTGTGCTGCGTCTCCGAAACGCGCACACAAGATCCTAGTAGTGTCATTCATTTGACCGCACCATGTCGAAGTAACGAACCAACTCGGTTTACGCTTCGTGTATCTGAAAGCCCTGATGCTGCTTCCCGTGGCCTCGCTGGCGTAGGTATAGCATTGAGTCCTAGGGCAGAACTAGCTCTCTTAGACTGGATCCCAGTAGACAGTCGTTTGTGTGCTGTCCGACTAAACGGAACAGTAAGGACTCGAAAAGATAGGGACACTCGTCGTTGCCTCTTCGTCGTCTCTGCCTACTCTCCCACTGACTGCAGCTCAGATGATGTAAAAGATGAGTTTTACAGAAAGCTCTCCGACCTTCTCCGAAAAGCTAGGCGTTCAGATGTAGTAATAGTGGCTGGGGACTTTAATGCTCAAGTAGGTAAACTAAGCGAAAAGGAAAGACACCTGGGTGGATCTTATGGTGTCGCGGTTCAAAGAACAGATAACGGCGACCGTCTGTTGCAGCTATGCTCAGATAACCGCCTGTTTCTTGCAAACACTAACTTTAAGCATAAGGAAAAACATCTTTTAACATGGAGACCCCCTAATTCGTCTCAACGCTGGACCCAAATAGATCACGTCGCTATCAGCCACCGATGGAGGGGCTCGATAGAAGACTGTCGCTCATTCTGGAGCACATGCTTAGACTCAGATCATGCTCTAGTGCGAGCGCGTATTTGTCTGCGTCTTACTGGACGTAGGAAACATGCTGCAAGGAAACCCCTTAGGGTTCTACTAAGTGATAGTCAAGCTAAGAGTATATTTCAGGAACATCTAGAAAAACAGTTAGACAGCCATGTAAGTGACGCCCACCCCGAGGCAGCGTGGAATGACATCCGAAAAGCTGTAGAAACAGCAGTGATGTCTGCAAGTACGGTAAACCATAAGGTTAGGGAGAAACACTGGATCTCAGCAGCATCTACCGCACTGATAGATGCTCGAAAACTCATTCCATCTGGCTGTGAACATAACGAAGAGCGGAGTCAGCTTAAGCGTAAGCTGACTAGAAGCCTACGCAAAGATCGTGAACAGTGGTGGGTAGCGAAAGCAAGAGAGATGGAAAAGGCAGCGGCAATAGGTAACAGCAGGCAACTGTTCAGACTTGTTAAGGAAACCGGTATTAGGAACCCAATTGTTAGCGAAACAATCTCAGAGAAAGATGGACATATTATTCATTCTCAATCCAGGAGATTGGACCGATGGGCAGAACACTTTGGGGATCAGTTCAACTGGCCTTCAGCCACACTTTGGTTTCCCACGATCTCCAGTCTACCTGAATGGCAAGTTAATGTAAATCCTCCGACTCTTTACGAAGTTGAAAAAGCTACAGGAAATCTGAAGAGTGGGAGAGCAGCAGGTCCTGACAAGTTTAACTCTGAGATTTTTAAGGATGGCGGTCCAGTATTAGCAGCGAGATTGACTGAGGTCTTAGGTAGAATCTGGGAACTGGACGTAATCCCATCTGACTGGTCTCAATCATTGATTGTACCAGTCTATAAGAAAGGACAAAAGTCCTCCTGTGACAATCACAGAGGAATTAGTTTGACTAATATAGTGTCTAAAATATTAGCTTCAATAATACTTCGACGTTTAACCAAAGCTCGTGAAGAGCAGACTAGAGAAAACCAGGCTGGTTTTCGACCTGGACGTGGTTGTATTGATCAAATATTCACATTACGTCATGTCCTAGAACATAGACACACATTCAGACGCCCCACAATGATAGTACTTCTCGACCTTAAGGCGGCATTTGACTCTGTTGATCGTGAGGTTCTATGGCAGTGTTTGTCACTGAAGGGAGTACCAAAGAAGTACATCAACCTTATAAATGCTCTCTACTCGAACACAACTGGTCGAGTGAGAGCTTATGGAGAACTGTCATCAGAATTGATTACCTCAAGTGGTGTTCGTTAGGGCTGTCCACTCTCTCCATTCTTGTTTAACTTTGTTGTTGACGTCCTTTTAGAGATGACACTTTCCTCATCTAAATTTCCAGGAGTTGAACTTCTACCGGGAAATCCACTTGTTGACTTAGAATATGCCGATGACATAGTTCTATTTAGTGAAGACGTTGACAAAATGCAGAGTCTGCTGACCACTCTAAGCAACAATGCAAGCATGTTCGGCACGCGATTTTCTCTCTTGAAATGCAAAATGTTGCTTCAGGATTGGGTTGCGTCGACACCCGAACTAGTGATAGGGAGTAAAGTAGTTGAGCGTGTCGACCGCTTCACTTATCTTGGAAGTCTCATCAGCCCTTGTGGTTTGGTGTGTGACGAAATCTCAGCACGGATACAGAAGGCTCGACTAGCTTTTGCCAACTTGCGTCATTTGTGGCGTAGGCGAGATATCCGTCTATCAACCAAAGGACGTGTTTACTGCGCAGCAGTTCGTTCCGTCCTACTTTATGGCAGTGAAACATGGCCAGTAAGAGTAGAGGATATTCGTAGGTTACTAGTATTTGACCATAGGTGTCTTCGAAACATCGCTCGTATATCCTGGGACCACCGAGTAAGTAATGCAGTTGTTATGAAACGGGTACTAGGTAAGGATGGCAAATCAATTGATGAAGTAGTGAAACTTAATCAGTTGAGATGGCTGGGACATGTGCTGCGCATGCCCGACCACCGACTGCCCCGACGTGCTATGTTTTATGGTGTAGGAGTAGGTTGGAAGAAAGCTAGGGGCGGCCAGACCAAAACATGGCACAAATCCAGGAAGTCACTGACAAGTGGACTGAGCCGTGTTGTTAGGTATAGACTACCTGGTTAGGGACCGCGAGACAATAGCAACCGATGGTTAGAAACCTTGAATGACATGGCTGAAAATCGTTTGCAATGGCGCAGGTGCATCCACTCTTTGTGTTCTCTGAAACTCTAATCTTCTGAATTCTTCATGTCCTTTATTTTCTTTCCCAATTTATTCCACTGGACTATACTCCTTTAATAACATCATCGAACCTTCATGTCCCCTATCTCTACTTATACTTTCAGTACCTCTACCACTATGGGATTTGAATCGATTACTGAATCTCTGTGCTAATGTGGTATGGCAACTCGAACTGATGTACGTACGTACAAAGTTCCACGTTGTTACTGACTGACTAACCCTCAATATTTCAGAATTATCCTGTAGGGGAAAATTTCAGATGTGGGAGGACTGTTATCAGTCAACAAGTTATTCACATCTTATGGCCTTGGTTCACATGTCGGGTTTGGAATCAGTTTTCCTACCTATAAATCTACATGACGTCTAAGTACCAAGCCTTTACAAATCTTTATACACAGGGTGAGACCTTACAACCATTTTTCTCGATTGATCCGACCTGACAGTGAGGTAAGGCACTGTTGCGCAATCTCAATACCTCTCCATCTTTGCCTCCAACGGCATTACGAAACTGTCTTCACAGGAAGGACGTGGTGTTTTTTAGCTCTTTTTAGAGAAAGGCTTCCCAATCTTGAGTATTCAGATCAGGTTGTCTTACTGTAGAATGATGCACGGTCTATTCAAATCATACTTGTTTATTCTATGATCAGTGTCCATAAGTATGACTTGTACACTACGCTTAAGAGCAAGTTTGTCAATAGCTCATGTTGATACTCACTCTTTGTTGTGGTCCGTATTCGATAAGTTCATGTATCTAGCTCATTACGCGAACCCTGCGATTTCTGGTCTCGTAATGTTAGTCTTGCTGTTAAAAATTGATTTTACGTGTTCGTAAAAGCAGTTCTACTCGGTGGTTGTAAAATATAACTTCTCTGAGCCGAGGATGCTCGATGACTTTCCGATCATCGTTGTCTCTAAAGGACATTCACATCTATCGGTAACACCGTGTTAGTATACTGACACTATAGTGTTGGTGTTCTGCAGTGTTTATCTCGGTGATGAATATACAATTAGTATTTTGGGCACCCGGGCAGTATCACAGCCCTCACACAAATCAATTGAGATTTGTGTGGCGCATATGTATTTGGTGCCTCCCTGTACCTATACTTATGTGTTAAAATAATAATAATAATTGATCTTAAAGCATTTTCTGTGTCTTAAACATGTTTTCTTACCGCACTATAAGTTATTTGCTGACTCTTAGACTAAGTGGGAAAAGGGTAGTCTGTGATATGATAAGCATTGTCTGAGTTGGTTGGAGTGTAAATGACATGTATGAGTGATTGTTTTACAATTGTTTTGTGACACGTAGTCACATCCTGAACAAGTAATTATGTGACTCGATCAGTTAGTTAGATCTGTTGGTTATAGACACTTGATTGTATGATATATATATATATAGTTAAACATCCTATACAATATATATTTAAATAGTAGATATTCTAATTCTGTTGTTTTTAATATTAAGGATTTTAAATAATTATTAGTTGGCGTGCGTTCATCCAGTCAGTCAGCTACAACATAGAACCAGGCACATATATGCATCGGTCCAAGTTGTCACACCTCATTAGCACAAAATGATGAACACCAAATTTATGATAGTAATATGTACAAGGAAGATTGTGTACAAGGATATAGTACAAGAAGAAAGAAGTAGTTCGTAGAAAGAAAGACATAAAGTAATTTTACACTTACGTCATTGTGATCAATTCTGAACCATATTACCCAAAGTCTCCAACCATTGGTTACGATAGTTACGCGGACCAAGTAGTTTGCATCTACAAACAAGACTTAGACTTTATTTTTTATTTATTTGAAATTACTGACTTCATGAACTGATGCCACGTTTTGGTTTGGGCGCCCCTAACCTTCCAACAATAATCAGCATTACGCGTCATGGTAATCGGTATCCAGGCATACGTAACACAGCTCAATCATCTCAGTCGATGCAGGTTCACAACCTCATCAACTGATTTACCATCATTCCCTAATGCCATAGTTCTAACATCACTGTTACTTACTCGGCGATCCCAGCAGATAAGAGCAATATTTCTAAGACATCTGTGATCAAATACTAGTAACCTTCGGATATCCTCTACTCTTACCGGCCATGTTTCACAGCCATAAAGTATGACAGAGCGAACTGCTGTGCATAAATCCGTCTTGGAAGCATTGCTCGTATATCCTGGGGCCACCGAAAAAGTAATGTAGTTGTTAGGAAATGGTACTAGGTAAGAATGGCAAATCAATTGAAGTGGTGAAACTTCATCATTTGAGATGGCTGGGACATGTGTTACATATGCCCAAACACCGACGTTTGATGTTGTAGGAGTAGGCAGACCTAAATATGGCACAAAACCACGAAGTCACCGACAAGTTGACTGAGCCATGTTGGTAGGTGTAGACTACCTGGTTGGGATCCGCCAGATGATAGCAACCGATGGTAGAGATTTTGAATGACATGGCTTAAAATCGTTTGTAATGGCGCAGGTGCATCCACTCTTTGTGTTCGCCCAATTTCTAATCTGAATTCTTCGTGTTCTTTTTTTGTCTTACCAAATTTATTTCAATGAATTATACTCCTTGAATAACATCTTCAAACCATAATCTTTCCGATCACTATTTATACTCTTACTACCTCTACCACTACGGGATTTGAATCGACAACTGCCTCTCTGTGCTAATGTGGTATGGCAACTCGAACTGTACGAACGTACGAAGTTCTACATTGTTACTGATTGATTGAAACCTGTGTTTTGTTGGTAGACGGATATGTTGCCTTCGACTTTAGTGACGCAAGTCGGCAAAAGCCAAATGAGCTTTTTGAACTGTGCTGAGATTTCGTCACACACCAACCCATTAGGGCTGATCAGACTTCCGATAAAATTAAAGTTGTCGACGCGTTCGACTAGTTCACTCCTTATCCGTAGTACACGTGTTGACGCACACCAGTCTCGAAGCAACAACTTTCATCTAGAGAGGGAAAAACGCATCCCAATCATCCTGGCAGTGTTGCTCAGTGCGACCAAAAGTGGACCTCCTGAAAAGAGATCAATGCCCGAGAGTTCAGTCTATGAGAACGTTGTTTCCAGCAGTATGTCTATTATGAAGCTAAACGAAAATGAAGATAATGGACAGCCTTGCCGGACACCACTTGAGATTGCAAAATCAGATGACAGTACGTCATAAGCTCCGATTTGACTGATGGTGTTTGATTAAAGACCCTTCACAAGGTTTATGTACTTCTGAGGTACACCTTGCAATAACAGACACTGCCATAGAACCTCTCGATCTACGGAGTCAAATGCCGCTTTGAAGTAAAAACAACCATTATTGTTGGACGCCGATAAGCATGCCTGTGTTCTAAAACTTGACAAATGCTGAATATGTGGTCGATACAGCCAGGACTAGGTCTAAAGCCAGTCTGATTTTCTCGCGTTTGCAGTTCATGGGTCTTAGTTAGGCGCCCAATAATTATTGAGGCTAGTACTTTAGATGTTATGTTAGTCAAACTAATCCCCCGATGATTATCACATGACAATTTTGACCCCTTCTTATATATTGGGACAGTCAGTGATTGTGACCAATCAAATAGGTTTACGCCCAACTCCGAGATTTTACCTAAAATATTAGTCAACCTAGTCGCTAAAATTGGACCACCATCCTTAAAGACCTCTGGAGTCAATCCATCTGGACCAGCTGCCCTTCCTCGTTTCAGATTAACTATAGTCTTTTGAACTTCAGCTAGATTCAGGGGACCTACTTCATTATTCCATTCAGGCTGTTTGGGAATCGTGGTAGTTGTAGAGTAGCTGAAAGCCAGCTGAACTGTTCTCTAAAGTGTTCCGCTCGTCGTTCTAAACATCTGGGCTGAGAACAGATAAGTGTCGTCTATTTCCGAGATCGTCTCACATTTGACTTCTTGATCTCAGTTTCTTTTATTAGTCTGAAGAGCTGTATTGTGTTACTTACAGTAGCTGCCTTTACCATCTCTTTTGTTTTCATTGCTCACTACTGCTCACGGTCGCTCCTTAGACTTTTGGTTAACCTAGAATTGATTTGCTTTTGCTCTTTGTCGTGTTCAAAGCTTGGTGGTATGAGTTTACATGAACTCATCAGTGCAGTAGACACGACAAAACCGAAAAACTTCATTTCACTCGTAAATTATTTAAAAATTTTCGAGGTATATTCCTTATCCAACTTGTATATTGTCTACAATTTACAGTTGATTAGATACGTCTCGTTATGGTATTGATTGTCTTACCAACTGTCAAGTGAATAAATATATCAATTTTTAAATAAATTACGAGTGAAATGAAGTTTTTCGGTTTTGTCGTGTTATATCAAACTTAGCTGAGTCTTAGTATCTAATAAATTGATACACCACTAAAATACAACTCAAAAACCACTTACTCGATAACTTACTAGAACCAGAATACAGTTGGACAGCGTAGCGATACTGGTTTTCCAGAACAAACTAAGAATCCAACCATTATTTTCAACGGAAACCATTATCATCATAGTCAAATAACCTTGCCTCTTGTATTATTATAATTGTTCGCTGTATTTTCAAAGATATTTTAAATGTATGTACAAGTGATTAATTCCTGTCTATCAAATATACTTAATTTATTCGGACAAACCTTTAAAGTTGAGCTGCTTCGTTTACTCGGAGAAATGTAGTACCCGAATCGGGACATAGGATTTCTAACCGGAGACGAAAAGGGATCATAGCCGACGAAATACAAGAACAAACGAGACTACAATCTACAGACAGGCTTTGAGAGAAAGTTTAGGCTCCTTGAGGACGTGTACTAACAAGGATTTAAAATTTCTGTGGAGAACTAAGATTTAGAGTTGGGATTACAGTTCTCATTATGAACTGATGCCAAAATGCCTTTTGGATGAATGGATTTCGAGCCAAAATGCAATACCTATTATCTGATTGGCTCGTCCATAAATTATAGTCTCGCCGTAGATCTCTGTAAACCGGTTATGTTCAACAAATCCTCATTTTGCATACCGACTTAAAGTGATTTTAATTCACAAAATGTTAACGGACTTTTGCAATTTCTACTTATAAACTCCCAGTGTATGTCAGTTGTATCTAGTTATTTAATCAACTATGGATTTTTGTTGTACTGATTATTTCACTATAATTCTGTAGTTAATGACAATTACTAAATCACATAATTCTGTAATTATTAATAACCGAATGTACTTGGACGTAAACTCGATCTCTGTTGGACACGTCCAATAAGTCTTAAGAAGAAAGGTCTTCTGTAGTAGCTGAAGCGAGTAGAGTTGTTGTGTAAGTTATCGACGGATTTCACATATTTATTAGCAATAAATGAACATGTTAATAGATTCAATCACATTGTTATCGAATAGAGAACAGTTTTATATGACACGAAAGATAAGAAATCCAGATCTCCCATTGATCAAATCATAATACAACTAATTTCGTAATCATTTATTACCAAATATTACACGTGTACTCAAGGTAACAATTTTTAATTCAAAATTTATGGTTGCTACTTCAAAGATATTTACGATATGAAACAGAAAATACTTTTAAGGAAAACCCAAGAGTAGAAACTATCGTCATGAATAAACAAAGATGCATGTGTTGTTGAAAAGTGATAAACCAACTAGTCTTACTGCAAAAAGTTGTTGACTGATAACATACACATCACCAAGACTGAATATAGATAACATCACCCAATATCATTCAGGCAATAAGTAAATAAATGAAAGTGAAGCACTCTTGTACAAAAAAATGACTACACACCTTCAAGTTGAATGTAACTACTAATATAGCTGAATTCCATTGTAATCATGTCATATTTATGAGCTCGCATCAGAACATCAACTACGTAAAAGAAAAAGTAGTGGTCACATTACAACTTACCCTTAAGAAAGTACATTTTTGAATTCGTTCGATTGCATGATGGCTTATCACGTTTGATGATTGCCAAAGCGAATTTTATATATATACTTATGTACAGAAGTTTTAACCCATTACGTTTAGTTGTCTATTATCAATGGTAATGATGGTGTATATACGTATAAGAAATCGAGTGCTTTTTTTATCATGGTCAATCTTACATGAAGTTCAGAACGCCAAATTTGTGAAGACTTTGTAAAATGTCAACTAACGTCTTCAAATCTAATAGTCGTTAAAATGTAAATGTGCTAATGAAGCGTTAATTGAATACAATAACCATTTTGGTGGTTTTTTTTTGAGTAAGTTAAAATGTGGAACATTAATTGCCCTTCTGTATAACATCAGCGCTTACTTCATGCATTAGCCATTAATATATTGTACGTGCTAACAGTAAGATACATTAAGAAATTAATTGGACAATGAAAAACAATCACGATAAGAAGCTCAAGATGAAGTGATGCGGAATAAGACAAATTTATGTTTTTAGTCGAATATCCTTATGTACTAATTATTTCGACATACAAGTCATTGGTTTTCAACTGTAATTTTTAGTTACCTAAAGAAAAATCTGGAATTTCTTTAAGCTATGATTTCCCTTGTCATGACTAACAATCCCTGTTGGTCAGCTCAATCAAATTAGACGGGATGAGATCGAACCCTGTAATCCAATAACTGCAAGTTAAGCGTACTATGCACTAACTTATCATTCCACCGCAAAAGTAGTTGCCAGAAAGAATCCTTCATTGTACAAAAAACACCGGCATAACAATGGATATCTAAGAAATTTCTCAACGAGAGACTAGCGGGAAAGGTGCATTACTCACTCAGATTAGGTCATAGCATGATCGAATATGTATAAGTAAATGCCACTGTTAGTAAGACCTAAGTAACTGTTTATTGAAACGAATCCAACTTGACAGTTTTCACCAGTTGTCTTCATTTAAACCACAAGTGTACACTATTTTACACATACATTTTTGAAACCAACAGTTAGACTAGTAAAACTAAAACTGACGTCGAATCACGAAACTAATAAAAATGATCGTTTGAAGATCTCCATCAAATATTAGTCCTTTAATGAAAATATTCATCTCATCTTGAACATACGATTAATTCAAGTTTACGACTACCGATTGACAATATTTATTTCACTATTATTTTATTCTAATTGTTGTTTCCACTCGTTAGTTCTTTGTCTCGAAAAGCTATCTTCAATGTGTAAGAAAATGAATCGATGCACATTGTACCATATCTCTTACATAGTTTACCGTTGTATTAATAAAACAGTAGATAAATAACTGTGCGAAAAATCATCATACACCTATTCTCGAATAGAGACAGAGGACGCACGACAGAAGAGAGAAGACAAATATACGCACAACAACAGCAGTGTCAACCACCATAACTCAACGTGTAAACTGCGAAAATTATTTGAGATTAGACAAAAAGTCACAAACAGAAAAACAAAAAGAAGGAAGACAGCATTTTAAATAAATTCATGAATCCTAAAAGGTTATGCACACGCGCCCAGAAACTTAAGCATGGAAGTTAATAATTTACAATGATTTTAGAAAATAACAGTAACAAGAGATAATTTAAAGCAATGTTAACTATTGAATAAATATGTATATATGTACATATGGTGTTCAGAAACATCACAAATCACAAGCGAGAAAGAAAGAGCGGAGGAGAGGTGTTGAGATAAATATATAAAGAAAAATATACAAAAGAATAAACAAGAGGTATTATATCATTTCACAGATACTTTTGTTAAATGTTGTCTGGACGAAAATCTAATGATGGCTTTTATTTATTGTCTCAAAGAAATAATAGTAAGAGAAAAAAAGATGCTGAGAAATGTTAAACGCCAAGATCATCATCACAGGGAGGGACTAATTAAATCCAAATATATGAAGAAAAAGATAATGAACTCATACTGAAGAGATGTTGAGAGAGAGATATACAGTAAAAAGGAAATAATATTTGGGAATACTAGTTAAGCACATAAATCTATGATGAAAATTACAACCATATTTTTTACAATGATTTGTACCAAATCATTTCAAGTAACAGCCAAAAGTAAATCGTAGATTCCATTTTAATTCTTTGGTGATGTCAGTTGATGAAATGTATCTAAAATGGTGAAAAAAGCATAAAGCTTGTTAAACACAAGTTCCAGGTACCAGTTAGAGATTTCACCGTTGAATAATAGGGGGCTTGTGACTCAATTCTGTACATGAAATGGTTTTCTGATAACAAATAGTGTTATATATTTCCGCTCTTAATGTCTTCGAAATCTCACCAAACACATAGTATCGGGTAAAGAGGGAAACATCGTAACTGGATAGATTGATCGTGTGATCACTTCACATTTCGTGATTAACTTGGGAGTTGACAGTATAAAATTACTGACAGATTTCAGAAAAAGTTTATACATAAAGAATTGGAAAGGTAGCTCATGAGACAAGAGTACAACATTGGATACGCACATGAATCATACCAATTTTATTACATGGTACTTTAAATGCACAATAACAATCTGATCAAAAATAAACACGGATCATACCGAACAAAAGAGATTCTACAATTTAGAGCTCTTTTTAAGTATCACAGAATATTGAAATAACAGCATCTGACTTTCATCTACAAATAAAATTCACTTGTCAAAACAATTACAAAACGAAAAAAATTTCCTTTTCGAAGAAATCACTTACTACTATATATGGTTGGTTAATCAAAATTGACTCATCTGGTACAAATTTGTATTGACCAATGCTTTTATAAAATAACTGAGTTGATTTATAGTGATAATCTACAAATATTCTTTACTTCCGATAACTGCATTTTACGGTCATAAAATATAATAGAGAAAGCTATTATACAACATAATCGTCCTTTAATAGGCATATATACATCTCGAGGACGCCATAATTGGTGATTTACGAAGTCAAAGTCAGCTATCTGAGTACACGCGAAGATATTATGAAACAGCAATCCACAAGGGCTGACAAGACTTTCAAGATAAGTGAAGCGGTGAACAAACTCAACTACATGACTCTTACCATTAATTCAGATGTTACCACATATAGTCATGAAGGTATGTTTTGCCTTTTAAAAGGGAAAAGCACGTCATAAAATGCACGGTGATCAGAAAACACTGCAATTCGACAATCTCCAGAAAATCACCTGACAAAAGGTCAATTCCTGAAAAGTAAGAGAAGTGTTATCTCTGAAAGAATGACTAGAACAAGGTAAAGTTGGCAGCCCTAACGAAAAACACTTGGTATCTCAATATCCGATGACAATCGCCACAAGCTTTGACTCGAGTAACAGTATTCCAGCAAAAAGCCTTTACAATAATTGTGTACTTCTTTGGTACAGATTATAAAAACAAAAACTTTCGCAAAGCCCGTCAGTCAATAATAATCTTAAAAGTCTCAAGTTATTGAGAAATACAAAATAAGTGTAGTGATGATAAGCACAGAAATACGAAAATAAGTAGTCTATGGAATATTACCAGACAATTAAGCAAATAGTTAACTTACAGTTATAATGTTGAGTATTCAGTAGTAACATAAGACACGTTATGCGTTGTGGTTGATGGAACATTAACATGGTTAGATTGAAAATAAGCACTTCTACTGGGTACTGATAGGTTCGATACAGTAGATGCTGTTAAAATAGGTGGAGTTGTTAATCTTGGCATAACAGTTTGGATCAATGTCTGATTATGTGTTGGATAAACTGAAACTGGTTGAGATATTAGACATTCCGTTGAATATGTTGAGGAATTAAATGAATGTGTAAATGAATCGGATGAGTGAACTGGATTACCAAAATTCGACATCGATGGCTGTGGAATAGTTGAAGACGTTCGACAGTATGGATGAATACTATCAAATGCTTGAGATGATAGCTCATGGTTGTAGGACATATTATCGGAGGAAAGACTGTATAGATCTTCTCGAAGAACATCTGGATCCTGTTTTAAAGTCTCGGTAATGTAATGATGATTACCAGTTGATAAGGGAACGTTGACTGAAGCCATTACATCAGGATCAATAATCAAACGACCAGCATCTTCTTCTTCAGATTCATCCTCAGAAAATGTAGGTATATCGACTGTATCGGATAGAATACCTGAAACTTTGAGATCCGGAAATACATGTGGGAATTGAGTTAGGAGTTCTGAATGTGTAGCACTAAATGTTTTATCAAAGTCTTGTGAATCGGCAGTTGATATATTTGATTCTGGAATAATCTCTGAAGTAAATGGACTTTCTGTTTCTTCTTTTGATGAATTTTCAACAATTTGATGTATTTGGTTATCAGTAATTGGGGCATCTAGATTTGGTAATGAAGAAATGTTAACTTCATTTTCAAAAGAATTTTGTGTATTATTGCTCAAAACTTCAGCACACTTGAGCTTACTTTTCGATTTCGGTTTCGAAAGAATGATTTTTAAACGAACATTAGACTTAGTATTTGTTAAAGAAGAATTGTACTCTTCTACCAACATCTTTTTATTTTCAGAAGTATTATGATGAACCTTATTTTTGGTCTGTTGCTTAGATCTACGTTTAGATATCACATGTAATTTTGATTCTATAGACGCAGTGACTTCCCCACCTATGTCATTAAAGGTAGTTTGATCTAAGGATACATTCGAGGAATCAACAACTGATGGACATAACGTCGAAGGTTCTTGTTTCTCACGAGAGACTTTGGTTTTGTTTCTTCTTACTTTGTTATTGGAATGTTTACTTTGTTTTGTGGTCGCGTTCATTTCCACACTAAGGTTTATGTCAGGGATGGACAATGATGATGCAGTTTGTGAAACCTCCGACTCTTTGGCATCATCGAGAACAGGTATTTCAGATGACTGAGATAAAGATTGTTGATGTATTGTGCCGCCATAAACTTCGTGGTCCCAGTCACTTTCACTATCAGTAGAGTGAGTTTGTTGTCTTTTTTCTGCCGCTTGTTTTGCTTCATTAACTGCCTGGCGAAAAACTCCACGTTTCTTTTTATTATCAAATCGTTTACAATGTTCAAGGAAATGAAATAATTTATCACATGGCATGTATGACACCTGATTCCAAGCAAACCAATGAAGACAGGCAGTATAACAAACCTGCTCTGATGTTAAAAGTGGAGATGACTTTTCTTGGAAATCCACGAAGGTGCGTACTTGTTCATAATTCGGCAAATCAATTTCATTGGCAACCACACGTTGTATGCTAGTAATCTGTGCAGGCCAGTAAGGCCATCCTGAAAGTTTGCTCCAAACTAGGTCACCGACACGAAAAACAATGCCGTCATGTAACTTACAGCGTTTTACTAAAGGACCTGATATTATTAAACTCTCGCACGTAGATCCCTTCTTTGAAGAACCGGCGGATGGTGACGGTGATGGTGAACGTAAACCATTGCAAGGAATGTCTAACTTCGGAACAGATGGACTCGCATTCTCTATTGAACTATTTTCTTCACTCAAAATTTTAGAAGCCGAAGTAGCCAATTCTAGATGTGAACCAGTCTGTAACTTGACAACTTCATATTGTGTTGGTACAGTTTTTGAACACCCGGAAGGTTGTCTATTCCGATTAATCTTAATTTTTATTACAGGAAGGGCAAGACCAGAACTATCACTTGTCGGGGTTAAGCATGGAGACACATGAGATGTAGATATAGACTTTTGATCAGTTATGTCCAAATATTTTTCAGACTGTGAAGCGTCCCCTGACTCAATGTTACGACTGTTTAACGACCCATTAAGCAACTTAACCTTAGAAGATACATTGCTACTACTTTTTAAAGTACTTTCGCTAGGACTAACACTAGATCCATCACCAGACCGAATTCGCAATCGGTTTAAACTAGGGGACTGTGGATTACATGAGGTAGAGTTTTCCGTATCAATATTATTGGATGAAGTTGAAATGTGACTTGTTGCAGTGGAACTAGGATTACTGTTTCGTTCATCTTGACACCTTCTAGCTCGCGCCTCACGCATCCATCTGTTTTTCGGTTTTTCGTAATCAAAAGCTTTACGTCGACCTTGTGGAGAGAAATTACTCTCACCCATAGGGATCCCAACATTGTTTGAAGAAGAATTGTGTCCAGACGTAGATGTTTTGCAAGTTAACTGTACAGAAGCAGAATGCTTCTCCTTAGATGGACTTGACAAGCGTGGGCTTATATTATTTGGGATATTTTCTTTTTGTGGAAAATTACCATCAAGAGAATCACTAGGTAGAATTTCATCTACCTCTGGACGACCTTCTAAATCTTTTACAGAACAAGAAGGACCCAATGAATCCAAAGTGACAGAAAGTGGGTTCAGCTGAGTACGAGTACGGTATCGAGAATTTTTTCTTAGGCCAAGATTCGTTTTTAAAGATGTTAATGAATTTATTTCTGATTTTTCGGAACCTTTGCGAGTAGCGTTTGACTCAACTTTTATTCTGTTATCAGTATTCGAATTGACATTTCCAATTTCTTGTTTGGAAGAGATTCTAGTTTTTTTCCCAAACGGATAACGAAATGGAGAGGTGACAGATACATATTGAGCTTTAATTCGGTTCTTATGAGTTTGTTCCCGAGACGAGAGAGAATCGACAGAATTTGTCTTACCGACTAGGACTGGAGAAGTAGGAAAATCTTTAGTTTCCTCCGAGGAGGAAGGTACTGCAGTGTCAGAAGATGAGTCCGGATTAACGACAGATGGTGTTGCGACCAGGACTGTATTACTAACATTATTCGGTTCAGTGAGTTTCTGAGAACTTAGTTTAATCTTCTTCAGCTTTTGCTTATCGGGAATAACATCGACTTTCCGTTTCTTTGACATAACTAATTTTGGTTCTAACGATTCCGGAGTCTTAGTCGACTGTTCAGAAATAAAATGCTTTTTAGATTTTGATCGTATATCAGAACTAGAATCAATTTCTGATCTTGACGAATCATCCAAGTTTATCTTCATTTCTTCATTTAGTTTAGGGATGATTGGTGGAGTGACGTGGCGAATAGACTGAGAATTTCCATTGAGTGCCGATAGTGTAATTTGATCGGAAAAGTTGCATTTAGGAAGATAATGATTTATTTCGTTGTCTAAATTTAAGGTAGATGAGTCAGATGTGCGACGATCTATCTGGTCAGTGAGGAAGGAAGAGGAAAGTTCCGTACCATGTTCCTCTAAATGGAATGCTTTTTTACATTTCCGACAAACAAATCGCCGAGGTCGTAATATTCGTGACAATTGTGGGGCTGGTTGGTTTCGATGACTTCGTTTTGTAGGATCAGGTTGGAAGACATTCAAATTTGAGGGTTGGCCTTCCAATTTGTAGGAATAACGTTCTGTTGAACAAGGAATAGTTTTGAGGTTGATCCCTGACGCTGTTCCACTTAAAGGAGGCCAAAATGGTGCACTAGTTATTCTTTCTGAATTTGTCCCATATTCATTAAATTTCCTATAAAAAACAAAACACCGAGTTTTGGCTTAAGTCAAATTATTTAAATTGTGAGGATTTCACCCATTAGATTTCACTATGAAAACAATAATGTGTACGATAACAAGAATATTCTACATTTTGAAGCTTCACTTAATAAAATATGGTTAACCACTAGTATCCAAGAAGTGTATCTTAATCTCTTACCGCAGGATCCAAATAAGCTAGCAGAATAATTAGTGACCTAAACATTCCTGATCCACCCTTAGCCAGATAGCGTGGCCCCCAAATGCTCTGGTACGGCCAAGAATGGAAAGAGTCCGCTCTCCCTCTCGAAATGCTCTCACATGACCACACGCATATAGCCTCTGCCAGGGAAGTCTGACTCACTGACTTCTCGCGGCGGGGGTTTTGTCTACGGAATTGAGAGGACGAAACGAGAATGTCCGGCGCTTTAACCGAGTGGACACGGAGAATCCATCTAGGGGTGTTGGAGATCCCTGATTCCAAACAAATGGTGCATATGAGCTCCAGGAACTTAGGGGAAAAATGGCGTATGAACCTATCCTTGGTCACCTGCTACCATGGGTTTGCATCACCTGACGTTACTCCACTGCCATGTGGATCAGATCTTTAGGTTGAAGGCTCCGGGCGTGACTTCCTAAACAAACCACCTGCTTCTGTCTGGGCACCCGGGCAGTATCACAGTCCATACACAAATCAAGCGACTTGTGTGGAGTATATGTATCTGGTGCCCCATTGTATCAGTATTTATGTGTACAAATAAATAAATAATAAACAGCGTGGAAACAACAATCGAAGTCAAATATGCATATGTGAAAATATTAGTAAGAACAAGTAGTTCGAAGACAGGATACTAGATATTCAATTGTAAAACAGGTAAACAAGAGACATTTCTACGACTAATTTGAAACATTCAAATGTGCAAAAGTTAAGACATCTTTTATCGATAATTCTGTTGTTTGATGCTTTGAACAGTTCATAACTTAGTTGTATGTAATAAAATGTACTTCAAATAAATCCATTTCAGTAACTTCGCAGTATTTTACGCATTTTTTAGAACACAAAATCACTATTGCTTACTACAATAAATGCTTCTCAAACGTTCAATGGCCTAACATGATACATAAACACAGCTTTATACACCAACGCCATCATAGATATAGATAGGACATGATCATTAGCTTCAGGTGACAGTTCTTAACACAACTAATTTATCTCTGGATAAGTGAAAGAGTCAATATTTAACTACATTATTATTAATAGTCAAAACAATAATAAGCTAGAAAATATTGAAAGACCCGCAAATAATTGTCATACACAACGTAAAACCTGACGCATGTGTATTGATTTAAGTTGCGTTGCTACATCAGAGCAGAAATAAAATTAGTAACAACACCAATAGTAAAAAATGTAAAGTACATGGAGATTAATTACGGAACAGGCGTAAGTAAAACATGGAGATTTCAGGTTCTACAGAAGGACGAGGAGTGGATGTAACTCTGCTATTGCGAGCGATTTTGAACCATGTCACCCAAAATATCTGACCAATCGTTACGACAATAGCCCAGACCCAAACCAGGTACTCTACACACATTGATATGACTCAAACCCACAAAAATTAGTTCCCACGGTTCTGTCCATGCATTTTAGACTATAAGCCTCATTCATTTAAAGCTGGATCTCCAGAGTATTAAGTGAACAATAAATTAATCCGAATTCATCATTTCCAGACACAAAACAAATTAGTATATTCACATTATCGTCATAAATACTTAACAGATTATTGAGGCACACGACTTATCTAATACAGATTGGTGAATAAACTGGCCATGATAAGCACTAGGTTTTAGTAAAAATATTGAATGAAGATTCAGGAAGTCAACATCTTTTTAAATCACTATATATGGAATACTTACAAAAACTGTGTCAAGACTAGAAAACACATTAAGAGTGAACTGAAGTGACAATTTCTTTCAATCTAATAGCAGGATTGAATGGAATTTATCTCAACGGAAATAAATTCGACCTTTAAGAAAATATATGCGATCAATACAATGAAATGAGAGGTTTATTGAATCATATTTGCTCAAGTTGGATTTGAAATTGACCAATGTTTTGAAATGATTGAGAGAAGCAAAGACCATAACTGTAATCGATTTTTTTATTCAACACAGAATTGTCGGTTACAAATTGAATTAAACAGTCGGGGATAGAATGTAGAGTCAACGCCTAGCAAAGGGTTCTTTGGAAAAAAAGTGGGACATTTACTTCAGGATTATTCTCGCCAACCAATGAAACGCAACAGACTGAATGTGTAGTAATACTTTCAGTCGCACAGATAATATATACTATACTGTATATTTCTGTATATAGAATCATATTTATCAGTAGGAGCAGAAAAAATCAAACCTACATTTTTACAAACCTTTTGATCATATAAAGGAATACATATACTAATGACCACGTCCACAAAATAGTTATTGATCAGATACTAGACCAAACAACTTAAAATCAATGTTGGTGAGCAAATAAATGTAATTATAACTTTTTCAAATTTCGGAAACCTTATTGTGCTGTACTCATTGATTATCAAGTCTTACTTTACCTTGTTAGTAACTATTAAGTGCCTGTCTTGTATTTTCGTCGTTAATTTCATCCAATAGAATTGTTTGAAATTTTGCAGCTACTGCAGAAAGGTACATGTTTAGATTAATTGAACTAGAAAAACGCTATTGCAAGAAGTGATGAATTAAAAATACCTATACAAATTGAGAATAGGGTGATTTAAAAAACTAAATAATTAGTTGTAAGTCATTGGTAAGAAGCACAAGTACCCACTTAATATCAGAGCATAGTGTATATGACATCGAATTTCTTAGAATAGTGACCACATTGTAACTTGGTCGATAAACACTAAAGATCAAATAAACATGACATCGAGTATCATCTAAAAATTAATCACTAATGTTAGTGCTATTTACCCTTCGTTTGATTACGATATCGTAGAATGATTGTGAACTGGTTATTTTCGTATTTCTGCGCTAAAACTTTTATGTTCTTATCAACTATACTCAAATAACATAAGGCTTTTTAAATTATCTTGGAGAGATGGATTAATCACGAAAGGAAACTGACTTTAAACCAAATGCTCCCACATACAAATCCTGCTCTATTTAGTTTGGTTTAATCAGTCGAGTAGCATCCCTAAACCTCAAGAAAAATTGTGGTTCAAAATCAAGTACACAAACCTATGCTTGATACAAAAAAGTTATATACTAATAATAAATATTACCAAAGTATATTAACTCATCGTACTAACACTTCTAAAATATGGATCATGGTAGTAACAGGATAAAAAATTTACATATCTAAGGTGTCTTACGACTTTCATAGGGCATTTCTATGCAATTATGATACCTACAACATAATAACTAAAAAGTAAATAAGGCAAAATGATATAAACCAGAGTTAAATACATATCTATTATTAAAATCCAACAGTGAAAGAAACGTTACCATACCCAATATTACTATTCTTTCTCAGATAACGGAAGATTAATATTTATTTAGCAGCGTTCGGAAAATACGTGATAGATGAAATGGCTGATAATTAGCGCAGACGCACTCACTCTTTACCTTAAAGTACCTACACTTTTTACCCACAAATTTTTTTATTGACATTACATTTTTGTTACTACTACTGACAGGATCTGCTGAAGGAAGAAGTAACTACTATGGAGGACAACTGGAAAGGTATAAAAGAAGCATTAACTTCAACGTGTCAAGAGGTTCTGGGTCCCAAGAAGCATCATCACAAGGAATGGATCTCTATAGAAACACTGGACAGGATCACAGAAAGGAAAAACAAGACAGCAACTAACAACAGTCGAACACGAGCAGAGAAAGTCCAAGCACAAGCTGAGTACATAGAAGCAAACAAACAAGTGAAGAAGAGCATTAGAGCCGACAAGCAGAAATACGTGGAAGAACTAGCAAAGACGGCGGAAAAAGCTGCAAGAGAAGGAAATATGAAACAGCTTTAAGATACAACGAAGAAACTAGCACGGAAATATAGTAAACCAGGGAGACCGGTCAAAGACAAAGAAGACAGGCCAACACAGCCAACAACAGCGGAACAGATGGGTAGAGTACTTCGAGGAACTCCTGAATAGGCCGGCTCCAAAGAATCCACAGGACATCGAAGCAGCACACACAACTAATTGAAAAGAAATTTCTTCGCTCAATTCGTTTCTTCTGTATTTATCAAATGTCCAAATGGGAATCTACACACAGATCTTCCTATATATGTTAATCCAGCAACGACGGGAGAAATCAGTATGGCCACCAGACAAATCAAGAGCGGGAAAGCAGCAGAACCCGACAATATGCCAGCTGAAGCACTGAAGTCAGGCATCGAAGTAACTACAAACATGCTTCACCTTCTATTCAAAAAGATTTGAAAGGAGGAACAAATGCCGATGGACTGGAAACAAGAACAACTTATCAAGATCCCAAGAAAGGAGACCTGAGCTAGTGTGAAAACTACAGAGGCATTACACTACTGTCAGTACCAGGAAAAGTCTTTAACAGAGTGTTACTGAACACGATGAAAGACACAGTAGACGCTCAACTTCGAGATCAACAAGCTGGATTCCGTAAGGACCGGTCGTGCACAGACCAAATTGCGACACTACGGATCATCGTCGAACAATCAATTGAGTGGAATTCGTCACTGTACATCAACTTCATTGGTCATGAAAAGGCATTTGACAGTGTAGATAGGAGAACGTCATGGAAACTTCCTCGACACTACGGAGTTCCTGAAAAGATTGTCAATATTATCCGGAACTCATACGACGGACCACAGTGCAAAGTAGTGCATGGAGGACAGCTGATAGATGCATTCCAAGGCTGTCTACTCTCTCCTTTCCTCTTTCTTCTGGTGGTTGACTGGACTATGAAGACCTCGACATCTGAGGGAAAATACGGCATACAATGGACAGCTCAGAACCAATTAGACGATTTGGACTTTGCAGGTGACTTAGCCCTCCTATCGCTTACACACGAACAAATGCAAATAAAGACAGCCAGCGTAGCAGCAGTCTCTGCATCAGTAGGCCTCAACATACACAAGGAGAAAACCAAGGTCCTCAAATTCACAACGAGGAACAGCAATCCAATCACTCTTGATGGCGAAACTCTGGAAGATATAGAATTCTTCACATACCTGGGAAGCATTATCGATAAACAAAGAGGTTCAGATGCAGACGTAAAGGCGAGGATTAGCAAAGCAAGGGTCACATCCCTTCAATTAAAGAACATATGGAACTCAAAACATCTTTCAACCAATATCAAAGTCAGAATCTTCAATACGAACGTCAAGGCAGTTCTACTGTATGGGGCTGAAACTTGGAGAACTACTACCACCATCATCAAAATTGTACAGGTATTTATAAACAGCTGTCTGCTCAAGATACTGAATGTCCGTTAGCCAGATACCATCAGTAACAACCTACTGTAGGAGAACAAACCAACCTCCAGCTGAAGAGGACATTAGGAAAAGACGATGGAAATGGATAGGAAATACAATACGTAAATCATCAAACTATATCACTAGGCAAGCCCTAACTTGGGATCCTGAAGGGAAGAGGAAAAGAGGAAGGCCAAAGACATTACGTCGGGAAATAGAATCAGATATGAAAAGGATGAATAACAACTGGAAAGAGCTGGAAAAGATTGCCCAGGACAGGATTGGATGGAGAATGCTGATGAGCGGCCTATGCTCCTTCGCGAGGAGCAACAGGCGTAAGTAAGCATTCGTCTTGATAATTTCACCTTGCTGTTG
This sequence comes from Schistosoma spindalis, assembly GCA_946903255.1. Lineage (NCBI taxonomy): Eukaryota > Metazoa > Platyhelminthes > Trematoda > Strigeidida > Schistosomatidae > Schistosoma > Schistosoma spindalis. The sequence continues at coordinate 34,737,293 of OX336417.1, read as the reverse complement.
TGATATAGTGTGGCAACGTGAGCTGATACATGATCTACATTGCTAATTATATATACATATATATATAAACAAAATAGTGCAGGATTTGTATGTGGGAGCATTTGGTTTAAAGTCAGTTTCCTTTCGTGATTAATCCATCTCTCCAAGATAATTTCAAAAGCCCTATGTTATTTGAAGACACTAATGAGTTCAGTTGGTAAGAATATAAAGGATGACTAAAGCTCGTTACGATAACAATATTTCTCGAGTTACAATCAATTAAGTTCAAGCTATTACATACTTGAAATATGCGGTAATACGATAGTCTTTTTATTGATACTTTGATGGTAAGGAGGCGTAGTAGGTGTTTCAACCACTCGACAATTGTGATGTGTACGACAAAATGTCCTTTGATAACTGAAGCTACGTTATTTAAAAATGGATTTGGGGGAAACACATAAGATATGTAAATGATCATAAAGGCAATATCAGTACTTTTTAGAAAGTGTTTGCCGCACAGTCGTTTCTTTAATGGAATTACCATTTTTCTTCGGCTTTTTATAATGCTAATATGCGTAGTAAACTACAGGATAGAATGACCGGCTAAGAAAACTAATGCAACTACATGTTATGGTACAGCCCTCAATGAAGTCACTTAATGTGATAGCTAGACATTAATAGACTAACAGAAAAACTTAACGCCATTGGTCAAATTCTACCTGAGTCATGGACAAAAATATAACACTCAATGTTTGGTAAAAACTAAGACCATCAGTAACACAACAGGAGTTGGCAATGATAAACCTCCCTCAATAGCAAACGGCGTATCGGATTTACATCTTTATTGTCTAAAAAGGCGGAAACTAACTTAGGTTGACAAAAGCAACCAAACATAAAAGTAGCAGTTAGCATATAGTGTAGAAGAGCAAACAACACCCAAATAATGGTAAGAGAATAGTCAATTAAAATTAACTCATTTACCAGGTAGAAAAGGCATGAGTCACATCCTAAGCGTGGGGACTAGTGGTACTCCCCGGTCGCCCAGACTGAAGTAGTTGAAGCGAGATCTGAACCTGGGAACGGTTAAAAGTTGAAGGTTTCAATCACCAAGCCACCAACCCATGATAAGCAAAAGCTAAATGAAATAGGACAAGGAATGATACACACAACCATTCTCTTTTATACATCTCGAAAGTATAAAGAGAAAACACAGTTGTGAAAGTATTACTATTACTACTGACCGTTGTTGCTACCTTGACGTGGTGGTCGGGCTTGCCTATCGTGATGAAGCAACTGAGCTATACTGGCTGGAACAACCGTTCCTCAAGGTCCTACCATGCCAGACAGGTCGGTTGAAGAGCGGTAAGACTAAAATCAACAAAACCAAGGTCCGAAGGCGAAGTCGTACTGCTGACTGTACAGAGGTGTGACAGCAGTAAGGTGTTTCCTTCAGACAACCAGCATGACAGCGATGCTGCCTTCCCACAAGGAGGGGTGGGGTTAGAAAAGGTCGACCCTAAAAATGCACACCTCGCCTTATCCCACGGATATCCGTCTCCGGCGGTAAGGACTCAACAAGTACGGAGCTAACACAAAAATCACTCATAAAAAGGTCGTGTGTGACCGACCTCAAGCAGCTGTCCCTTGGGCTCTGCGGTCACGCTCTCAGGTCACTATGACCAACTCTAATCCAATTTCTTTTTCAGGTACCTCCAGAAGAACCCTTCCACGGTGTGGGCAACCGGGAAGTGATAACCGCCCTCATACCTCTAACAGCACTCAAGACCACTGTATTCATAGTCAACCTCCCTCTACAATTCCTATTATTCCTCCTACATCGACTTTATACACTAAACTTCCTCTTTTAGCTTCCTCCTCAAGTGTCACCACAGCCAACGATTCTAGTGCTCAAAACACTGTCCCAGGTCTACTGAAACCCCGCTCCAAACTATACATTGGAGCCTTAAACGTACGCACACTATGCCAAATCGGTAAGCAGGCTTCCTTGGCTAAAACCTTAGAATCTCGTACCATTGATGTATGCTGTCTCTCCGAAACACGCATACAGGATCCTAGTGTGGTCATTCACTTGACCTCACCTCGGCAAAACGGAGAGCCAACGAGATACACCCTCCGTGTATCTGGCGACCCGATGGCTAGTTCTCGTGGACTGGCAGGTGTAGGCATAGCACTTAGCATGAGGGCGGAACAAGCGCTATTAGAGTGGATCCCCGTTAACAGTCGTCTATGCGCTGTTCGGCTAAACGGCTCCGTAAGAACTCGGAAGGATAAGGACACACGTCGTTGCCTTTTCGTCGTTTCTGCCTACGCTCCCACTGACTGCAGTTCGGATGAAGTGAAAGATGAATTTTACAGAAAGCTGTCTGAACTTCTTCAGAAAGCTAAACGTTCAGACATAGTACTCGTAGGAGGTGACTTTAATGCCCAGGTAGGTAGCTTAAACAAAACAGAAAGACATTTAGGTGGGTATTTTAGTATTCCGGCACAGCGAACAGATAATGGTGATCGTCTGCTGCAACTGTGCTCAGACAATCGTTTATTTTTAGCAAACACAAATTTTAAGCATAAGGAGAGACATCGTCTAACATGGCGACCCCCTGCACCAAACCAACGATGGACTCAAATAGACCATATTGCCATCAGTCATCGTTGGAGAGGGTCAATAGAAGATTGTCGATCATTCTGGGGTACCTGCTTGAACTCCGACCATGCCCTAATACGAGCATGCATCTGCTTGCGCCTCACTGGACGCAAAAAAGCTACACAAAAAAGACTCATTAGAACCGAATTGAGTAATGAGAAAACCAAAAGTAGGTTCCAGGAACAACTGAGGTCACACTTAAGTAGTTCTGAAAACGAGGCTGATCCAGATGTTGCTTGGAAAGTTATACAAGCAGCTGTGGAAACAGCAGTGACATCTATTAGTGATTTAAACCACAGGGTTACAAAGAACCAATGAATTTCTTCAAGGTCTATCGCACTGATAGATTCTCGTAAACTCATCCCATCAGGTTCTGAACACGATGAAGAGCGTAAATAAATCAGAGCTAGGTTAACCAAAAGTCTAAGGAACGATCGTGAGCAGTGGTGGGCAACGAAAGCAAAAGAGATGGAAAAGGCGGCGGCTATAAGGAACACAAGACAACTCTACAGACTAATAAAAGAAACTGGAATTAATAAGTCAAGTGTAAGTCAGACTATTTCGGGAAAAAAGACACTCTCATCTGCTCCCAGTCCAGACGTTTAGAACGATGGGTGGAACATTTTAAGGAGCAGTTCAGTTGGCCTTCAGCTACTCTACATCTACCCTCCATTCCCAGACAGTATGAATGGAACATTGAAGTAGGGTCCTCCAACACAAGCTGAAGTTCAAAAGGCTATAGCTAATCTGAAACGAGGAAGGGCAGCTGGTCCAGATGGATTGGCCCCAGAGGTCTTTAAGGATGGTGGTCTAGTCTTAGCGATTAGGTTGACTAATATTTTAGCTAAAATCTGGGAGTTAGACGTTATTCCATCTAACTGGTCACAATCACTTGTCGTCCCAATATTTAAGAAAGGGTCAAAATCATCCTGTGACAACCACAGAAGGATTAGTTTGACTAATATAGTATCTAAAATACTAGCTTCGATAATTTTCGGACGCCTAACTAAGACTCGTGAACTGCAAACACGTGAAAATCAGGCTGGCTTCAGACCTGGTCGTGGCTGCATCGACCACATATTCACCATTCGTCAGGTTCTAGAACACAGGCATACTTATCGGCGTCCGACAATGGTGGTCTTCCTTGACTTAAAAGCAGCGTTTGACTTTGTTGACCGAGAGGTTCTGTGGCAGTGTCTATCATTGAAAGGCGTACCTCAGAAGTACATAAACCTTGTGAAGGCTCTTCACTCGAACACTACTAGTCGGGTCAGAGCCTATGGCGAACTGTCATCTGCTTTTGCAACCTCAAGTGGCGTCCGTCAAGGCTGTCCACTTTCTCCTTTTTTGTTCAACTTCATCATAGATCTACTGATGGAAATAACGCTCTCATCGACTGACTTCTCGGGTATTGATCTCCTACCAGGAGGTCCACTTATTGACTTAGAATACGCAGATGACATAGTCCTGTTTGGTGAAGACGCTGATGAAATGCAGAGTCTTTTGGTAGCACTGAGTAACAATGCTAGAATGTTTGGGATGCGCTTTTCTCCCTCTAAATGCAAGTTGTTGCTTCAGGACTGGTCTGCATCAACACCTGAACTAAGGATAGGGGGTGAAGTAGTCGAACGCGTTGACAACTTCACTTATCTTGGAAGTCTGATCAGCCCTAATGGGTTGGTGTCTGACGAAATCTCAGCACGGATTCGAAAAGCTCGTTTGGCCTTTGCCAACTTACGTCATCTATAGCGAAGGCGAGATATCCGTCTATCAATTAAGGGACGAGTATACTGCGCGGCAGTCCGTTCCGTACTTCTATACGGCTGCGAAACATGGCCTTTAAGAGTGGAAGATATTCGTAAGCTACTAGTATTTGACCACAGGTGCCTTAGAAATATTGCGGGTATCTGCTGGGATCACCGGGTAAGTAATAGTGAGGTTAGACGCAGGGTATTAGGGAATGATGGTAAATCAGTTGATGAGGTCATGAATCTTCATCGACTGAGATGGTTGGGCCACGTGTTGCGTATGTCTGAACACCGATTACCACGACGCGCAATGCTGACTAGTGCAGGGGATAATTGGAAGAAAGTTAGGGGCGGCCAAACCAAAACGTGGCATCAGTGCTTGAAGTCACTAACTTCTGGTCTGAGCCATGTTGGTAGATACAGACTAACTGGTTGGGGTTCGCGTGACTATCGTAACCAATGGTTGGAGACTCTTGGTGACATGGCTCAGAATCGATCACAATGGCGTAGGTGTATACACTCTCTGTCTTCCTTAAATTAAGAGATTAAAATCGCTTCATATCTGTCTAGGAACTAATTCTTTCTTCCTTTACTATCTCCTTATACACAATCTTTCTTCTATATATTACCACCACTGAATTAACTACTCCTATGAATCCGGTGTTCATCTTGTTGTGCTAATGCGGTATGGCAACTTGGACCGGTGCATATACGTGCCTGGTCCTACGTTGCAGCTGACTGACCCACAATAAATTTTGAGACTGGTCTATGTAGGAACTAATATGTAAACCAATTACTTGACAAGACGATTCCACTTCGGATGTGAACAAGACTAAACTAGTAACTAGACGGTCACATAATCTACCAATTGATTTGTCGTGTAGCTCCTTATTAAATCAGACAAATTAACGAAACTTAGCAGCCAAGTACAGGCTTGTATAGCCCGCTTCAAACAACAGTGAAAATCGGAGGTATTGATTAATATGACTAGAAAAATAGCAGCCGAGTTAAGACTTGAGATCTGATAGTTAATCAATCGCTGGCAGCGTAGGCCCTGGCACATATATGCATTAGTCACTAGACTGTATCAGCACAGTGGGATGGAATTATCAAGACAAGCTAGAGTAGTAGTAATACTATATGGTAGTATGGAAGATCAAGTGTAGACAATATGATTCAAAAGTGGATCCGCAGAATAAAAGGCAGGAGATTCGATAGTTGAAGTTCAATGAACTACAGACTCACTATAGTTTATATATTTGTGATACGCTCTGGTGAAATGCAATTTGACTTAAGGATCTCAAGAGGTAAAACACCATAACTTTTAAGGTTACCATATGCACTCAATCCGCTTTATTCATGAGTTTCATTAGTCACATATGGCGCTGAACAGTCCAATGGAAATGCTACCTGGTTTATTTTATCACCGAAATTCTAAGACGCGTATGTATAGCTCTGGTATACAACCACAAGCTATTCATAAGTAATGCATTCTAAATACCTCAATCGATGAAATCCTATGCTTACACCAAGCGGTTTACCACCATTTCTGATATTCCACACAGTCGGTTAACGTAGCAGATTTATTTATTTATTTGAACATATAAACATTGGTACAAAGGTGCACCGCATACATATGCGTCACTCAAGTCACTTGATTTGTGTGTGGGTTATTATACTGTCCGGGTGCCCAAACCGTGGCAGATAAGTTTAATGCGCAAGTAACACGGACAAAATGTATCCCAAAAACAGTAGCAATACTTGGGCAACAAAGTAGCACCAAATGCCTTTTATAATGTTGTCCTGACAAATCACACAGTTCCAATAATAACTACACGTAATTAAGAACTATACAACAATGTCTAGGTTATGAGCAGCACCTACTGCTGCGTCCGAAATCAGTTTACAAGAACCTAAAGCTAGATCTATTGCTATGGTTAGGATTCAGAAAAGTTAACCAAATATGGATCTGCACCGTTATGTATACGTTTATTGAGTTCAGGCGAATTAGGATAACGCGAAGACATATTTTTTCGCCGAGGATAGTTTCAGTAGATATGAAAAGCATCGATCGAACCCGTGGCTTTTCATATTGGTTGGTGTTTGACAGTGAGAAAAGAAATTGATGGAAAAATATCTGCGTAATTTTCGCAACTATCCCAATCAGCGCTAAATTAACTCTTCACAAAAGTCGGCTGGTCAGGTGAAACACATAAGTTAGTTTATCTAGTTGCCTATTTTATTTATCTAATTATATATTTGATCATAAACATTGGTGCGAGACAACAAACTCATATGCACCACACAATAACGATGTTGTGGAGATAGAGGATGAGTATAACAAGAGCGACAATCGACAGAAAGTAGTGTATGCGAGTGAAATAATAATAATGGGTGAAGCAATTCAGTTGGCAAAAGTATAACTAGAAAGTATTACCTCAGTTAAAGAAGTTATGTACACTTTTATGAAGTAAAAGAAAGTTACGGCAGGATCCATACTTGCTTCCATTCCAAGTTATTTTGGATAACACCTTAGGCTAGTGTTGCACGATTTCTAGGACCCCAACCAGGGAATTGTGAAGGAAAAACAAAATCGAGTCCCAGAGTCGACAAATAATGCATGACGTGGAATTCTCTGGGGCGACATCCACAAGACGTGCCCAAAATGTCGGAGTCCATGTTTTAAGATAGTGGCATCAATTGAATTGACGCCACTGTGCCCGAACACACATTGCCAGACTTCTGCACTGCTAACATGTCGCTGAATGTCAGCAGTCCTTCAAAGACAACGACCAGGCACAGAGTCCTCCAACATTTCCAACTCGAAGCCGAGTTTCGCAAGCATAAAGCAAAACTCTCACCAACGCGTCTCAGATCCGACTTATAAGTCAGGCTAACATCATGAAGGTGCCGAAGATGTCCCAGATTGGCTTGAGACGCTCTGGCTTTCACTATACGTGAATGTATGTCATCACTCATACCACTAGCACTTACGCAACTACCCAAATACATGTACTTCTCAACCACTATCTGAGTGCAAGTTCAGGGTCTTGCCGGTCTTGTAGACGTACTTTCACTCGGAAGCTGCTAAGTGCATGCCATACTAACAAACACTAATTGCCATCTGATTAAGTACGAACTGCATGACTTCAGTATCATTTGCCTTATTAATACTTTCTATACGGATAAAAACCAATGCCATACTTTAGTATCCTTTTTATTTTTTCAGGCATCTTACCATACGTCACTAAGAATTTTGAGATGCCATGGGACTGCTTCGGACACCCGGGCAATAGCCCTCACACAAATCAAATGAGACTTGTGTGGCGCATATGTATCTGGTGCCCTCTTTTACCAATATCTATATGTTCAAATAAATAAGAATTTTAGGAAATGTGTATTTCTAACCTACTAAGCTTTAAGCGGTTGTCTCAACCAACCAAAACATTAAATAGCGATGTAGATGTAAAAAACAATCTTACTGAGCAACCATTTCGACAGAGACGAGTCTTCATCAGACCGCAAGACAGCAAAGAGAATAAACTCAGAGCATTGAGCACTTTAGCAATGACAAGCATTTTTAAAATATAGACCACATGGTGTTTAGAAAAACCACCCCTGACGCTTTCTTAGACAAATTTAATTGAAAGGCAGAAAAAACGTTGTACCGTGGTAAGCAAGTAACTGCTTTTAACTAGACTAACTGACAGGAGAACTTGAAATCTGATCTATAGGTGACTACATGCGTGGAACAAACAAGCCTTCTAGAGAGGAATACCATTATAAATGTCTGTATGACATCAATGCTGTGAAAATGTAAATCTCGAGCAGCCACAATTAGGCTAACTAGAACGCGTTTTCCCAAAGTCAGAGCATATGTGAAGCCAGAAACCATGTGACGCACATAAATTTCGAAATTGAACTATTAAATGTAAGTATCTAGCCAAATCACTAGGAGCTTATACAGGTGCTTGAAAAGCGGCAGGAATTTGCGAACTACTGGACAATATCAACTTTTATTAGCTTTGGGATAATAAATAGTATGTTTCGAAAAACCGATTAAACTACCCTACCCAATAGTTTCTTGCAGTAATATTCCACGGAAGATTCTATCCCCATCTATAAGCTTGACAGAAATTAATTCCCCAGTGAGATCTTCAACTTTTACTAATATACTTCCTCCTTTAGTGATGGACATGCCCTCAGCTGTGGAGGACGACGCCATCTTCGGAGAAAGACCAAATCTCGCTCAGTGATGACTGGTACAAACAAAAACTACTATAGGATAACCTCATGTTTGATCAGAAGCCGTGGTATTTAGAAATAAAAACAGTTAGAGGTTCGGGTACTTAAGGAGAAATAAATCCGAAATATCATTAAAAAGGTTTCGTCTGATGTTCAACGTTACAAAGGGATCTTCAAGTGGTGTGTGTGATACTCCGTCTTCAACTAATGAAGTAAAGAACTTTTAGTCATTCTGAGGTTTATTGTGATGAGTTGAATCTTTTGTAAATGTTTCTTCAAAGTCACTTTCGATACATCTTAAACGGGCATTTATTAAGTATCAAGACTACTGTTTACACTTTATTTGAATTCATTTCAGTTAAGGCATTTGATTAGAGTATCGTTTTTCTTTCTAAAGCAGTTTATCGTCAGTACTTTTGGGTACTTTGCATTTTATGATATCTGTTAGCACTTTTGGTTCTAACAATTTACAGTTTTCCACTTTTTGGTCATAGATCTTTTTGTCTGTGGGTACTATTTTATCTACTTTTTTAAAGAAGACCTCTGTTTGATGACTGGATAGTGCAAAGAAAGCAATTTCCAGCAACCGGGCTATCGATATCCCGTTGAAAGCGGCATGCAGTGTGACGAGTAGAAAGGCTGGTACCACGAAGTTTGCACGAATTTTACGCCTGCGGCTTTCAAACGGTTCAGTAAAACGGTTGCGTGTGGCTTTGTCAGCAGTGCTGTTCGGAAGCAAACATCTTGCTAACCGAGTCCATCTCAATGGTCAATGCTGCAAAAAGTGTTTTGGCAAGCGCGGTCGGGACACATCAGACAGCACTTGCTCTATCGACACGCAAACTGATGTGAAGCAAACCCAGGTGAGCTCGAAAATGGCTAACTCACATCAATCAAAGGTGTAAAGACGGTCTTCAAAGAGGTCCATCTTAATTAGAAACTCAAGAAATGAAGTTTCCTCTGTTCCCCATCCTCTAAATAGCATCCAGCAGGAAACGCCTAGGAACCGCAATTTCAAGGCCTTATCGGTTTCTAGCGGGAAACACAACCTTACTTCTCAAGTCGTCGATAACCCTCCTGAATCCCACAGCATGTTTGGCACGACTGTGGTTGCTACTCCAACCAAACTTGACGAATGGTACGGGATGTAAGCAAGAAACGACATAACGATATAAAAGATAATCTAAAAGTAGTCGAGAAATTAAAGACTGATCACAGTGACAGGTCAGTTATTTTTCATAGAATCAAGGAGAGTGAAAACTCTGAACCGAAAACTCGTTTTGAGCATGACATTGGGCTGATAAGACAGCTAATAAATTAACGTATGCCTCAAAATATCTTCAGAGTGACCTTGCTAAAGATGTATAGACTAGGTAGTTTAGCAAATTTGAAGCCTAACCAATCCAGACTGCTTAAAGTGGTATTCAAATCTGCAAATGAACGGGACTTAATTTAACAGAATGGAAATAAATTAAAAGGTTCGGGAGTTTTTGTGTGTAAGGATTTGCCGCTGACAGGCCGTGTTAAAAGACGAAAAGAGCAAAAAGAGCTACAGCTTAGTTTAGACGCTGGCAAAAAGGACCTAAAACTTATGAATTTTCGGGTTGTGTGGCTTCGACAGAGCATGATGCTGAAGCCTCTCTGGGTGCAATACGAAGCCAATTAAATAGGCTTAATTTGCTTTACGGAACTTTTGGTGAACAATGAAGATGTCGCAGACGACCTTAGCTATTAAACGTGATAGCTTTATCCATAGTTAAAATAATAATAAACGGATAATAGAACTACATTTATAAGGATACAATGTTCATTGCGGAAAGCCCCAAATACAAAGACAGTGAAATTCGCCAAAAAGATGAGAACAGTATTGAAATGATTGAAATTCATCTATTCATAAAAAAAAAACAAATTACCATACTGAAGTGACAAGAAAATATTTTCAAAATTATAGATCAGTAAAATACTGTCACAAGAAATATCATGTTTTCTAACATACATATGTTCAGCTTATTAGAGTCTAAAAGATAGGCATGTTTATAATTCGAAAAACAAGTATGTGACTTACTTACCGAACACTTTGTGTATGACAGACAAATGGACTGCCATGTAAAGGTTTATAAACTAAACAGTGAACTACAGCAGACATTCAGATTAGACTTCAATCAATACTTGCATATGAATTGTCTTATTTATTTATTTATTTGAACACATAAATATTGGTACAAGGGGCACCAAATATATATGCGCCACACATGGATTGTCTGACTAAATAAAAGTATGGATTTGGAAGGACAAGGGTATAAACCGTCTCTTCGTGGTTTCTGAAGACGTTTCCATGCTATAGTTTAGATGAAATGATAGATTCTAGTGAAAGCATTATAAAATCCTTCTGAAACGTAGGAACTCAGATGTAGCAATCATAGAAAGTAACGACAGTGGCTGTATGTTGTGACTCCATATACAACCATTTACTTTTAAAAAGCAATAACTGAAAACATAAAAATAGACGGTCTGACCTGGAGACTTTTATCATTAACACAACGATGAACAATAATATTCAACAAAAAGCTGATGCTAATTGTGAAGTGAGTGCCTAGAATTTTGTTATGAGCTCACATTTGCCTTAACAGATGAGGACAAGTGGCAACTAGACCTCCCAGAACTTGGCTTTAAAATGGAGATACTTCCAGAAAACACCTAGTTTATTCCAAGCAAACAAGTGACAGTACTTCATTTATTATGTACACTTAAAGCGCGAACCAATTATTTCGATGAAATAACTCAATCCTCAAATGCAAAACCAGAGGAAGCACACTTTACATTAGCTAATACAACATAACAACACCCTATAAATACGACCAGTGAGACTTTTCTGAAGAAAACTTAAGTATAATTATATATTTACGATGGCGAATACACAACTATGAGTTTGACAATCTTGAGAAATCCATATGGTGCTCTATGAGATTGTCCACTACTTCGAGGTGCCTAGTCGGAGTCATATATAGGAAGCCCACTGCCGACATCGAATACGACAGTCGCATGCTGGAAGGACTATCCCGCTCTACGCGTCTTGGCTTCACTCATATCCTGATTCTAGGGGACTTCAATCTCCCTAGAGTCAACTTCGCGGAACATACGTATACTGGAGGTGAAAATTCAATTGAAGCTGGGTTCTTCAACCTCATTGAGGATTTGGGACTACACGAAAATGTGAAGTTGGCTACTCGTTGGAGGAACAGTTAGACACTGTCACGCTTAGACTGTGTTTTTACGAATGAAGAATTTCTAATCGACAACCTCTCAATTCTGGCTCCCCTGGGGAAAAGCGATCACGCCGTTATAGCCTTCAGTTTCGTCAGCAAACTTAGCTAAGATATCCCAACAACAACAGGCGCTGGAATTTCAGACGGTTTAATGCGTCAGTTCTACAGGACGGTCTACAAAAGGTGGATTGGGATGTTCACCCTCAACTTGATGTGGATGCTCACTGGAACTTCCTATTACACACGCTCTTATGTGCTACACAGCAGTCAGTCCCTCAAACGGTCCCCTAAAGCCATGTGCAACCTACAGCCATCAAAAACCACACTCTTCGTTTGCTAAGCCGTAAAAGGCACTGTTGGGCAGAATACAAACGAACCTACAACAACGGCGAGTACAGGCAATACAAACATATAAGAAACATATGTACGAAGGCTATAAGAGAAGACAGGCTTCAGTATCAGTTAAAGCTTATGGATAAATTTATTTCCAATACAAAAAGCTTATTCCTTTACGCAGCCTCTCTTCGCTAAGCCAAAACTCGAGTTTCTCAACTGCTAGGTCCTAACGGTCCGACCGATAATGACGGTGACGCCGCTAACCTTCTGGCTGAGCAATACTCCCGGACATTTCAACCGTCCAACATCAACTATACTGCTGACGGCTCTATCTGCAACTGCACAGGACTCTCCGTAGTGAAACTGGGCGCTGACTTGGTGTTCCGTAAACTACAACACCTAAGAACATACACTTCTCCTGGTCCAGATATGGTCCACTCTGCTACACTAAGGGAAGCAGCTTCAACCCTGGCAACACCGCTTAGCGTGATGTTCTCACACTCTCTAAGTCGAGACAAACTAACAGAAATTCGGAAGCTAGCTCACATCACACCAATTTTCAAAGGAGGTCGACGAAGCGAACCTTCAAGTTACCGACCGATGGCTCTGCTCTCTATTTATTATCCTTAACCTTCTTTTCCCCCCAACAGCATGGTTTTAGGAAGGGTCATTCTTGCATAACCAACCTGCCGACTGCAATGGACAGATGGACAACCATCCTTGATAGCAATGAGGAGGTTGACGTCATTTACCTTGACTTCTCAAAAGCTTTTGATACGGTCAACCATATATATTTTATCAATAAGATGAATCGATTAGGTATCAAACCACCCTCAATTGATTGGCTCACTTCATATCTAAAAATCGACATTATAAGGTCAGGGTTAACTTCAATTTCTCTCAGGCTACGGAATATCTCAGTGGATTCCCCCAGGGTTCAGTGCTATGACCTCTTCTTTTCTAGATTTATATAAACGATCTTCCACAACAGGTATCGTCAGACTTATTACTTTTTGCCGACGACGTGAAACTTTGGCGAGAGATACGCAATCAAGACGATATACAGGCACTTCAGGAGAATCTGACTCGGCTTCAAAGTTGGGCAGACGATAACGAACGTACCTTCAACACTTCAAAGTGTTAAGTAGTCCACCTGCTACATGTCGCAAATTACAGTTACAACTTAGGAAACTCCTCTCTAGTAGTATCCCGAGTCGAAATAGATTTAGGAGTCCTGGTGCCCTACGACTTAAAGTCTCACGCCAACTGTGACAGAAATGCCTCTCGAGCAAACCTTGCACTGGTAACATTGAAGCGCATTTTTGGTCAGTTTGACGGGAGAACTTTCCACATAATCTTCAATAGTTTCATTTGTCCCCATTTAGAGTACGGAAACATAGTATTTCCTCCCACACTCCAAAAGGATAAGGACACTCTGGAGTGTATCCAACGGCGAGCCACGAAATCAGTTCAAGGAATCAAATTAAGGCCTTGTGAACAGCGCCTCAAACCACCAAACCTTAACCCATTAGAGTATAGGCGTCTTAGAGGTGACCTAATCGCTTACAAAATCCTTAACACTTCTGGACATCCTCGTAAACACCTACTTAAGTTTAGCTTCAACATAGACCTAAGGAGTAACACCCATAAACCAGAGACACAACGCAGCGGAACGTACTGTAAACACAAATTCTACTCCTTAAGAATTATCAAATGCTGGAATTCGCTGCCGACTGAGCTAGTTACAGTGTTTCCCAGGAGTCCTTTAGGAGGCGACTTGATCTATTTTTAAGGACTATGGATAGTATCTTACTATGATTTACCAATTTCTGTTTTCCTCTTTTGTCGTTAATATACCTAGGTTCCTGTCTGGAGGTATCGGTGATCCATTGCTACTAGACACGGAAGCCTGTTGAGCGAAAGCTTCTTCTATTCCGTTCACATCCATTTGAACCATTTGAACCACTTTGACTCCTTTATAATACAAGCCTTCTAATAAAAACGATCTTCCAACTTCGTCCGCTAATTATGCCACGCGGCCTACAAGACCCGCGTCTCATAGACATGGGATTTCACGCAACCTTCTCCATTAGAACTATTACTACGAGTTCACTCATTCATCTTCTATATGACAGATCCACCAGTTGTTGCCCCTGCATCTTTTTGACTCCACCGTTTAGGCATTGAAAATTCTAGCATCATCTTCAGTAATTTATAAGGAACTGTGGTTTACAGTCTACTTGACCTTGCTTTTGGCAAGTAGTCTGTCAATCACTATTGTCCAACTATAACAATCAATAACTTCTCGATTACTTCAACAGATCCCTTCATCTACGAACCACTCTGACTAGCATCTGAAAGACAATTGTTTCAATAAATATCTCTTCCTGGAGCTCCTAATGGATTTTTATCAGAGTACCTAAAGAAGACAGTTAACATTGCGAGACAGCTTGTCTAATCAGTATCTCCACCTCTAAATGTCAGCTTTGGTGCTCATTTGGCCATTCTATACCTCAGAAGTTCTAAAGAAAGTCGTCTATCGACATATCATAGCCATTTTCAAATCCTCTACCCTTATCCTGAGTTAGGTATACATGTGGACACATACTTTTGCTCGCCTCCACCAATTTTGGTAGCACATGTTTCAAGAATATCCTCCTCAACATGCTTAAAGGAATAGGTGCCTCTTTCTAATATTCATATGCTTGCTGTCTTTCAAGTATTCCCACTTGCATATAACGCTTATTGGCTCTTAGGTACTATACCTCTAACTTACCAACCTAGCTCCATCTTATTTGAGCACAATTCCAAGCCTTGCTTTGAGCACCCGATAAGCCATAGAGATGCCATACTCAATGCGTTATAATACTGAGGTTATATTTTTTAACGCAACAAGTCTTCCACGCTGAGCAACTTTTGAGCCGGCAAACGGTGTATTGTGAATACGTAAACAACTTCATATATTACTTAGATGTAGGAAAAACCTACAGAGCTCACTTTTAATAACTGACCATGAGCCATTCACGACTGAGTGCCTCAAAGTTTAGAAAAAGTGTGAAGTCTCAGTCACTAGGCCCTATACAATGCCTTAAAGTTTTCCGGAAAATATTAAACAGGTCTGTCTAAAATTGGTGTCGCCAAATAATATGATTTGGACAGTTTATTGAGCTAGACAATTAAGCACCACATATTTATCGCTGAGATAAGATAAAGACTACACTAGCTACTACATTTCATTGTTCAGGGGCAGTAAGTAGAACAAATTATAAGAATTTGGCGATCGCGACTAGATTAATAAATAAGGTCACCACCAATATAAAACGTTTCTTCTACGTGTCTCTGAGTCACTGCCTACTCACTTATCTACAGTTAATTTATGGGAGCCGGACCATTGGAAGCGTGTGATCAAACGATATCCGAAAACGAGTGTCCCAAATTTCTTGAATGTCCCTGGGACAATGGTTATTAAGTCCGTTTTTCGCCAGTATATGCTAACCATGATGATAGATCCATGGCCAACGAAAAATAAACTCAAACAAAGGGACGCCAGACACATCTCTATATATGACTCACGCAACCCACTAAAATTTACAAATTAAGGCGAGGCATTGAAGCTCAGGAATGGAACATCAATAACCAACCATCCATCAAGGGCTGTTCCCTTTATGTGGACCCACTGACTGCGTTAAATATCCAAACGGATTGATCAGGGCCGTCACTGTTTGACATCAACGAGTTGTTTTCGCTTAAAAGTATAGAACGCAGCCAATGTAATACGCAAACATCACAGACATGACAGAAACCGTGTATGATTTATCCAACAGTCTTCATTAGCCAGCAGACAATTATACGTAAAATTAACGACCAGATAGCCAAAAGCATCTCTTCACAGTCCATCATAATTTTAACATTAAACTGTGTTGAATCTCCCGTTCAGTTGAATGCTGTCACTCAATTAAATAAACAAGAATTTAATAACGCTATTCATATTTAGTTACCTTGCATGCAAAATCCACCAAGTATGTCTTTTCTTATGATTGTTTCTTTTTTCATTCATATGTTTTCTTTCATGTGTTTTTGATTGTGTTTATGGATGCTTCGTCTCCAGTTCAGGCTATTGTCAGTTGTAGTTTATGTGCTGTACAATTTCTAGCTCTTTTCAAGTCTTGAAAATTGTCAGGGTTTTGACCACTGTTATACCCTTGTTTTACTTAACACTGCGTCTCCGCAGTGTCCATTTCAAAAACCTCTCGTTTGATTGATCTCATTCAACCTGAATCTTATTTCTGTCCTTTATGCAGAAAACCGTATTTTCCTAATTGTATGGGAGTGTTGTTTCAAGCAGGCAATTGATCACGGGGTTTTCACCTTCCTAAATTGATCGTTCCAGTTCACAGATTGCTTGTTCTTAAAAATTGTGAAACGATCTTGATAGTGACAAATTTTCTTATAAGTCTATGTTACAGAGGGCATTCCAGTTTACAGCCAAGATCAAAATGTTACGAATGTCGCATAACTTACTGTAGTAGGTTACTCGGTTTGACATGCTTTAGGGTTTACTGTGTTTGAAGGAAAGTGTAAGACGTCTCTACTAATTAAAGAATGCATGTCACAAGGAGCTGCTTTTTTATCTCTTTCTTTCTATTTTTGTCTTCACGACCTACAATCTTCCACAGAAAACACTTATTTTAGCCATGCAGATGATCTCACTGTATTTACATCAGTTTTCGCCTCTTCACACTGCCTTAAAGCAAATGAATTTTGTCTCACATTAAACTACTGTATTTTGTCAATCGTCCCACAAATAATTCTTCTAGATGTCAAAGCGTCAATTTTAGCCTCGGAAATAAACATCACGTAAATACCTGTTTGAATTTCACAAAGTGCTACTGAATGCTCCGTAATGAACAGTGCCAAAGGCCATTTAACTTGGTGTAAGTTTTTTCTCTGATCTCTCTTGATCTCATATTTTGTCGTTATCAAAGAATGTTTTTTGTTCAACTCCGAACCAGCCAATACTGAAAACCTTTCGGGAAACATCCCAACCGTAGGTGAAGAACATAGCCGTCTGTTGTACGTCACTCATGTGATGACGAGAGTTCGCTACCTCGTCGACAACGGCACACATGTTGGTATTCTTCCAGTAGATTCAAAGGAATGTCTTCTTTAATCAGTTTTCAACTTACAAGCGACAAATGGGAAACCAATCGCCATATATGGAAAGCTTTATGTTCATTTTAATGTCAGTTTACGCAAACCCAGCCAGCCAGGCGTTTCTATGTCAATTATTGGTACAGACCTGCTACAGCAACATAATTCATTCATCAACGCGCGCAAACGTAGGTTAGTGGGTGGAACTACTAGTTAATAATAATAATAATAGCAATAGTTCATTCTCAAATAACAGCCTGTTACATGAGGCATGCCGGTTTACAGGCAAGACCAAGTTGCTACAGAGGATAGAGTCTTCACTGTAATAGGTTACTCAGTTACGTTGATACATTATAAGCTACATCGGTCATAGAATCGTGAGGAATAACTCTTCTCACATATGATTGTACTTAATATTAGTAAGACTCGTATTGTATATATGACAATTGGCGTGCCTTGCGAATGTTGCGTATTGACGTGCAATAAATGGTCGAGAAAAAATCGACGTACAGTTATGAGCTTCTAGAGACCTCAACCTTAGATCCTACTGGAGCAGCTGAAGCATCAATGATGGTTGCGCATATCGAGGGGGGAGGAAAGTGAGATTGCGAAAAAGAAAGGAAGAGAAGCGGAGCGAACGGTGTTCATGCCTATTGAAGCTGAGTTATTTGTAGTGTAATAGTTAAGGCATGAATGCTAAGTCTAGTTTTCCTTTATTAATGTACTTTTTAAGCAAGAGCATTTTAGTAGGCTAAATAAAACAAGCGTAAATTTTGTATGGCTGGACAAAGGACTATATAAATGGACGTAGTTCAAAAGGAAGCTAAAAGTGCAGAACTATCTGTAGTTTTAAAGTATAGTACTAAAAATAGTATTCTGATATGCAAATGGCTCTCTCCCTTCCTTGTCGAAGCTATTTCAGCTTATTTTTATTTTTGTTCATTCTAAATGGTCATGAGCAGGCCTAGTTTTTAGCGAATTGTCTAGTTTTGCTCATAATGGAACTGATTGGTGGGAAGTGTAACCAATTCAACATCAGGAACACGATTTAAAGAGGTATTTTGCATAATAAGTTAGCATCAATGCCATTTGTTGTGACATTCCTCTAGACAATAGGAAGCCGTAAATAAACTAAATGCTCTGCCATACAGACATGGTTGGATTGGAGTTATCTCACTACCATCGTGTTTGCTGGGCAGTACGCCACGTTATGGTATAACTACCCAGTCTGATTCTTTTTTATTAAACTATTTATTGAACAAGAGCATTCTAATAGGTTAAAGAAAATAAGCGTAAACAAGGTATGAATGGATAAACAGCTGACAAAAGGGGGTGTTTCACAAAGAAACTGAGAGTATGGGATTGTGTGTAGTTATAAAAAAGTGCTAAAAAAACAGTATTACGATACACAAATGGCTGTCTCCCTTTTCTTTTCGACGTTGTTGGAGCACATTTTTTAGATTTTATAGGGTCTTGAGTAGGCTTAGTTTTTGGCGGATTGTCTATTTCGCTTGTAATAGGAGTACTCAGTGGGAAGTGAAACCAATTCAACGTTCTAAACAGGATTTAATGAAGTGTTTTTTGCACGTCATATCAGCATCAATACTATTAGTTCGTAACATCCCCCTAGACCATAAGGAGCCGTAATTTAACAACATGTTCTTCCCTACAGACATTGGTGGATCGAAGTTATATCAATACCATAATGTTTTCTGGTCAGCAACATCGCCCTCCCTCCTTTCGTGATTTGATTCTCTCTTACGTTTGTCGTGTGTATGAATATTGATTTATCAAAGCCCATAGTTGCAATACACTGTCTCTACTAGTTCCATGTTACAGGCAAATCAGATGGTTAAAGCATTTGTATTATGGGTTAAACATCCATTTAGTATATCACATTGCTACGAAGATAACTATTGGCAAAATTTATAAGATACTGGTCACATTATATGTGTTTTGGAAATGGTAAGAACAGATATCAAGTCGAGAAATATGGAGGAGTACGAGATTGTAAATTTTCAGAGTGAGGAAACAAATCATTGAGCGGTTCACAAGAACTGAGGACATTATGAGCTTCTTATGATCGGCCTTAAATGATCAGCATCCATAATATTAGTGAGTTATTTGTTTACTTGTACCAGAAAAAAGACATGGCAATTAGTGTTACGGAAGAACTGAAGACATTTGTCTGATTAATACCTTTATATTAAATATTATTAGTTTCACTATGTTTTGGGATGATTTGTTTTACTGAACTTCTGAACTTGTTTGTTTATATCATTATTTTTTGACATTTTGGTTTCTTTTGTCTTTGGTTTGGTACTTGGGAGTTTTGCTCCGAGAACCTAAAAAATTAAAGGTTTGTTTGTAATTGTTATAATTATTGTTGTTAGAATGACATTTGATCGACTATTTGTGAATCGCGAATAAACTTGGTATCTAAATTGAAGTTTGGTTCTGTTGTTTATTTGAGTTTGTAATTTGCAAGTAAATCGATACACCGTACTTCAATAACTGGAACGAGCAAAACTTGGACATAACACTTAAGAAGAATAATGCAATCTCAGCCAATAGAGTGATTCGGAATCTGAGTGAGGAGTGGGAGCATAAGGCCATGATTAATAATCAATAAATAATAGGAGAGAATAAACCATGTGTTCTGTAATTCAGCTATTTTCATATTAATGATAGGGTCTTTTATATTCATGATCGCTCTAGAGATTAGGCAGTCGATAATAAAATGCCGTGATAGTAGGCGGGAGTTCATAGAATAGTTTATGAAGCTCCATAAAGTCAAGTAAAAGGGCTATTAGTCTTTTGAACTTGATGCCAGTATCACAGTTACGGATTGATTTAGGCAACCTATTCAATAATAAAATATACAGCAATGTAAAAAACTTACAACGCATCTGTTTTTGATGTTTTACGGTAAGTAGTGTATATGTGTTGTTTCTTAGCCTTTAGGCTGAGTCATGGATCATAGTTGGGCAGGAGGTTAGAAATGAGAGTCCATATATTGCTTTGAAGAGAAATATAAGATTATTCATTAGCCCACGGTGCTATAAGGATTCTAAAGGGAGGCGCTTACATCTATCTTTGTAATCGAGAGTGCAGTCACTTTCTAGCAGTTGGCGTGTGAAGCGTCTTTGAACATCTTTCACTCTCGTCTTGACTGTGGTATTCATATTAGAGAAGATAAAAGAGCGGTATTCAACGGAAGGTCGTACACATATTTTGTAGGGAGTAAGCTTAGTCTCCGTTGTGAAGAAAATATTTATTATGAAAATATTAGCCGTCTAAGTTTAGAAATCATAAACGAAGTATGTTCTTTAAACTTTAGTCTCCCTGTGTAATAAACCTCAATATCGTTTACTGATTTGAGTGTCTGGACTCTGCTTTTATTTAAATAAAGTTGTAGTTCATGGAGATGTTTTCCAAAATACATGATCCCACACTTCTTGAGGTCAAATGGCAATGCCATTTTTCTCTTCACATAGTTAGGTTATTGAGGTCACTTTGAATCTAGGGTACACTTTCAATTGGAGCCTCAGACTTAAAGCTATATACCATTTTGAGATCATCATCTGTTCGCGTAACTTATTTTTCCGGTTGTAGTTCGTCCCCAGTTACAGTAAGGAGCAAGACCAATTTTTAATACCAACAGATGCCCAATAAGTATCCAAAAATATACCAAATACGACTGAAATTGCCATGTGTAACGGGTGATTTTACACAACATGTCACGACTACATGACCACCTGTGTTCTCGAAAGCGCACCGACTAGCTTCCGAAGAGCTGAGGTTGACTAAAATCGAATCCGACCATATGATGGCCATAGGAATCTTTCGTCCATCAAACGGCCCATGGGCATCTCCCTTGCACATGATCCCTACAAAGGACAACAATAATCGGCATCCAATTGGTGACTATCAGGGATTGAGTGAGACAAATATTTTTAATCGTTACCCGTTGCCTCACATTCATGACTTGACAGATACCTTGAAAGGTACAGCTGTTTTTTCCGGAAAATCGATTTAGTTAAAGCATACAGCCAAATTACCATGGCTGTTGACAACATTCCTAAAACCGCTATTATCGCACCTTTCGAACTCTGAATTTTTGCACATGCCTTGCGGCTTAGAAAATGCTGCATAAACTTTCCAGAGATTTGTCGACGACGTCTTCCGAAGTCTTAACTCCGTACATGTCTATACAGATGACTGCTTGACTGCAAGTTTAGACAGAGAATCTCATATTCAACATCTAGACTATGTCTTCGAACGACTGTATAAACGCGGCATTACTGTGAACATTCAAGAAGTGTCAAGTGGAAAATGACTACACGAGCTCTCGGACACATGATTGATGCTCAAGTCATCAAACCTCCGAAAATCAAAGTAACGGCCACTCTAGATTACACAAAACCAATAACAAACAAGCAGTTAAACACGCTCAACAGTCTGGTAAGTTTATACCGACGGTTTTTACCGAATCGCGCGTCTCTCATAAGACAATCAACGGACCAACCTTATGGAAATACGAAATCCATAGATTTGGACATCACGATAAAAAATTCTCTACAGCTAAGGATCATATCGCCGAAGCAACGTTGTACGCACACCAGGACACCGCAGCACCCATTAGTATCTAAGTGGACTCATCCAACTGGGCAATCGGAAGAGTCTTTCCTCTATCAGTCTTCTCGAGACGACTGCAGTGTGATGAGTTGAGGTATCACACTTTTGGCAAGGAACTCCTAGCCATGTACTGTGCCGTACTGCATTTTCAACACTCTGTAGAAAGTCGAGAATTCACTCTGTTCACCGACCATAAGCCTCTTACCTTCTTTCTAAGATCATCTTCAGACAGGTACTCTCCTCGAAAGTTTCGACAAACGGACTACAATTTGAAGTTTACTTCTGACATATTTGTGACACATTTCTGGGGCAAAAACGCAGTTGTAAACTCCTTGTCTCGTATAACTTCCTTAAACAGTTTCCAAGGGGTCAACCTTCTTAAACTCACCTTGCTTCATATAGAAGACACTGATATTCAGCACGAGTATTCTTCAAAAATTGTAAAACTGCGTATTAAACAGATTAGAACAGGCAAGGAACCTTGACTTTGTGACAACTAAGTGTAGGGATCGTCCAATTGTGCCGAAACATTATCGACGCAACATCTTTAATATGTTGCACAAGCCTCCTTATCCAGGGATCCCAGTATCCAACGGGTTCATCGCAGGACGAATTGTTAGCCTGGTATGAATAAAAATGTAAAGTAATGGGCACACTTCAGTGTAATCTGCCAAAAATTTAACATGATTAGACACAACAATTGTTCATTGGGTTCTTCTACAACCCCCGACGCTCGTTTCAACCATGTTCATCTGGATTTGACGCGACTGACATCAGATTCAAATGGATATTCTCACCTCTTAACTTGTGTAGACCATTTCACATGATGGCCAGCAGCAGTACCTACCAAGGACATTACTTCAGAAACAATGGCTCATGCCGTCGTCGTACAATTAGTAGAGAACTTCTTCTGTCCTTCAACTATCGCTGCAGACCGTGGACGCCAGATCGGATTTGAAATATTCCGTTGTCTTACTACAATACTAGGAATCACACGATTCCTAACGACTGCCTAACAAACGGGTGTATAAAGTGATTTCACTGATGGTCAAAAGTCTCATTTTCTGCTGCAAATTGATCACAACAATAAGCTTGTGTAATTCGATAGTCTCAATGCAGTGAAATGTGACTTTGTATTTTCCCCAGCTAAATTCGTTTATGGCACAACATTTCGACTTCCAGGGGATTTTTTGTATTCTTTATCTTTTTCGTTGAGTGTATCCACGCCCCCAAAGGAACGGGCTCGCAAAAACTATGCGTTAAGTTAAACCCGTTTCCACTTAAGTACCGTCAACTGAAGTTTTCTTTCAACCAGTCCTACGTTTTTTCACGTCGCGAATCACTTCAACGACCTCCCAAAACGGTACACGGATGACCTGTAGAATTTTGGTCTACTATGATATTAGTACTGCTCTAATAATAGACCTAATCCTAAAATTGTAGATTTGTTATGACGTAACTGCCTAATCTATAAGATCTTACGTGGAAGCTCTCGCCCGAAGGTAGAATAACTTGTCTCTGCTGGAGCGAGTCTTTTCGAGAAGAAAGCAATTGGTTTCCAGGCGTTTTTAACCAGTTGATTAAGGGTACCACCTACTGCTTTGTCTGAAGCATCCACCATTAAAGCAAGTGGGGAAAGAGAATTCGGATACATCAACGTAGATGCTTGAGCCAGTTTATCTTTTAGCTGTTTAATAGCTTCGACGGCATCAGAAGACAGTTTGTATTCTTTTGGTTTTTGTTTAAGTGAACCTGTCAAAGATTGCATTATTTGTGCACAATCGGGTGTAAATCTGCGATAAAAGTTAATTAGACCTAAAAAACCTCTCAGTTGTGTTAGAGAACTAGGTATGGGGTATTGTTTGATGGTGTCCACTTCTGCTTTGATAGGTGTAACCCCTTCTGGGCTTATTGTGTGCCCAAGAAATTCTAGAGTTCGAACACCGAAAACACACTTACACTGATGTATGTTCATTTCATTTTCATCCAGTCTTTTCAACACTGCTCGTACATGCTGTTCGTGTGATTGTAAATCGGGGCTGGCAATTAACAAATCGTCTATATACCCCTGTGCAAATGGCATGTCTCGAAGTAGGTTATCCATGAATCTGGAATGTTTGTGCCGCATTTCTCAGTCCGAATGGCATGCGCACAAACTTGACTAAACCAAAAGGTGTAGTAATAGCTGTCTTGGGGATATCTTCATCAGCCAACGGAATATTGTGATATGCCATGTCCAAGTCAATTTTAGTAAATACGTTCATACCATGTAAACCGTTTGTGAAATCTTGGATATGCGGTATCGGGTACCTATCTTGTACGGTTAGACGGTTGAGGGCTCTGTAATCCCCGCACGGTTGCCAATCGCCTTCATTTTTCTTTAGGACCATATGCAAAGGAGATGCCCATTGGCTGTCAGAGGAACGGATAATACCCAGTTGTAGCATATAGTCAAATTCAGCTCTAGCGATTTTGAGCTTATCTGATGCTGGTCTCCTGGGTCTTGCAAACACAGGCACACCTTCGATTTTGATAGCATGACTTACTTTTACTTTGTCTTTGGAAGGCTGTGAGTTTGATCTAGTTAAGTTTGTAAATTCCGCCAGTATATCTTGGAATTTCTCTGTTGTTACTGGAGGAGTTTGAATCAAGTTAAGGGATGTGGTTTGACTTTTTTTAACTTTTGTGTAATTCAAAGTTTCTTTCAGTGTTAAGCGTCGTTTCTTAGTGTCAACGAGAAACTCGTATCTCTCTAAAAAGTCCATCCCCAGTATTGTCAAATCTAACTCGGCTACAGTGAGAACCCAGGGGAATCGCCTTCTGAACCCCAAATCTAGTGTTTAAGTTTTCTGCTCAAACGTCGCAATTTTAGTTTTATTGGCAGCTTGATGTGTAACTGGGGATGTTTTTCGCCCCAGCTCAGTTTGGTTTTGAGGGATGATACTAAGAGCACAGCCAGTATCTACCAAAAAGTCGAAGCCAGGGTTTCTGTCTCTAACATAACACAAGTGACTATTTAGGCGCCCCTCCTCAGTCGTCGCGACCTGGGGAGGGGTTATTCGTTTCCCGCATTCCTGGGATTTTGTTTGGGCCAGGAGCATGGTTGCATGCACTTGGTTGAGTTGACACCAAACTTCCAATGATACCAACAGAACTGCCCAGATTGTCTGGACATTTGTAATCTATTTTGTGACTTCGATCTTGGTTGTTGCGGTGATCTGCTCCTGTTTCTATGAACCATTTGCATTTTGGCAACAGCCTCAGTGAGACTTAACACTCGCAATAAGTCCCTCTATGACTGAGTCTTTTGCTGGTTCTTCTTTTTGTGTGTGGTTTATCGTGTGTGATCCAGTTGGAGGACCCCTTTCCATTATCCTATCGGCTATACGCGCTAAATGAGATAAAGAGGTTTCAGGATCTTGTGCATTCAAACAGTGTTGGACGTAGCATGGGAGAGCTTATATCCATCCTTGCTTTAGGACTGCTTCACCCACTGTGTTATCACCCACTAAGACTTGAGGGTGACGTAAAAACTGTGACGGCGACGTATCACCTAATGTTTCTCCTTGGAAAAGCCTTTGGATTCTTTGACTGTCTGATAATGATAAACGGTCCATGATCTCTCGTCTTAAAATGGTGTAGGGTTGTGGTGATGGTGGGCTTAAAACCAAGTCACGGACTTCTTTGGTGACTGAAGAAGGAAGGATAGAACACAAGTCTCTATAGCGAATTCCTTGAGATTTGATATTGTGTCTCGTGAAATAATGCTCTGGTTGAGCAAACCACAACTCAGGATCACTACGATCGAATTCTGGAAGTCGTGATTTCGTAGTCATAACAGTGTCTATCTCCACTGGTGACAAATCCTCCAGGTTTTGGGTTTGTATTGAGTCTGACATGAAGTATATGAACAATATAGTAATAAACTTAGCACGAAAAAATGGTTACTACAGCACGAATACCTTAAGATAATAATAGAAAAAACTATGGATAGATATATATACCAGACTATGTTTACAGATAATCAGTAGGTCTACTTTTACGACTAAGTAAAACAAAAAAATAAATTTATTAATCAAAAATGAGATCAAATTTGTGTTTCACAGGGCTCACCAGTTTCGTGCCTCTAGGTAACCCTCGTGTTATTAATAGAAGAAATCAGACTAGTAGGCAAATAGGTCTTTATTTTGATCTTCGCTCAGTCAGTGGAGCGTGGGATTCTTTACTCAGACAAACAAAGCCTCTCAACATACAATATAAGATAATTAGGAATATAACACCTATACAGAATAAAGAAGTGAATAAATATCTGAACTATGCTGTTTTGATATATGCTTAGTTGATTGAGGTCAACTCTTAACCAATCGACCTAAGATGTTACAGACCCTTCAAAGTCCTTTTGCGTGAATCTAAGAACCGTGTTATCGATAAGAATGGAACTAATGATAATATTAGCATCAATCGTGTCGAAGCCGTTTATCTATAAGGAGACCCCAAACATGTGGACTTTCCTTCGGTACAACTGGATGACATGAGTTTCACAATTACGATACCTTACCCGATAATCAATAATCACGACGACACTTTGGTGGTATCTGACAGCTGACCTAAAACAATGAGTTATAGAAGAAGAGCAAGGTTTTCAAAACACTTAAATGATTAATGCACGCAGGACACAACATGGAATTTTCTTTCATTTTGAACTTTTCTGTATCATTGTATCAAACAAAAAAATGTTGACATGCTTATAGATATATTTATTATTTTTATTCTTAAAAGAATTTTTCGTTACCGTTTAGCTTAGATGTGCCTATACTTTTTTCAAAAAGGTCCATTCTTCGAAAATCGTTTCTACGCTATTGCATGTTTACGAAACGCATGTATGTAAGTTTAATTTCCTTTTTTTCTTCCGTTTTGTGTCATCACCCAAGTACAAGTGTAATTCGACATGCACTTACATAACATTATTTTCTTCTCCAGAACAGCTAGAAAACATGAAAAACCTATGAATATTATGAAGAATTGAAAATTTCATTGTATTTGTTTCTCATTACTCTATTGCACCACATGCCCCTTTATTGCAATGAAATACGACCGGACGCTGCTGAACATAGCAAGCTAACAGAAAAGTGTTTACTAACAACAACCTCGTTGGGTTTAAACTTCTGACTGGTAGAGTTTTGGGGTCATTACAATCCCACTAGGAAGGGAATGATCTGTAGCGTTAAATAAATCTTAAGTCTTCGACATTTGATGATGACCTCATTAGTTTTTCTGGGCAAACCTGATTAAAGACACTCAGTCGTGCACCCGCACCAGAACACTAGTGGGTACCTCTAGTACTCATTTCTTTCAGCTACCAGATAGCATAGACCAAATGTACCATCGACATATTGATAGCCTCCAAAATATATCTTAAAAATCCAAAATCTTAAAAAATCGATTATAAAGATGTTGTGTTTAAAAGCGTCGTCAAACTCTGAATACCTGTCGCGTCTTTACTGGCGAAAGAATGACGATGTAAAAAATTAGTCTTCTTCGGACAGAGGAGCTATAAAGCAATCGTCAGCGGAACGTTTCAGAACTATATTTTTCATGGGTTGATAGTAAAGCAATACGAAACGTATATGCATGATTTGTAGTCTTTTTATAAAATAATCTTCTACGATATTACACAATCATCCCAGTTATTTAGATTGAGATGGGATTCAGGTTTGTGTGGTAAGGACAGAAGACCTACGATGTATGTTCTTTTCTAGTATATTTCTGTGAGTGTGTAGTCTTCTTTTGAATGAGTGATTGAAGTTGCGGGCACCACTGCTTGGGTAACAAGTTACAAGAATTGGTGACTTAGTCTGACCTAGTCTGCCACCGGTATTTTGTTTGTTCTTGGCTTTATTACTCGCCTACTATGTTCTCTGGTGGGTAGAAAAAGAGAGGATATATAGTGACACTGGGCACTGATCACACAATCTTCAAAGCTGAACACGAGACATTTGGAAAACTAGATATTCGACATTTGACGTAGAGAGAAACCGAACGATGGAGAACGCAGGAATAGTGTATTGAATTAATTCGAATTGACAGAATATAATGGCCCGACCTTGCAGGCGTGGTCATTCCTTAGTGCTGCTATATACCTTTTATTCATATTAAGTATATTGTTCCATCTTCAATCTAAACGTGTTCTTCATCATATACTGATTGTTACGATGCGATGAGTCGGTGTAGAAAATGATGTGAATTATAGATTGGGCAGTTACATTATGACAAATTTACAATATCAAGATTAAGTTCATTGTTAGAGCAGTACTAATATCATAGTAGACCATAATTCTACAACTGTTTTCCCAGGTCTTCGGGTACGTTCAGGTTTAGAACATTGTTGTTCAGAGGTCGAAGCGCGTTTCTGATTCCTATGCTCTTTGCTGACCGGTTGGACATTCTTGGGAATAGACTGTGTGGTCGGATCATCAGTTGATTTCACTTAAATACTTGGGATGTTCAACTTCTTAGACGGTGACGCCCGGTCCTTTCTAAGTTTGTTAACGTGGGTCCAATCAATTACAGTTTTTTGGCATCCACCGTTGCATTCAGGGTTGCTGTGCTGGGAGACCTAAGTCTGCTGAGAGAGTCTAGTACCGTCGATGATATGATGGTCCTGGGTCTTAGCATGTCGTCACTGATGTTGTTACATGCCCGATCGATAGTAGCGTTTTTGAAACTCCTCTTGTTGTTTTCACCGCACGACTTTGTTTGTCTACCCGTTCTAGGACTGCCTTTTATTCAGGTTTACTGACAATTTACTGCGCAGATCTGTCAAGGGAATGATGTTGCTCAGTGAAACCTCAGCATTCATGTTGCACGTGACATATACCCATCTATGATCCGAGTTGCTGAGTCTGTTATAAGCAGCTACTGTAAAGTCTGTGCACGCTCCGTGGAACCAACCTTTGCAACTGTCACACTACATGCCAGAGGTAACAGCAAAACGACAACCGGGCGCTTGCATGAATTATTTATGACCATAGTAATGTAAATTTTCATACAGACCCTAGCATATTCCACGACCGTAAAACAAAAAAGTACACTAAAAGCGGTTGAAAATGGATAAAACGGGTGGTACAAAAGGTTAGGATAAATTGAAACTAACCTTGACGTGAAAAACTGAAAAATCGAATAATAAACTGAGGCAAAACCACAGTTAACTATTAAGTTGGGTAAAGTTAAGAAAAAGTAATCTACCAAACGTAAAGATCAGGACAGATTCTTTAAATCAGAAATGGTACATTTGTTGCGTGAGGACACAGCAAAAGTTTGAGAAATGTAAATCACATTTGGACTAAACTTCCCGTTAGTGAAGCGCGCGCTAGTTTTTATTCGTTTGTTAAATAAGTAAAATGGTGGAGCTGAAGACAATGGTGGATATAGAAAACCCGGATATCATTTCTGTCTCAGAAACACGGTTAACGTCAGAAGTGTTTGATAATGAAATTCAGTCGACTGGTTTTTTATCTAGTAGAGCTGATCGACTAAACCGAGGGGGAGGTGAGTTTGTTTTGTACACAAAAAGTAACATAACCATACGAGCTGTTGAGACAGCGGTACATGATTCAGGGTCATGTGAACTGGTGTGTTGCAGGATGAAATGTAGACTGCAAGATATTGAATTAGTTGTAGTATACCGCAGTCCAGAATGTGTAGTATATCGCCTCTTCCTAAGCAAACTAAAGTAATGGTGTAGTGTGGGGTGAGAGCGCTATAGTATGCAACTTTAATGCGCCGTATATAGACTGAGTAAACTTAGAAGTAGAGTCATCGATAATGTTGTTGGATTGCGAATTGTTAGAAACGACAATTGCCTTAGCTTTGTTTCAGCACGTTAGAGATCCCACGAGATATGAATTACGGGGCGCTTCTTTTTTCTTGAACTTAATCCTCTCACACGATGATGATTTCGGTCAAATGCCTTTTCTACCACTTCTAGGGAGAAGTGAACATGCAGTCACCTTATTCAAGTTTATGGCTCAGATGGCCTGAGAAGTAGTAGAGCCAGCCCGTCCTAACATATGGAAGGCAGACATGAAGGCGGTAAACTCCCCAGAATCTGCTAAAAAATGGATAATTGACCCAAATTCTTTCGTAGAAGAGGCATGGACTCATTTCAGGCAGTTATTCCATTGGGTAACTCGACCATATATACCCTGGACAGTCCCAATAAAGAAGAAGCACGGCTATCCCTGGATAGGCCGGGATATTTGACATCTACGAAGACCAAAGAAGATATGTTTGAAGGTTGCCATCACCCTTGGCACAACAAGTACCATGGAGCACTGCAGGTTGGAAAGAAATAAATATATAATTCATTCTGGGAGACTAAGGGAAAATATAAAATGCAGTTGACACAATCTGCAGTCATGCAGCCTTAGAGACTATTCTCGTACAGAAATTACAGAACAAGGTGCAGCATTGTATTCCTAACCCAATTGCAAAAGGGGGTGGATCTCAAATAATAGAGGATGGTGAGAAAAAAGGGGAGGCTATGGCAGTTTCACTCAAGAGCCTCTTCTAGACGGAGAACTAAACCAAAATACAAAGTCAACAAACCGTCTACCTACCGTGAACTTTGATCTGAACGATGTACTTTAGACACGGAAAAGCTAACAAGACCGGATGAACCAGGCCCCAAAATCCTGAGAAAAATTGCACAATATATTGCAACCCCACTAACTGATATTCAATATGCTACTTCACCAGTGTCGTAGTTGAAACATTGGAAAGAATAGTAAAAAAGACCATAATGACATTCGTGGAGACCAACAACTTGTTAAACAACGATCAATGTGCTTCAGAAAAGGTTTATCTTGCCAAAAAACACCTCCTTATAGCAACGGAGCAATGGATAAAGGCTCTAGGCAATGAAAATTCAATGGATGTTGTCTACATAGACGTCAGCAAAGCATTTAACAATCCTCAAAGCTGAACACAAAACATTTGAGAAAATAGATTTCAACATTTAACGTATAGAAAACACTCACTAACGTTACAGACAAAGAGGATATCCTACTGGCTAGTCACTTACTGAAATCAAATTGGAACATAATAATACTGCCTGATATACCGTTTTCCGAGCGCAACCTTATCCGTAACATTCCTATGGAATCTCACGAGAAGCTTTTCCGCGTACGAAATATCATTGTGCAATGTGTACCTGAAAACACGGACCCGGATCACACTAACTTTGATATTCGGGAGTGGAAATTCATCAAACAGTCCTTGAAGCTCAAAAACATATTGACTGAACAAGTTGTGAGGCCAGCCAAGAAGGACGGGGATTTTAGACCCCAGCTGATGAAGATAACCTTCAAATCCTCCCATATGACGGCTGCAAATCTCGGAGCATTTCGTTCCAACAGATGCCGGTCGCCAACTGGAATCCATATGCATTCGGATGGGTCACATGATAACAGGATCAATCACAAAGGCAAGTTGGGGTTGACCATTCCACTTGTGAACTGTCTAGATCATAAAAAACGTGGAAACGACAGCGACTTTCAAACCGGGAAAGCTTGTATAGGTAAGCTACCTGTCCATTCACATAAGGCCCATACATACAAACAAGAAGGAGAAGCTCAACTTGAAAGCATGAACTACTTATACATAAACGCCGCGTGTTTGCCAAATAAAATGGACGAGTTAAGCGAACTTAGTAACGCTAACAATGCTCATCTGATGGGAATATCTCAATCTTGGATATCTCCTCAGTTTACGGACCAGGAGCTAACAATGCCCGAAGTGTCTTTGTTTTATAATGACAGGAAAACAGGAATTGGAGGTGGAGTAGCCTTTTACTGACGATCCTGCTTGGAAGTACATCAAGTGCATAACCAAGAGTTTATCAATCTTGATGAATCCCTATGGTGCTCAGTAAGATTGTCCACCGCCTCGAGATGTCTACTCGGAGTCAACTACAGGAAGCCCACTGCTGAAATCCAGTACGACAATCGTGTGCTGGGAGGATTATCCCTCTTTACTCGTCTCGGATTCTCTCATATCCTGATTCTAAAGTACTTCAATCTTCTTAAGGTCAATTTCGCGGAACACACGTTTGATGGAGGTGCGAACTCTACTGAAGCTCGGTTCTTCAACCTCATTAAAGATCTGGGATTACTAGAAAATGCGAAGTCGGCAACTCGTTGGAGAAACAGTCAAAAGCTGTCGCGCTTAGACTGTGTATTTACAAACGAAGTATCCCTAATTGAAAACCTCTCAATCCTGGCTCCCCTGAAAGGAGCGATCACACCGTCATAACATTTAGTTTTCTCAGAAAAGCTGAGCTAAGACATTCCTCCAACAACAAGCGCTGGAATTTTAAATGCCTGAATGTGTCAGCTTTACAGGACCATCTACAACAGGTGGATTGGAAAATTCACCACCAACTTGATGTGGGTGCTAATTGAGATATTCTGTACACGATTTATGTGCTACAAAGCAGTCTGTTCCCCAAATTGTTCGCAAAATCTACAAGCAACATACAGCCATCCAGAACCGCACTCTTCGTTTGCAAAGCCGCAAAGGGCACTGGTGGGCGGAATACAAACGAACTGGTAACAACAGAGCATACAGGCGATACCGGAAGCTGCAGCACCTAAGAACATACACTTCTCCTGGTCCAGATATGGTCCACTCTGCTACACTAAGGGAAGCAGCTTCAACCCTGGCAACACCGCTTAGCGTGATGTTCTCACACTCTCTAAGTCGAGACAAACTAACAGAAATTCGGAAGCTAGCTCACATCACACCAATTTTCAAAGGAGGTCGACGAAGCGAACCTTCAAGTTACCGACCGATGGCTCTGCTCTCTATTTATTATCCTTAACCTTCTTTTCCCCCCAACAGCATGGTTTTAGGAAGGGTCATTCTTGCATAACCAACCTGCCGACTGCAATGGACAGATGGACAACCATCCTTGATAGCAATGAGGAGGTTGACGTCATTTACCTTGACTTCTCAAAAGCTTTTGATACGGTCAACCATATATATTTTATCAATAAGATGAATCGATTAGGTATCAAACCACCCTCAATTGATTGGCTCACTTCATATCTAAAAATCGACATTATAAGGTCAGGGTTAACTTCAATTTCTCTCAGGCTACGGAATATCTCAGTGGATTCCCCCAGGGTTCAGTGCTATGACCTCTTCTTTTCTAGATTTATATAAACGATCTTCCACAACAGGTATCGTCAGACTTATTACTTTTTGCCGACGACGTGAAACTTTGGCGAGAGATACGCAATCAAGACGATATACAGGCACTTCAGGAGAATCTGACTCGGCTTCAAAGTTGGGCAGACGATAACGAACGTACCTTCAACACTTCAAAGTGTTAAGTAGTCCACCTGCTACATGTCGCAAATTACAGTTACAACTTAGGAAACTCCTCTCTAGTAGTATCCCGAGTCGAAATAGATTTAGGAGTCCTGGTGCCCTACGACTTAAAGTCTCACGCCAACTGTGACAGAAATGCCTCTCGAGCAAACCTTGCACTGGTAACATTGAAGCGCATTTTTGGTCAGTTTGACGGGAGAACTTTCCACATAATCTTCAATAGTTTCATTCGTCCCCATTTAGAGTACGGAAACATAGTATTTCCTCCCACACTCCAAAAGGATAAGGACACTCTGGAGTGTATCCAACGGCGAGCCATGAAATCAGTTCAAGGAATCAAATTAAGGCCTTGTGAACAGCGCCTCAAACCACCAAACCTTAACCCATTAGAGTATAGGCGTCTTAGAGGTGACCTAATCGCTAACAAAATCCTTAACACTTCTGGACATCCTCGTAAACACCTACTTAAGTTTAGCTTCAACATAAACCTAAGGAGTAACACCCATAAACCAGAGACACAACGCAGCGGAACGTACTGTAAACACAAATTCTACTCCTTAAGAATTATCAAATGCTGGAATTCGCTGCCGACTGAGCTAGTTACAGTGTTTCCCAGGAGTCCTTTAGGAGGCGACTTGATCTATTTTTAAGGACTATGGATAGTATCTTACTATGATTTACCAATTTCTGTTTTCCTCTTTTGTCGTTAATATACCTAGGTTCCTGTCTGGAGGTATCGGTGATCCATTGCTACTAGACACGGAAGCCTGTTGAGCGAAAGCTTCTTCTATTCCGTTCACATCCATTTGAACCATTTGAGCAACTGTAAAATTACAAATACATAGACATATGAACTATTACTTGTTTCTACGTCTTTATAGGCAGCTTTGTGATATTAATATGCCTTGAAATTCATCGTTCTTGTTTTATCAAGTCTTTTGTATTACGTGTTTGCTTTTCAACCAATCAGAGGCTCCAACAACGGGCAGCCATCTTGGTTTGTCTATATCTGTTCAGCCATTGCTATCAGGTCAGTTGTGTTTATGGCTGTCTGCTGTGCGCTCGTTGCTCTGCATTGTTACCCAGTTTCCTCGTGTCTTCTGTAGAAATTTCGAAATGATTGTGCGTCTAGACTGGATTTTTGTAGTTTGTATCACCTGTATTTCTGGTTTTCCTTATAATAGTCGTTTTTTGTCGTGGCTTTAGGGACTTCATAGCTACATATTGTAGGCGTATCTGTGTCTTACGTGTTTTTTTATGTAAATCTGGATGGATTTCTTAACTCTTCCTCCATCTTTTCGTTCCAGTTATGGTGGATGAACTTCACGTTCTTAAGAAGAGGATTAGAACACTCAGTGAATCCTCCAGGTATGATTTTAACGAACTTCTGTACTCTTTTCCTCGTCTTTTAAACTATGTTCTGTATTCCTGCTGTCCACACATTACTTTTTGTTTGCAGTCATTTGTTCACATTACTTTTCTGAATGTCAGCTTAGACGACTTTATTTAGGCTTAAGATAACAGGTTTTTACTTTGAATCTGTTGAAATCGGGGCAGTGACAGCAAACATCAACTAAAGGCGAAAAATACGTCATGGGAACTTTCGGTGAGAGCTGTGTTTTTGTCCCATCTTGAGTTACTAAATTGACTCAACATGGGCGCTATATGCTTGTACTAGCACAATATCCTTTCATTTATTCAAACGGCACGTCTCATACTGTTCAAAGCAAATTTCCTAGTACCACTTTAAAGCGTCAAGGTGATTGCGTAGTTTTTCGGAATCAACAAGTATTGTGTTGTTTGACATTTTGCTTCCCCATTGTGGGATGTTGCTTATTGATAGACCAGGATACCTAGTGAGAAGCTTTTGTCCATTTTTATCTTACGAGGCAATGACAAGGCACGCTATCGTACAAAAATCAACCGCTGACCAGATAGTCACCCACAAGTAATACAGTAAGACTAATGCGACTGATCTCCATAAACGTCTTAGGCTGGCAGGTGTGTAGCGACTGCCTGTTTTACCATCCTGAATGGTGACCCAAATGTCTTCCAAACATGTTTTAATGGTCCTGTCAGATTTCTGTCAGCATACGTTAAAGAGTGCAAAAGTTAGCTTTGTTTTTATTTATCCACTATTTCCCAGCTAATGCGGACCCTCTAATGTTGTGCAAAGTAGTAAACATGATTAGGTCCTACCCACTTACTCAAGAATTACCAGATGTAATTAGTCTCAACCAACTTACTAGATCTTGGAGTGGATAAAGTGGGTTGAAGTTTGTAACGTTTTGGTCATAGTTTGTCGTTTAGTGAGTTTTTGTATCTGTTGCTGCTATAACACGGTACTGGGACCAATGCATCCTATGTTTCCCACATTTCTCAATGTGTACGTAAAATTCGCTTAACTGGTTTGCGATTGTTTTCTAAGTACGGAATGAACTCACGTTGAAGACGTATTTTCATGGCTAACAAACATTGACTTGTATATGCCAATTCTTGTTGTTTGTTCTTCGGAATGTAGCTTTGTGTAATAGCATGGATAACTTCTTAAATATTTGGAGATATTCTGTGCATAGGGCAATTATCTAGTGTCATTCTATCATTCGAGGAAACGATTGGAATACCTTATATGGCAGTCGGGTATCTCCAGAATAACCTGTCAGCCGCGCTTCAAAGGCTTTCGGTAGAATGAATACCAGCATCCAAATGACTAGTATGAATTGTCTCTGGATTATATTTACCAGTACTGAGTCATAACGGATATTATTCGGAACCGACATGAAGCTCTACATAATGCAAGAAGTCTTAGTCGGAAAAAGTTCCGGCATTAAGTAAATAATCATCAAGAATATAGCTCAAGAAACGTTTAAAACACAAGGT
The DNA here is from genome assembly GCA_946903255.1 of Schistosoma spindalis. Classification (NCBI taxonomy): domain Eukaryota; kingdom Metazoa; phylum Platyhelminthes; class Trematoda; order Strigeidida; family Schistosomatidae; genus Schistosoma; species Schistosoma spindalis. The sequence continues at coordinate 34,700,997 of OX336417.1, read as the reverse complement.
AATTAGTACAGCCTTTTTCAAAACTAAGTACAGACATACATAGACTAGCTTTTTGTGAGGTCTGCTAATATTGCAGTTGCCTAAAGCACGTTGGTGTGACGTTTCTTGAACCTCGTGACTTAATCTTGGTTCTTGATCACTTCTGTAGCACTGGATGTCTTAATACTCGGCTATGTAAAAGTCTAGACAATGAATGTAGTTTTCCATAGTGTGGTCGGTACGGGAATTTTTTGGTAGTTCTCTAGTCACGTTGTTTGTAATCCTCGGTTAAACCAGTTAGGAATTCTCAAAAGTCTCTCTTGTTATTTTATCGATTAAACCGCGAACTGTAACAACAGCTGTTCGCCGCCAACCCTCACCATTCTTACGATCTCTTGCGACATGCTCAAGACTCCTGGTTCTCGCGATGTGTATCTTTGCGACTCGTGGCATCTGCCGAATGCTAAGAGCCTTAGTGAATGCCGCATCAATTATGTTAGCTACGTTAGGCAGTGGACGTTAGATATGTTTGGTAACAAATTTGCACAGTATCAAAAACGGGAATAATTTTTATGATGTTTGACATGTATTTAGGCTGTCACTAATTAATCATACAAATAAAAACTAAACTGTGTGGTACAGATCAAGCCGTCATCGTACATATGTCCGCGTAAACATCTAGGCTACATTTCCAAAAGCATCAAGTATGGTGTACTGTATGTGCATCAGTCCAACGCCTGACAACTGAGCTTTGAGTGGGCAAGTACTGCGGTGAAAGTGCTTAAAGGTGAGACTCTCGGCACCAAGTCTTTGCACCTCAACCGTTATGGGCATTCGTAGTTTCTGTGTAGACTTTTCTATCTTGGAGTTAGTTTATACTCAGTTTGCTAGTTGTATCAGGTGATTAAAGTCAATAAAATCTAATGGGTTAGTAGCGACCCACTTTGGTCATCGCATTTCAAGTTGTCGAACGACATTTGAGGTCACTGCTACAGGACTTCGAAAATGAGTTAACTCCATATTGTTACATATTAGTGACCAAGCTAAAGGAAACTCAGCACTACACTGGTAAAGATTAGTGGCTACTCATATGACCCACTTTTTTTATGCGGCGTTGTTACCTTGAGGTTCCTTGTCGTCGGTCATGAGATTATTCTTGTTAAGCTCCATCCTACTTATACTAACTACTCTAGAATAGGTATGGTAACAGTGTTTTTTGTAAGGATATATTTCTTCTTAGGGATATCTTGTCTACACACAGTTTCCACCGTAGCTAGCACACCAGATTCACAGGCTTCACTCTGGGATCTTCAAAAAGTACTTCTAGTCGACAATACTTCATTAAAATGGAAATTATCATATTTCGGCGTTTAAAGTCCAGGATGAATATATGGGTCGGTTGGTCAATAAATCTTATTCTTCTACAACTTCACCTTTTCGAAAATGTATCCTATTTGACTTCAATGTACAAACCTCAAATCTTCAAAATTACAAAACTAATATATTTGAAAATGCTACATTAATAATGTTTGTAACATTATAATCTTCAATATAATTACTATTGTAAATTTTCTACGCATTTTGCACTCGAGTTCAAACAGGGATGTTAATTTTCCTTACTGTGTTCGTCTTGTCTGACTATAAGAAAAAGTAGTAACAGTTCAGTTAAGTAGTTGTGATAATTGGTTCTCGCATAATTTTGACCAATAATAAGGCTCGCGAATTCATGTTAGTAACAAATGAGTGGCATCAGTTGTAGCGTACACAGATCGTCTCACAAAAACAACATCCAAACTTGTTTCCGTATCTTTATCCAGTGCGATAAACAACTATCATTGGGAAGCTCTTGTACTATTACTACGAATATATCTGTGGTCTTACTGCTTTCATTTCAGCAGGTTTTCATGTTAAGTATAACATGGTGCTGTTAACTGTTCTGCCCCACTACTAGTAGTGACACAAGTTTGTGTGCCATACGAGTTTGCTGTTCTCTTTTAACCATTAAGGTTGGTGCGTTGTCATATAAGCTTTCAAATGTTACATACATACCGGCTAGCGTATTGCTGTATAATTAGCAAGTTAGATGTAGACTCATTTTCCTCAGTTCTGCTTTTCGTCGGTGCCTAACCGCTTGGCGTGTTTCTACGTTTAAACCACATGCTGGGCGGAACCAGTCTGCACATGGCTCGGAAATAGATAAGTGTTTCTAAAATGTTTAAGTGAGATTCTACTTCGGCAAATTCAAGGAGCTAGTGTTGTATGCTTGTTCAGAGGCGGTTACACTTTACACACACAGACCCCCAAGTCGAGATCTCTTCTGGCTATCATGTTTAGGTATATACAAATTTGTGTATGAATGGCGGAGTAGTATGTCTTCACAGTTCGTATTTGCTGTCTAATGTCGGCGTTACCGATAAGTCGCTTAATGACCAATCAATTGCCTGTAAAGACACGTACAACTTCTGTTTTCATGCTAGTCGTTTTAAGATGTAAAGATCTTGAATGATTTTTGTATATAGTTTTCAGAATTCTCAGCGAATAAACCACTCCTGTTGAACATAATAAGTGGAGCTATTCTGTCCTAATTTAGTTAAGCGATCCATTCGTCTACGCATTTGATCGTTCCCAGGTTTATTATGCGGTTGCCTAGACAATTTATGGTTTTGGATGTTCACACATTGGTCAGTGGATTTTAGGTCTGAAATCTGGTTATTGCTGCTTCTACATATCGCTTAATAAATACGGTCCACGGGTGGTATATTAGTCTTAGTTACTTCAGGAATGATTATCATCAATCTGACGTAAGAGTACTCGGTACAGATTTTAATTTGCCCAGCAATTGATGTCAGTTCTTCAGTAAATGTAGCCGAACTTGATGTCTAACTGATGGCTTTACATCTGTAACATTATCGCTCCCAGGTTAACTGTTCAGGTTCATCAAGTCTACTAGTTCTTCCAACTTCAGTTTCTCTGACTAGGCTTTCATATTGTAGTGTTCGTGTTGTGTTGCCGTCCGGGTAGTTACTAAAACGGCATCTGGTGCTCGATCGAGTTCCATAAGTTTCTATTTGAACTGGGAACCCGACAACGCGAGATTTGACTTAATGCAGCTATTTTATTGTGTGTTAGTATAGGGTAGCTCATACAAACACAGGTTTATATACTAAACCGCATTTGGTACATAGGTGCCGGTGATGCTATCCGATTACCCAAACCGAAACAGATGTGACGGGATCCCAACAAGCGGATTCGTGTTGTATACATTATCTGATTCAAGTCTAATTAGATTTCCACGCGGAAGATGCCTGTGACTGACGATTGCTATCATTTCCATGAAACAATAGGCGCGAGACTCAAGATTCCTATCTGGTCATGGGATGCAGTTTAAGAGCAGACGACTTATCACGTTTGGTTAGGTCAAACGGGAAGATATTCAGACGATTTTTCGTGTGTTAGGTCATTGTTCAGGTAATTCCCAAAAATTGGTCACTTCGCTCCAGTGATATTCGGAACATTTGATTTAGGCATTCTAATCTAAGGATTCTTTATGTGCTTAGAAGTGAAATCTTTTTATTAACAGCATGTACTGGTGGTTATGTCCACATGTACGAGGAAGCATACAGTACACCGCGTACCCTGGGAAATTACGTATCATCAGATGTCGTTCTTGGGTGTTATTTCAGAATTGATGTCGCCTGCTTGGACTTAGATCAAATAAGAGTTCTGATATTCTGATTCCCATTCTTGAAGAATTGGTCGGGTCACAGCCCAAGTAATGATTCGCTGGCACCATACGCTTAAATCATAGACCACTTATATTCCCACATCTATGTATTTGGCAGCTGATGAACGAAACGTGTCTGTGTTACCAGCCTCGTCTTTTATAAGGTAATTAGTAGATCGGTTCAGAATTCTGTTATTTGAATGCAGTTTTGGTGGATATAAATATCTTCCTAGTCAACGGAGTAGTGACGTCAAGATCTCATTGGCATTATACTGATTTGAGTTTGACCTTCGCCTCTTAGTCTCCATTTTATATCAAACAATTATTTCCTTTACCTTCCTTTGCTTTCTATGTATGATTATCATAAATGTGAGTTGATCTCAGTTGTGTACCTCGTATTGCTGTATTTATGATCATAACTAGTGTGACTAGTTCATAGGAAACCAGTTTGGTTTTCCAAAAAATCTCGTTTCAGACCACATGGTCGTCTTTCATTTCAAACTACCTAATATTAGCTTTTCACATGGATCACAAAAAATGCTTAGACAGAACTGGGTCTACACCTATAATAAGGTTTGTTAAGTACATCTTAAAAGTTCCCGACAGTATGAGGTCCCGCTATGATGTTAAGTGTATGCTGGTGTATCATTAAACGGACCTGCATCCAAATCGTTGATTACTAACGAACCAACCAGATTGTGGGTCTTTCATTGTCCTATTATCGTGTAAGTGCTTGTAATTCGTGAGTGCTTATTCCCAACTTAATTTTTATGTATATAGTCGTGCAAAATGTACGCCAATTGCCTACCCGCGAATTCAGATTTCAATTTCAGTCCCAGAAACACTTTAGTAATATTTACACGAAGAGTGTATTTATTGACCTTGAGCGACTAGATAAGGTGTGCCACAACATACAGTTCTTGTTCAGTGGCTGCGTCAAACTTTTATTCCCGTTCAGTATGAACAGGCTTTCAATGGTGAATAGTCTTAACGAAACAGGTAGATACGAACCGTCGAGTAACTTAAAGTAAAAACAGACTACAATTTGATGTTCATTAGACTAATTTACTTCTCGAAAGCTTTATTTAGTTTACATTTTGTAGTACAAGTACATGATTACAGCTTCTGCTAAACGAATGTTTCGAGATGAAGCAGTGTGAACAATATCCTTGTTGGTGGCAAAAGAACTCTTCCTACCACTTCTTTCCTGATATACTTTGTTTCCTATAGTTACGTTAATTAGCTTACAGTACAAACCCATAAATTACCGTCTTCGTATTTGAGTACGTCGTTCGACTTTTAGGGTCAGTCTTATGGATGAATATCTACACTATTTACTGTCCACTTATCGTTTGTGGACTTATGGAACTGTGATTTCTCAAATAGTAGGTTTTTTGTTCGCAGCTTATAACTACCACTTATACCGGAAGTGAAATCCGCACAAGGATTTAGTGTCTCTAAACATGAAGCCGTTATGAGAAGTTAGTTCACGGGAAATACAAGCTGACTTTCTGGCATACAAGGACACCTCAGTGTCCTCCTGAAATCCACACAACCATATCTCTGATGTTAGCTGTTATTTCTTACTCAACCTCATAATATCAGAACATAGTCTACACCAGTCTCTTAGACTAAGTGATCACTTCGTGATTTGATCGATAGAATTCGATCAGCATTAAGACGGCCAGACAAAGGTGAGATTGGTCTTTACTCTGTGACCAATCAATGTTAGCAAGAATATTACTTTTGTAGTCTGTGCGATTCATACATAATTTTTAGTTAAAGAACGAGATATAATCGTAGCTAAAATTAAATAAAGGATTTTAAGTTTCACTGTCAAACTTCTTTAAAGTAATTGATTTTTGGTCAGAACCAACCTCAAGAATATCAAGTAATTTTTTGAATATTCTTGCAATACCTGGGATTGTTTTATTTTGCAAAATAGTATGAGTAATTTATGATTGAATCTACATGATATTATTATTTGCATAAAGGTCCATCCTACGGGATACATTACTTGGAATTATCTACAATATATTAATTTTCACCAAACTATATATTATATTCAAATCCTTAAACAGTTAATGAGTCGGTTGGGTATCAAAAATTTGTCTTCCTGTGTTGTTTTAGCTATCTGTATATGTATAAATTCAATGCTGATAGATGACACTTATCTAAGAATGGAGATGAATTGTTTTGCTAAATAATATACACTACACCATATTACTTACTTTTAAGCTGCTTATATTATTACGGTATTAATTTTTTATCAGTTTATAATGAGTCATTACTTGATTTCTATGTTTGTCCAAGATAATGTCTTCTAATGTAATCGACATTCTAACATTATCTGCTTAATTAGCAATACCAAAATTACCATAATATTTTTCGCTTGTTTGTTTTTGTAGAAGCGATGGATCCATATCTCATACAGACCAATCTGAATCTTCAGCTCAGGAAGACACTGTTTTATCAAATTCACCACCACAACCAGTCAGATCTAGAAAACAAAATATAAGAGAGGTAAGCTTTTCTGTTAGCCATAGTCGTTCTGCTTATGATTATAGATAATACTCACCAAAAAATCACTTTAATATCATAATCGTTATTATTTTTTCTAGTTGGAAATCGATATTAAAAAGTGATTTGCTTTTGCCTTTTTTGTTTACGTTTAGCTTCGTGAAGAATTTGAAGATTATCCTGAATTGTATGGTATACGTAGATCTGCACGAAGTCGCAAAGAACCATTACGTTTCAAAGCATCAGAGAAAGATACCCCGGAGGCACTTTTTCGAGAAAAGAGAAGAAATCGTTTTCCTAGCAGTTCAGATAGTAATAATGTAACAGATAGTGAAACAGACGATTGGAATGATAATATATCGGTAAGTTTTTAATAATAGTATGGACGGATTTCTGACAAGTTATGTTATCTTGACTGTCGTACTAATTTTGGTCTTTAATACCACAGATGTTTAGGAATGGAAATGAAGTAGATTTGAGTGTAAGCTAATGTAATCAACCATGAGTCACCGCATCTCTGACACAGCTGTCAAACTAAACGGTTTCTTGAACTTGAATTTCTTTCTTTAGTACACGTTAACAGCAAATAGTTGGATTCTGGATTGATTATTGTGTTGATTAGTATAACTCACTGTTAAACATTCCGTGTTGTAACTCAGTTTATGTTTGGGGATATATAGAACTTAGTCCAAAATCTATAATTAGTTCGTAGTAATAAATGAAATAGCATCATACTCTTGGTATTCGTAAACATATCGTTGACATATTACTTATTTTGACGTGATATCTATCGATGTATTCATTGACTATTGTTGAATTAAGCAGTGTTGGTATGTGCAAACTACCTGATTAGGATGTGATAATTAGCAGTATTTGAATTACTATACAAACTAGGAATCCCAGAAATAACGCAATTTAACCAAGAAGTACTAGATGAGCACAAATGAAAGCATTGTATTAGGAATTCGAAATCAGACAGTCATCAAGTACAAAGGAATCATTAGTTCATACAAACACCACAGCCGCCACAGCTTAGATGTGAATCCGAATTTCTGCGATCAATCGTACTTCTCCTTACGTTCATCATATGTCTGTCCGATTGTGTATTGGATGTAAATTCTGTATGATCTAAAATGTACTCATTAGTACTAGAATTATCAACTGAAATTGGAGCGGACTCACCTGGGCCCTGGAATCGTATACAATCACCATGTCGGCTGTGTAGTGAAATCACTGATATCTAGAATTTGAATAATAGATTTTTCAACACTCTTCCCCCACGGAATAATTTTGGGTCCTTACGTCTCAATGTCATGACCGGTTCGACGTTCCCAATTTGCACTATCTTTTTATGTCTCACACTTCCATTATTATATGTGAGTATTTTGAGATACACACGGACTTATAATTTGAGGTATTCCATCATGTGACTTTCACTTGCATAAATAATATGATACGTATTCCTTTTGCTTTTTATGCTAGAATACACAAGTCGATTGTTTTAGTTATCTGATAAATATGCCTTGATATCTGTAATTAACACATGTGATTCATCTAGGCTTGATTCACCTACAAAACAATCAAATGGAAAATATGCATTTGCCTCATACTCATTAGGATAATCTTGGACTCGATTTTAATATTTTGCTTGGGTAAACTGGTTCTCCGAATGCTTCGGGAAAACTTGCTATTCACTCTAATTCATCATATCACTGACTAGGGATTCTACTCGACATACATTGGTTGTGAGAATATGCAACATCAGATACAATAACATTAGAAATGTGACTGGAATTCGATTCATTTGGAACATATTTGTCACATTCATTAGAAATATTACTAGTAATAAATCCATTGTAAAGACAAATAACATTTGATTTTTCTGAAATATTTTCCTCAGATTTACTAAAAAGATCATTAAAAAAATTGCAAATAACATCTGATGCGATACCACAAGGACTGTAATCAGATTTTAACTCATTTAAAACTTGTTCCTCACATTTAATTAAGATTTCACTAGAAGTAAATGATCGTTGCGACAAACCACAACTGATAAAATAACATCAGAGTTCTGATCAGGATTTGGTTACTCGATGTATCTTCCACACATTTGTAAGTAATTTCATTAGAAATACGCGAATCATGAGAACAACGTATATCTTGTAAAATAATATCATGAATCTGATCAGAGTATGATTCGTTTGAAACATTCAACTTGATAGAATAGGAATTAAAAAGCTTAGCATCACTTACAGTGAAATGAACAGCAGTATTACAAACTGCATGTATGTGTCCAATCTCACCACATTCAAAGCATTTAGCATTACGAAGTACGCATGAATTACGTGATTGAAATTCACCACAGGACAAACATTTACCAAACTTGTGCTCATCTTCGTGGCCTGCATCGCAACTCCTCAATGAATTATTATCTGCATAACCTTAAGTATTCATTGAATTGGGATGACCTAGTAATGTAGTAGTATTCTGGATTTCCTGACGAATCGTTTCATGGGATTTTCCTTTACAGCATTCGAAATTTGTGTACTTAAGATGGTCTAGTAATAGTTCCTTGAGAGTTGTATAAGGAAGCGAAATAGGCTTTTCTGGAAATGCCAAAGTTTTTAATAAGCTGTATGCTTTTTTTCCAATAAATGTAAGGAAATGAGCCACAATATTAATATCCTCAACATCTTGGTCATAGTCCAGATTTTGAACCTTTCTATGTAATCCTCAAAAGCATGAAAATCTGAATGTATGTCCAATTGTTCCACCACAGGTTACGTAACCACGCCAATTACTACACAAACTAGAAGTCCCAGAAATAACGCAATTTAACCAAGAAGTTCTAGATGGGCACAAACGAACGTATTGTGTTGGAAATTCGAAATTAGGCAGTGATCAAGTACAAAGGAATCACTTATTCATGCAAACACCACATAGGGTCAGCACAATAACTACTTATACTACTCTAGGATTTGTTTTGATAATTTCATCTCCTTGTGTTAATTGTGGTGTGGCAGTTTGAACTAATGCTCACATTTGTCTCAGATTTTTCATTCCTCACGTCTGATTTATTCATTTTTCTTCCACATAAAATTTACGTCAGTAATCAAATATCGTTATATTACTCACCTCCAATTATTACTTGTTATAATTGTGTATTTAAAGCAAAAATACTGTTAAGATATGTAATTACCTTCTGATAATGATTGGTTAGTTTATCAATACTACAATTGGTGTTAACTTGGTGGGGATCAGAGAAAGGCGAATAAACACTTCAGAAAAAAATTTATACTTAGTAATATTGTAGTTGTAGGGGATAATTACCTGTAAGCCACTCTCTAACCAAATGACACTACAACAATATAAATCATAATTAGTCGTTTAAACCAATGGTCACTTTGTTATTTGTTTAATAGAATTCGATTCTAATTGAAGACGTGATACAAATTATATTGGTTATTACTCACTAACCGATCGGTGTAAAAATACATTAAATTTATGGAATATATAATTGAAGTACGGTGAGGAATAATATCACTTTCGAAATATACATCAGTTTTATTTTTCATTCAGTCGTCGACTGTCTAAAAATTCTGCTATAGTTCTTTATTCTAATAATTCAAGTTTCAACTAACGGGTTATGAAATAAAATCCTAGTCTACCTATCAGGGTATAGTACAAGTAGGTGTGATTCACAGTGATTTAGAAACTCATCTTCCAATAGTATATATTCTGTGGACTGTCTCATTTCTCCAATTGTATACTATTTGTTTACTAGCTGAACAAGATGAAATCCTTAAAGTAATGCTAATAATCAGTGAAATGCTCTTGCACGCACGAATTGTTCGCCCAGTTATGTCATTTGCATTTATTCTTGAAATTCAAAACGTTATTGTTATCTTCATACTTTCTCACTAGGCTTATTTTACGTAATTTTGGTGTCTCTAAATTAATTATGTTGATTATCTTTAAAATCCGGTCGTTATTTTTGGTTGAAATGTAAAAACCTATAAAATACATAATCTAGTCCTCATTGCCATCTGAATTCGATTCACTTAAGTTCGAAACATAGTTATCAGATATCGTAAATCACATTGACACTTTGTCATCTATGCTTCGTCACATTCATCATTATGATGTAATGATCACCTTCAATAAAGTGATTCGTAAAGTTAATCTATGTACCATATCAAGCATTTCATGTTAAAGTTATACTTCTCCCCACTGGCTCTATAGTTTTGTAGTTTCTGAGAAACCTTCAATTTCTAGGTTCGACTCTATTTGCACTACTCCGTAATTCTACTGGACAGTGATTAAAAAGCAGAATTATTCGGTTTTACTTCACTAGGTCTCAAGTTTTAACTCCATTCTACCTTTGTTTGCGATTTTTGACATTATCACTAGTCCCTGAACAAAATAAAATGTAACTGGAAGTTGATTACTTAAACCTATAACTATCTATTAAGTTGACGATTTCCTTACCTTTTATATCTTATTGTCTGTCAATCTTCATAATCTACATGATTCACAAAATATATCTGCTATTTGTTTTTCTCTAAGATAAGACATCGTACTGTAAGAACACGAGGAAATCGTGTCAATTACAAAAGTGCTTTTGTAGATGACAGTTTTGATGAATCTAACGATGAACCATCGGAACGATCGAGTTCGAGTATATTTAAACCAACTAATCAACGAACTTCATATGGCACTGTACCAATACTAAAGTAAACGAATTATATTACTATTATTATCATTATAATTATTATTATTATTATTATTATTATCACAGATATTGACATTTTATGTTTACTGACATGCATGCAATGGATTAACTGTGTATTTTAGTCTCAAACACATACACATATGTATTTTTATAATCTCTCGTCTTTTTAATTATTAACTTACTATCGTTGTCGATGATGATGTCACTTGCCTTTTTTTCTCTGGCTGACATTTCAGTCAACAAACGTGTTTCCAAAAGCCAAGAGGTCCTTTGGTCCGAAAACCTTATGCACCAGTCTTGGCAAGCAGGTTAGCGATATGTTACTTTTACTGTTGTTTATATTATTCATCTCCAAAAAATTAAGTGACTCTAACCTATTTGGCTTTTTTATTCAATTTGTTTTGATACTGTCATTGCTTTTTTATTCTATGTAATCCACAATATTTTAATCTTAGAAGATGCCGATCTTGACTTTGGTTTCTTTGAAAAAGCGTTTTCCGTCTTTTTAGAAAGCTTTTTGCATCGCTTTACAGTGTTCTCATATGTGTAGTTTTGTGTTGTTCCCTATCTCTATCGAGAATTAACATTTCATGTCTGTATACTAGGAGGGAAGCGGGTCTATGGAAATTGCTGGTGGTATGAATGATAGTCGCACAACATCGCGAATGAACTGAAGTTATGTATGTGGACCATTAGATAACAACTTAACAATCTGAAGGTTAAGTGGTCTCCGTGATGCCTGAAGATTCTGTTTTTAGTCGTTCATAAGGTTGTAGAGATGCTCCTGATGAAAAGTCGTATGCTTGGGCAAAACAGCTGTCCTGGTACTTTCAAGTTTCTGATGGTTATTTAGCTACAGTCATTCTGTAAGTGGTTTAGATAAATGGTGTTTTGTTTTTATTTCTATTGAACTAGTAACTTTCTTCATCTTAAAGTTGTTTTGTTTACCTCCTCTTTACCGTTTTAGAAACTCCAAGTCATTCATAAAATCAGAAGATGACAATAATCTAGACCAAATTGGTGTAAATGAACAATATTCAGAGGAAGATGAAGATGGTGTAAGTGGTGAAGTTAACCGGGAAATTGAATGGGGAGTTGATGATGAAGAAGCGGATGTTATTGAAGAGATATTAACTCATGCCATTCGACGTAAAGGTGCCACTGGTAATCCTACTACGCTGTATAATACACAGTTGGAAAAAGATCTAAATGCTGGTTTTAATCCTAAACAAGAGGATGGTGAATTACAATTTCTCATTAAATGGCGTAATTGGAGTCATATTCATTCAACATGGGAAACTGAATCTTCATTACGTAATCCAGATCGAGGTGCACCGGTTGCTGGTATGAAAAAATTCTATACATATCAAGCAATTATGCGAGAAAAAAGTGAACGCTTACAATATGTTGAAAGGGAAGAACTAGAAACTGTGGCTTATGAAGAAGAACGTGATGAACAATTGTTACAAGATAAAATGAATGTTGAACGTATAGTAGCCCATAGCCGTGATCCAGAAACAAACACTTTTGATTATCTCATTAAATGGTTTCGTTTGGATTATCGATTTTGCACCTGGGAATCTGGAAAGGTTATACATTTACTCTATGAATCAGCAGTTCAAGCTTATGAAACTCGATGTAATTCTACTACACTGCCTAATCGAAAATGTGAAGTGCTTTATACACGACCAAAATTTCTACCACTAATGGAACAACCTTCATACCTTGGGCGCTCAAAGGAACTTCGTTTACGTGATTATCAACTTGAAGGTATTAATTGGTTAATTCGTGCTTGGACTCGTCGGAACAGTGTGATTTTGGCAGATGAAATGGGATTAGGGAAAACTATTCAAACTATTGGATTTCTTTCATATTTGTTTAATGAGCATCAGGTATATGGACCTTTTCTTATTGTTGTTCCTTTGAGCACTATATCAAGCTGGCAAAAAGAACTGCAAACTTGGGCACCAGAAATGAACACTATAATATATACTGGTGATCATGTATCACGACAATTGATTAGAGAGCATGAATGGTCAACTGGAGCTTCTAATAACAGACGTCATCAATCATTAAAATTCAATGTTTGTGTAACTACTTACGAAATTTTATTAAAGGATAAAGGTTGGCTTAGTCAAGTAAATTGGGCCTTTTTAGGAGTTGATGAAGCTCATCGTTTGAAAAATGATTCAAGTCAATTGTATAAAACTTTAAAAACATTTGAAACAAATACTCGTCTATTGGTTACCGGAACACCTTTACAAAATACTATGAAAGAATTATGGGCATTATTACATTTTATTATGCCGGATTGTTTTCCAGATTGGGAAGAATTTGAACAGACTTACAGTGTTTCTCCTGATGATCCAGCTAATAAAATGAATAACGAAGCATTTCATAATCTTCATAAAACATTAAAGCCTTTTCTACTTAGACGAGTGAAAAAAGATGTAGAAAGTTCGTTACCGGAAAAAATTGAACAAATTCTGCGAGTTGATATGACTAAAGAACAAGCAAATATATATAGATTAATTTTAGCCCGTAATTATGATGGATTATTAAAAGTAACACGTGGTCATAAAGCTTCCTTTATTAATATTGTTATGGAATTAAAAAAATGTTGTAATCATGCTCATTTAATTGCACCTCCATCTGAAGTTGATCAACAATATTTAACTAAAGAAGATCGATTAAGATTATTTTTAAAAGGTAGTGGTAAAGGTACCTTATTAGATAAATTATTACAACGTCTTAAATCAAAGGGACATCGAGTTCTTATCTTTAGTCAAATGGTTCGTATGTTAGATCTTATAGCTGATTATTTAAGTTTACGTGGTTGGGGTTTCCAACGTCTTGATGGATCAATAAGAGGTGAAGTACGTAAACAGGCATTAGATCATTTTAATTGTGAAGGTTCAACTGATTTCTGTTTTTTATTATCTACACGTGCCGGTGGTCTTGGTATTAATTTAGCAACAGCTGATACTGTCATCATATTTGATTCTGACTGGAATCCACAAAATGATTTACAAGCTCAAGCACGTGCACATCGTATAGGTCAAACTAAACAAGTATCAGTGTATCGTTTTGTTACTCGTGAATCTGTGGAAGAGAAGATAATTGAAAGTGCTACACGAAAAATGGTTTTAGACCATTTAGTTATTCAAAGAATGGATTCAGCTGGTATTCGTAGTGGTCGACGTGGTGATACAGCTAAAGGTCATTTACTTACTGAAATTCTTCGTTACGGTGCAGAAGGATTATTTAAACAAGCAGACGAAGATGCTACAGAATTGGAAGTTGATATTGATGATATTCTCAATCGAGCAGAAACACGAGATACAGAAGCTACAGTAGAGTCTAATCCAGCTAACGCTTTACTTTCTTCATTCAAAGTTGTTAACCTCGATGCATTGGAAGAAGATACTGATATTAAAAATGGGAATGACTCATTAAATTCTTCAATAAATACAGGATGTGAAAAAACATGGGATCAAATTATTCCCAGTGAGTTTCGGGGACAAGTGAAAGCAGAACAAGACAGAAAAACTCTAGTTGAACTTGAGTTGGGCCCACGACGTAGGCGTCCTGTCAAAACGTTCCAAGCAGGACTAAATTCTAACCAGTCCTCTTCTGAAACATCGGAGACTGAAGAAAATGACAAAGTTCTCCCAACCCAACTTACAGAAAAAGAAATTCGCGCTTTGGTTCGTGCGATCAGACATTTTGCGCGCCCTCTAGAACGTATTGATGCAATAGCAGCTGATGCTGAGCTTCCCGATCATTCCGAGTCTGAACTTCGTGAGGTAGTAGATGCTGTTCTAAAAGGTTGTCGAACAGCCATGGAAGCGGCCTCCATAAATTCAAATGAAGAGTCCCAGAAACAAGCGACTGGTGGTAAAGGACCTGTTTTTCAATACGGTCGCGTTAGTGTAGCTGCAAGACCTTTATTACAAAGTCTAGAATATCTAGAAACCCTTCACTTGTGTCTACCTTCTACCAGTAAAGAAGCACGTATGTCGTATGAATTACCGTTTTCTCCTAAACTAGTCGCTTGGTCATGCAATTGGGACAATACTGATGATGTTCGACTTTTAGCAGGAGTTTACGAGCACGGATATGACAATTGGGAAACAATCAAACTAGATGCTGACTTAGGCCTCGGCTCTAAATTACTCCCAGTTTCACAAACAGAACGTCCACAAGCCAATCATTTACGATCACGTGTGGATTATCTTTTAAAAATGTTAGCTAAATGCCATTCATCAGTCAGTAAAAATACTGAACAACAGATGGTTACCAAAAAAAGAAGAAAGGAGGACAGAGAGTCAAACAAATCAAATCAAAAAGCTAAAACAATCACTTCAAAAGCCAGTGTAAAACATACTAATAAGCAAATATCTACCCCAATAAATCCAGTGCCTAAATCAGCAGAATTTGTAGAAACCGACGACTCATCATCAGAATCAGACTATAATAAAGATAATGATGACAAGCAAGAGGAAAATGATATTGATAATGATAACATATCAAATCAACTGTTAAAAAACACGAAACAATCTAGAAGAAGTACAAATAAATCAAAAATTAAATCTGAGAAAAAAGATAAATATATTTCAGAATTAAAACCACCTACACTTCAACCTTTATCATCTAATCATCAAGAGAATTTATCTAATGTACCTACAATGTTTACAAAAAAGGAAGAAGATGAATTTCGTAATATGCAAGGTCCAATTTTTGTAAAAGTAAATTTACTCTATATATTTTTATAACTTCATATTTCATTTTACATTATTCCTAGTTTTTTTTTTTTTGTTTGTTTGTATATTACAGTAGAAACAAGTATTTAAAATTAATAGCTTTTAGACGATATCTTATGGGAGAAAGTGACTGTTGAGGATTTTGATAAAACCAATACTTTGTATAGTTGATCAATTAATACTTTCTCTGTTAACTTAATTTTAAAGATAAATGTTATTTATATCAAATTCACTACTGGGTTGATATGATTTATGGTTATGCAGAAATAACACCAGTGTTGGTAACATATTCCAATTAATGTAAATCAACTTCTACATAGTTAATATTCTCTCTTTATTCTGTATACACAATAATGAAAGATGTTCAATATAACTTGACTTTAAAACACATTTTGTAACAAAATTATTGATAATACTTTACTTTTTTTGACCATATCTACGACTTTAACATTTAGGTCAGTTGGAAAGCTATTAAACTAAAAAACACAACTTAAAATACAAGGGTGAGGTCTTACTATCAGCTCTACTGAGATCTGACAAAATTCAAGTATTTTCTTCAAATAACTAATATATACACCGCTTCTGCCTTGTCACAACCAAAGTGGAAGGTTGGAAAACGTCGGACCTACCAATAGCACATCTCACCTTTCCTCTAGGATTTCCGTCACCAGTGATATGGTCTAAGAAGTATGAATCTAACACATGCCTCTACAATCGGTAAATGAAAACCACCCTTATAAATCTAAAAACATTCTCCATCATTGAAATACGAAATAAATGGGTCAGGGAGTGGTTAAAATATGTAATAGAACAGTCAAAAATTATGTGCTTCAATTATTAAATCACCAGTGTACATGTAGAATGACATTTACATCGTTTGGCTACCACTTTTGAACTATCATATTACTACTCATTTTTTTAAAATGAATCGTCTTCTTTAGACTCTGTAAATGAACAAGAAGTAAAAACTACATATTTATACGGGCTAAAAATACTAACTGACAGTATTTTATCAACCCAGCTTGAGTTAAAAAACTCATCATACCAGTACTTTCAGCAAGTCAAATTTGTCAGTAGGCATCAAATGAAACAACATATATAAATGTGTATGCGTGTTTTCGTGTGAAGACTAATATTAAGTCTTAATTAAACAATACCAAATAATTGCTGAGTGTGTTGTGAAATGTTAGTTGTCAATAATACTCAGCAGCAATTTCTCTTATTTTAGTCCAAGTTCCAGAGATCAATGTTAAATATGATATTTTCCGTCCCTTTGCCAAAATTTTCCAGCATTGATTATCACCACAATAGTTATTATAATTGAACATAAACTTGATTGAATGAATATCTGACCAATTATTTATTTGTATTGATAATCTAGAGGTGAAATTTGAATCTATTTTTATTCATTGAATTTCATTATTCTATTGACCATTGAATTTTACTCATCAGTTATGATGTGAATCGAGTTCAACTGCTTTTTCATAAATTGCGATAGTCATGATCCCTTTTTTATAACACAAACACAATTCATTTATATGCCCTGGTACGGCTGAGAGTGGGGAGAGTCCTCTCTTCCATTCGAAATGCTCTCACATGGCCACGCGTATAAAGCCTCTTTCAGGGAAGTCCTACCCACTACCTTCTCGTGGCATTACTGTTGTTTACGAAAATGAGAGGACGAAAAGCGAATTTCCGGCGCTTTAACCAGATCCCAAACCAATGGTGCACATGGGCTCCAGTATCCTGCGGGAACAAATGGCGTATGAACCAATCGTTGGTCACCGGCTACCATGGGTCTGCATCTCCTTACGATGCTCCACTGCCTTGTGAATCAGTTCTTCAGGCCGAAGGCTCGGGGCGTGGGGCTCCCTAAGGAAACCACCTTGTTCGGTTTGGACACCTGTGCAGTATCACAGCCCTCACACATATCAAATGAGATCTGTGTGGCGCATGTGTATTTGGTGCCTCCTTGTACCAATATCTATGTGTTAAAATAAATAAATAAATAAAATTATTACCAAAATATTCACGAAAATTTACTGACCTGTTTATGTAAGAAAGTCTGTATTTACTTTTTAGTGTAAAAAGAAATTTGTACCGATTAAGAAGCATTTCAAGGAGTTGGAAGATCTTGAACGAACTGATGAACAAAATCCAGTAAAACTGGCTAATGTCGTTTTACAAATTGGTGATCATATTCATTCCATTGTAGATGTATATCCCGATAAAGAGAAACGTCATGCATGGAAAAAGTATGTTTGTGTATGTTCATTGCATTATATACGAATCTGGATTTATTTTATGTTGTTTCGTTCTTGTTTTCTTTGGTTGTCAAATCGTTATGTTTTTCTGCGGAGTAGTTCTTTTCTTAACAGTTGTGTTTTATATTCATTTCGAATCCCAACTAAATAGATCACTGGCTCGAAACCTGTCTTATCTATTTTAGTTTACTCAATCGGGTAATAATGATAGTAGTGGTGGTATTCACTTACATGTATTAACAACCGTGAATTGGTTCCTGAGTGATATTTACTGATATCTTAGTAGATATTCCTTTATTAATAATTTAGTTCAAAAGTTCTAATTTTAACACTTTGTAAAAACTCCTCTTCAATTGTCGTAAGAAAGAACTTATTACAGCAATAACCCTTTTGTTTTATACTTCTGCTATCATGTGTGGTAGTTCTTATCGCCTGATGGTATTGATAATTCCTATGCTTTAATTGTGCGTATACTAACTTTCTCCTGGTAATTTTTGAGATGGTTTTTACTAAAATATCGGTCAGTTAGTCAGTTATATACAAAGTGCATGGTCCTACGTTGTAGGTGACTGACTATATACAAAATAGAACGTGAGACAGATATACGCATCTGTTCAAGTTGTCACGTCACATTAACACGAGAAGATAAAATTATCAAGATGAATTTCAGAACAACGCGATTAATAACGGTATCAGTGGGACAATTCAAGAAGAACGACTGAATTCATGCAATCAAAATGGCGTAAGATACTATTGGAACTCAGTATATGGAGACAAAGTGTCAATCCATCTGGACTATTATGATTTTAAACCCAACGTCTCCATCTATCAGTCATGACAATCATACCAATGCTAAATAGATGGTAGTCTTAACTTAAATACACAGCTGAATACAACTAGTCATCGACCTCATATACTGATATCATATTTCGATTTGTGTACCCCTAACTTTTTAAAACATGTTACAAACATAAAGCAAGTTATCAATCAATATTCTTATTTGAAAATTTCTTGTTATCTAATAAGTTATATCGTTTTGATTACCATATTGTGAATGAATGGATATGCATATATGAATCCCACTTATCTGCATCAGTCAGTCAGTCGCAACATAGAACCTGGTACGTATGTACATTTGTTCAAGTTTCCGTACCCTATTAGGACAGAGAGATGAAATTGTCAGGCCGAATCCCAGAATATTAGAGGAAGTAAAAGTACCATTGGTAATACAAAAGATTAGAAATTGGAGATACTGTCCGAGAAGACAATACAAATTAGTGGCATAAAAACACAAGTTATGAAAAATTCAGGAGCTTAAAATTTGGGTTAAGACAAAAAGTGGATGCACCTGAACCATTGCAAATGATTTTGGGCAATGTCATTCAGTCTCTAACCACTGGGTACGATAATCCCGCGCAGCCCAACCAGGTCGTCTATACTTATTTATATGGATCAGTCCAATTGCCAGTGACCTCATGGACTGATGCCATGTTTTGGTTTGGCCACCCCTTGCTTCCTTCCAACTTACTCTTACGGTTCTACATCGCCTGTCGTGGTAGGGAGGGGTTGAACATACGTATTACATATCTCAGCCACTTCAGTCGATAAAGATCTACTACCTCATCAACCGATTTCCCGTCGTTACCTAGTACTCTGTTCTTAGCCCAGTTATTGCTTACTCGGTGGTCCGAAAATACGCGAGCAATGCTTCGTAAACACCTATGATCGAGTACTAGTAACCTACGAATATCCTCTGCATACGATAATGATATATAACTAGGTTTCAAGTAACATCGTTGATAGACTGTAAAGCTGGGTGACACGGGATCGAATCCTTCAGGGAGCATCAGTTCCCTCAACATTACAGGTACACCACTTCTAAATGCTCTGGTACGGCCGAGAGTAGGGAGAGTCAGCTCTCTAGGATTTAAGGGACAAATGGCGTATGCACGTACCGTTGGTCACCGGCTACCATAGAACTGCATCTCCTGACGTTGCTCCTCTGCCTCGTGGATTAGACCTCCAGGTCGAAGGCTCGGGATGTGGCCACCTAAGAAAACCATCTGCTTCGATCTGGGCACCCGTACAGTATCCCAGTCCTCACACAAATCGAACGATTTATGTGGCGCATATCTGTTTGGCGCCTCCTTATACCAATGTTTATGTGTTTGAATGAAAATGAAGATATATTTAAATTATTTTAGTAGTTCTAACCAGCTGGTCGTTTCTTCGTACTGTGTCATTATATATATATATATATCCTCTGTTATCTGTGGTCGTCGCTGATTTTTGTGTTGGAATCGCTTATCACTTATACCTATAAAGCGAGGAAACACTGTAACTCTCACGATGCGAAAGTAAGAACACAAAGAATGGTACAAATGAAGATTTACTAACCTCGAAACACGACGACATCGACTCTAGTGGAAAATACACTCATTTATATATTGATCCGTACATCCATTTTGATTATTAATTATAATGAAATCACATATATGACAAATGACATGCTACATGTCATGCTGAACATAGTTCATATTAATTTAATGCAAGAATATCGTATGTTATACAGAATAAAATATTATACGGGAAAGCAAAACAAATACTACACTGTATAATCATCACATAGGGAATTAATGTTGAACAATAATCATAATGAGTAAATCAATCTAATTTGGACTTTTCATCCTTTCATATCATCTTCTATCCAATAAGACAACTATCGATAAACAGTTGAGGAGATAAGGGGTTTAAACAATAAGCTAATTAAAAATAAATAGAGTAGTCATAGAACATAAAATATCGTAATCAAATAACGAAACCAATGAGCAGCGTCATAGTTTCTAATGTCAATCTAAATGAATTCATGATTCATTTCGAAACACTTCAATAGTTTTTTTTTCTGATTCATTCTATTTGTACATATCTGCTGAATTGTGATAAATTGTCATGAAAAAATATGTGATTTCTAAGTTCAATAATAAAATTACTTTATCACACAATCTTAAAAAAATTATTTACTAATCAATTGTTTATTCGCTATTACCATATATTAACATTTATGTTAAAAACCGACGGTATATATCTGTGAAAAAATTTAGTTGTATGTGACAATTGTATTGAATTTACATCAGTCAAATTTTATCTGTGTTCATCTACAGACTAACATAAGCCAACTGTAAAGTTGAAATCTATGGTCACAGAAACAAGAATATTTTACATTCAACTACTTTTGTATGTTTGATGCACTGAATTCATAAAAATTTAGTCAGTGGTATTTTTATATACTATCTAATTCCTGGGTTATTTAAATGAATAAGTCATAATTTAAATAAGCAATATTATCGAACTACTACATATCAGAGGAATGAACGACAACTGCATAGTTGGTTTTACTGCTAAAATAAGTGAAAATGAGAGACGTTTCAATATTTTGTAACAAAATTCGGTACGAACTTAATGGATAGTAGTAGATTACTGGAAACATAACCATTCAGAGTTTTTTGTTCACTTTAAATTTGTTTGAAACATGAATTAAAAATTCCTCTCAGTTTACTTTAACTTAAACGAACGGACAGTTAACATTTAACAGTCTTCAAACAAACATATATCATAGGAATCCCGATGAATTCAGTGTACTTCTAGGATAATTTAATTGCAGGTTTTTAAAGAATAAATTGATTTTAATTAAATCTGGTGAGTAATTAAAGCTAGAAACGCAAACTTTTTAATACCGACTCAGTAGTCTAGAGTTCAAACACTCGCTCGATCTGTAGGTGTTAGATTTGATTTCCAATGGGGTAATAGATACTTACTGTCAATGTCTCATACTAGGATAAAACGGCTGTCCATTGGTATCTCATAGTTTTCAGTTGTTGCCTATAATCGGTTTTTAATATCAACTATGAAAGTTGTAGTTACTCAACTGTTAAATGTTTTTCTCTATATTTTCATTTCATTCTAAAAAGCTTTATCTAATAAAAAAAAACAATAACGTCAATCCGTTAATTATTATTTTGTAGTTATCTATGGGAGTTTGTGCATATCTTTTCAAAGAATTCCACTGAAGAACTTCGACATATCTACAGACATGCTGTGAAACGTCGATTAAAAGAACAAAGAAAAAAAACAAACGATGCCGATTTCAATTTTTCACCAAAACATCATAAGAATTCATTACGTAATAGCAATAGTAGTATAGATTATTCTGAAACGACATCAAATCATCATTCTTCAAATCGTGACTACCATAGTAATAATAATAATGATAACAATACTGGTAATGCTGCATTATTTCGACGATATCATACAAATAGATTATCATCACATGACCGAAATGATCGTCATGAACAGCATAGTGGTTACAGTCATGGCGGACAGAATAAATATTATAATAATAGTAATAATGATTGGCCTTCTTCCATTACAATTTCACATAAAGAATTCAATCGAGATAGGTAGGTTATTTCATTTTTGTAATGGTTTTAGTTTTTCTTGGGCGTTTTGTTTGTATTTGTTTTATTTTATTTTCTTGCGTTTTTATCTTTTTTTCCTCAGGAACAACAATAGTTCCCGTTTTAATAACGCTTTTAATCGTCCACCGGGTCAGTCGAATGTAAAACATCACAAAGATAGTGGAGGTTTTACTTCACAGATGTATTCTTCACCTCGTGTCGCCTCTAGTCATTATCATCATCAACAACAGCATAATTCCAGTAGTTATTCTTCTGTTCATTACCCTTGGACTAATTATTCATCATCAGACGATATGATAAATAGTTCTTCCCCTAAAATGGAAGCATACAAATTTACCTCACATTATCCACCTGTGTTATCATCATCATCATCTTGTTTGCCTGAATCGATTATCTCAACTACCACCACTACCAAAACGCCATCATATTTCTCATCCATGGGACAATGTCTTCCCCCGCCACCTCCTCTTCCGCCCCTTCTACAACAACAACATACAACTAGTCAACTATCACGTGATCCTCGACTTTCCTCATCAAGAAGATGATGTTAGCGATGAATAAAGAGCAGACAAAAATAAAATTGAATAGTGTACAGTCAATAAACACTTATGTACAATGTAACTTTTATATATATATATATATATATATATATATATATATATATATATACCCCTTATCACCTTCCGATTTGTACTTATTATTATTTTTTTCTGTAAAAAAGAACCAAATCCAGAAAAGATTTAAATGCATTTCTCTTGATAATCCTGTTTTTATTGATATTAGTGACGATGGTTGGTGCTTATATCGATAATGATAAGACCTCTGTAAAGCTACTTGTTTGCCTTTTGTTTTTGGTTGTCTTATTCAAACGAAAAAAAATCATCACTTCATTCTATGACGATGGGCCTGGCGTAGTCTAACAAACTGGTATTTATGGTATAAAAAATAGGTGGAACTTTTATTCGGTAGTTAGAATAATGGGCTGATCTTTGTTGGACAACCATTAAAAACAAGGCGTTAGATAGCTGTTTTATCTTAGCATAGGACTTCTCAGCTGTGTTTGTCTGTGACTCCACCACAGGGAATCGAACTCACGACCTTTAGACCTCATGGCTAGCTCCTTACCATTAGATCACTGGGTCGGCATCTAATGGTTTATATTTCTAACTTCTATCAATTCTCTATATTGCACAATTACAGAGTTTAACAATCTTTACAAACCCCCTATCTGCTAAACTTATTATTTTTGTTTATTTGACATAAAGTCCGGTACTATTAGGCACAAAAATCAGTATGCGTTACACAAATAACGATACATACTATTACTGTTTTGAATTATCTGAATTACATCCTATCAACAGAATGCACAAATTAGCTTGATGCGGTTATTCGTTATGAACCTAACTAGACCGACATCTACTGCCTTAACTCAGTCTGACTAGTAGTGCTTTCGTGATTTAACTACCCATTTGTAAGAATTGTAATTTTTTTAATAAATACATTTATCTGGCGATACAGTGCAACTGTACATTCAGCTATTAATGTCCGCGGGTTTTGTACTCGTAGTTCAATCGCTCTCTACTCACCAAGCTCAACCCACTCCGGATTTCTACTTGTTCCTAATGATCATTTAGCGACAATACCGAAGCATGAAACAATGAGGCATCCAAAGAATCCGGTTTTTCAAGAGGGATGTTTTGGCCGATGAAAATATTGCCGAAAATAGCCATTGGGGTAATGGCAATTTTGATTGATCTACCCTGTCTTTTAAAATAAAGTTCTTGTAACTTTGGTCCATTTATTTATTAAGACTCAATGCTAACCTACTATTAATGTGCTTGGTTTAGATACCAGTCTCTCTGTCCTTACAAAGTATTTTCGTGTTTACATTAGATACAAACGTCTTATCAAACCGTTGAGTGACACCAATAGCATTGATCACTATCATAAATTCATAACTAATCTACTGAACTGTTGTACCCATAACAATCGTCATGTTTGTAGATTAAAAGGTGTAATCATTGAAGGTGCACCAGCATAGATTTATTTTCTTCCAAACATTAACTCTATTGCTCGAGCTTCTTACTACTGTTGGATTTTGATCAGTCATCGAGAGTTTTATTCAGGTTTTCATAACGCAAGAAATTCTAACTCCCATAGTCAATATTTACATGAATTGATATCGTATTTTGGTTTGATCACCGCTAAATTGTTTCCTATTAATAATCAAACACTTGAAAATCTTTGAATGACTGCTCTACAGAATACTCGTCGTAAACGGTATAAAATAACTATAACTTCTAATGTTATAAGGTAAGATAGTGAATGAATACATTTGAACTACTGTTATGAGTCTTGAGTTGTATTAACTAATGTCTTCAACCATTGATCAGGAATTTGCTCAACCCTAACCGACTAATCTACTCATTAATACGACTTAGACCAACAGATTTTGGTTTGGATATCTCTAACTTTCTTTTCAATCCGTCATCATACTAGCCAGCATTAAAATATAACCAGTTATGAGGAATGTTTTGATACCGAACTAGTAATTCTTGACCAGCATTTATGATAAGCATCTGAAACTGTCTTTTGAAATTTGTCCACCGATTTGTATAATTGGTAAGTTATCCATAACCAAACAGTTATCCTGTTTCTAAAATGCTGTCAAATATAAATTAATTTAGTTTAGATCAAGTTAGTTGCGTCCATGTTACTTTAGTATTGGAATTTCTAGTTATATCACTAAACGATTTATTTTATCTCTGAAAGTGCGTCCTCATTTGAGGGAACTACAAGATCTACAATTGACCAATGAATATCAACGCAGCTTCATTTAAGTTCACTTTTTAGTCGACATTAACATCGAATACAACCAGGTTACCCCTAAATATGCCATTGATCATCACTAAAGATTCGATTGTTCATTGTTTATTATTTGCTACAGAAATAGAAATTGTCTACACTGATTGATTACTAAATATCGACCAGTGTATTGTTTGTCCATTCCTTAGTGTTAGTCGATTTCTATCCACTAAGTTACACTGGTCTAATTCATGCGACATCGCGCTCACTGTTTTGATAATTGATCAGTGCACCAACTGGTCACTGCTCAAATAGCTTAGTATTAATGTGTCGGACTTTCAGATTGAGTAACTCGGGTTCGAATCGTCCTTGGAGTGTCAGTTCCTTCCAGACTGCAGGTACGCGTTTTTAATGAATCCTAGCTAACATAGAACCAGAGTTGAACAGAGTATCCTAGTGACTATATCTGACCACTTAATTACTTACTTACTTTCGCCTGTTGCTCCTCGCGAAGGAGCATAGGCCGCTCATCAGCATTCTCCATCCAATCCTGTCCTGGGCAATCTTTTCCAGCTCTTTCCAGTTGTTATTCATCCTTTTCATATCTGATTCTATTTCCCGACGTAATGTCTTTGGCCTTCCTCTTTTCCTCTTCCCTTCAGGATCCCAAGTTAGGGCTTGCCTAGTGATATAGTTTGATGATTTACGTATTGTATTCCCTATCCATTTCCATCGTCTTTTCCTAATGTCCTCTTCAGCTGGAGGTTGGTTTGTTCTCCTACAGTAGGTTGTTACTGATGGTATCTGGCTAACGGACATTCAGTATCTTGAGCAGACAGCTGTTTATAAATACCTGTACAATTTTGATGATGGTGGTAGTAGTTCTCCAAGTTTCAGCCCCATACAGTAGAACTGCCTTGACGTTCGTATTGAAGATTCTGACTTTGATATTGGTTGAAAGATGTTTTGAGTTCCATATGTTCTTTAATTGAAGGGATGTGACCCTTGCTTTGCTAATCCTCGCCTTTACGTCTGCATCTGAACCTCTTTGTTTATCGATAATGCTTCCCAGGTATGTGAAGAATTCTATATCTTCCAGAGTTTCGCCATCAAGAGTGATTGGATTGCTGTTCCTCGTTGTGAATTTGAGGACCTTGGTTTTCTCCTTGTGTATGTTGAGGCCTACTGATGCAGAGACTGCTGCTACGCTGACTGTCTTTATTTGCATTTGTTCGTGTGTAAGCGATAGGAGGGCTAAGTCACCTGCAAAGTCCAAATCGTCTAATTGGTTCTGAGCTGTCCATTGTATGCCGTATTTCCCCTCAGATGTCGAGGTCTTCATAGTCCAGTCAACCACCAGAAGAAAGAGGAAGGGAGAGAGTAGACAGCCTTGGAATGCATCTATCAGCTGTCCTCCATGCACTACTTTGCACTGTGGTCCGTCGTATGAGTTCCGGATAATGTTGACAATCTTTTCAGGAACTCCGTAGTGTCGAGGAAGTTTCCATGACGTTCTCCTATCTACACTGTCAAATGCCTTTTCATGACCAATGAAGTTGATGTACAGTGACGAATTCCACTCAATTGATTGTTCGACGATGATCCGTAGTGTCGCAATTTGGTCTGTGCACGACCGGTCCTTACGGAATCCAGCTTGTTGATCTCGAAGTTGAGCGTCTACTGTGTCTTTCATCGTGTTCAGTAACACTCTGTTAAAGACTTTTCCTGGTACTGACAGTAGTGTAATGCCTCTGTAGTTTTCACACTAGCTCAGGTCTCCTTTCTTCGAAATCTTGATCAGGTGTCCTTCCTTCCAGTTCATCGGCACTTGTGTATACGTTTGTGTGGAAATATTGTGCCGCCTATGACCAATTTGTTGAATGCACACAGATTTACAAATCTTTCCCCGTTTTCGTTTCTCCCTCCCAGTCTATGTAGTCCCATGATATCTTCATATCCGGTGTTGTCTATTCCCATCAGAATGGTGAGGTCTTTTCTTGGGCACTTCTCTATGATTGACTGCAGCCTCTCATAGAATTGATGTTTAATGTCGTCGTTGCTATCATTGGTGGGTGCATAACATTGGATAATGTTCATTGTGATTCCCTCCTCTGTTTTGAATGATGCTTTGATGATTCTGGATCCGTGAGATTCCCATCGTACAAGTGCATTTCGTGCTACTTTGGACAGCATTATAGCAACTTCCTGAGTGTGTGGAGCATTTTCCTCTTCGTGATCGGAGTATAGCAGCATCTCTCCCGTATTTAGCCTTTGTTGTCCAGCTTGGGTCCAATGGGTTTCGCTGATTCCCAGTACTGCTAAGTTGTATTTCCTCATTTCCGTTGCTATTTGACTGGTCTTCCCGGTCTCCCACATTGTCCGGACGTTCCATGTACCTATAAAAATTGTTGCTTTGGTTGTTAGAAGGGGCATCGGCCTCATGGCTTCCGAAGGAGCTCGACTTTCACCATGAGGCGTCATATTTCTTCTAAATGATGACCTTCTAACTCCCAGGGCAGAGTTTAAATGGTTTGAGTTATCTTTTCTGGTTAGCGTTTTTTAGCGAGTTAGTTTTCTACGGAATGGTGACGCTAATCCCATGCCCAACCCTCCTCCTTTACCCAGGCTTGGGACCGGCAATAACTCTAGGAGAGCTACAGGCGGAGTTCTGACCACTTAATGAGAACACTTAATTCTTGCAAACTTTTTTTTAACTTGTCACCATTTGAATATGATTTTCACAACCATGCATTCATTAGTTTCAAAGTACATACCTAGATCACAGTTCCAAGTAAAGGTCAATTACAACACATTTACATAATGACTACAACCTAGATCACTAACTAACTGAATTACTAAGTATCTCACTTATCATTAAATTGTCAATCTATTTATGTCAAGTGACATCACGTTTCTCTTGAGAGAAAAAAAGTTTAGTTGATTTAGTCTGATTCGTATGATGATTGATACTTTATATCAATAAGTGCTAAGAAAGTTGAATTGAACTGATAGCTTCTCAATGATAATTTTTAGTAGTATTCGTATCTACTTTTCATTATAAACTAATAACAGCTAAACTGCAACCATTACTAATAATGAATAATAATTGAGAAGTAACCTGAGAATATGTGAGTGAATTTGTAACTTATGCGTTTTTCTATGTTTAACATTTGTACAGTATCATACATTTTCGGATATTTTTTCTGTTTATTTAATGATTGAGTGCTGTATTTTAGGTAAATTTTCATTAAGAATTTCATTTCGAACTATAAATCTCACTTGGTTCATATTCATCATTTTGAAAGTTGAGATACACTACAGTAAGATGTTCATAGAAGTTATATTTAGACAGATTTAAATGATTTTAATGAAATTCTCAGTGAACATTATACTCTTATATTCAGTATTCAATTACTAAATGAATGAAAACAAATACTTGAAAAAATGCTTTGATTGAATATTGAAAAAAGGATAGTTAACTATACATTGAAAAGCATTTTATCATTAAATAAACTATTGTTTCTTTAACACCATCCTTTATTTGCTTTTATTATCAAATGATTGTTAGGTTTTATGATTGGAAAAATAAAAGTGGAATAATTAGATTCTATAAAATAGTATGAACATGAACTTTTGTTAAATCAATAGAAACAAGGAAAAAAATACTAAATTATTCCTATCATCTTTTTTTCCATGTGTTATATGTTAGGCAACTAAATCAACCTGTTCAAAATAGCAAGAACAATTAATAATTAACATCAGAAGGGGTTTTGTAAAGATTTTAGTAATTTCAATAGTTGAAATCATGAGTCAATTGAAGTTAGACCACCATAGAAAACCTGGAAGCACTGGACGGCCATTCCGTCCTATTGTGGGACTCCTCAGCAGTGCGCATCCACCATCCCGCCTCTCGAGATCCTAACCCAGCACCTATCAATCTCGCGCACGAACGCTTAACCTCTACACTGTTGAGGAGTCCCATACTGGGACAGAACGGCCGTCCAGCGCTTCCAGGTTTTCCATGGCTGTCTAACTTCAATTGACTCATGATCTCACCTATCTAAATTAATTCCTAATAAGAACTGGTTTAATAGTAATGCTAATAATAATTCAAGGTTACTATGCTATTTTCATTAGAGTATTAAATGTAGAATTTGATGACACCGTCGGATGCGGCTCAGTAGTCTAATGGTTAAGATCACGCGTGCGAGACTGATAGGTCCTGGGTTTGAATCTTGCGGGGGGGGCGGTATCGTGGATTTGGGTTTTCCCTGGGTTTATATTAAGGATTGTAATTGATCAGTTTCTGTTTGAGATGTGTGCAACATTC
This sequence comes from Schistosoma spindalis, assembly GCA_946903255.1. Taxonomy (NCBI): domain Eukaryota; kingdom Metazoa; phylum Platyhelminthes; class Trematoda; order Strigeidida; family Schistosomatidae; genus Schistosoma; species Schistosoma spindalis. The sequence continues at coordinate 34,671,405 of OX336417.1, read as the reverse complement.
TGTGTGGATTATCTCAATGTGACATTTTATAAGTTTTATTATATTTGGATTGCAGTTGGCAATGGAATCTAGAACATATATTGCATTATATTTGGGACTCATCAGTTGGATATACTTGCATTCAAGTGCTGAAACGATAGAACTCGGACCTAGTGCCTTTCATTTCAATGGGATCGAAGTTTTGTGTATGCTGAACAGGTTAGGGGCTACCTGGACTCATTAACTCTGGATAATACGCTGTTGTGATAAACATCAACACTAAACTGTCAGTACCTACAGTTGATAAAATCTTGAGTTAGACAAGATACTACCTTCGGATTCCAATTCAGACATTCTGATATATAATTTATTTATAGACCTCAAATTTAGTATGTATATACGACTTCACGTCTTTGGAGATGAACTCGTTGAGGAGTCTTTCGCTGAATTTTAACCACGTTAGTTCAACAACAACAATTATTTATACAATATCATATAGTTAATAATAATAACGTTACAACTACGATAACTACTAATATCTTCTGCATTCCCGCTACCTGTTCTGTCCAGGGGTTTATATATATAATACATAGAGCTTAGATTATTGATATACAGTGTACTACTTGAGCGCTTGAACTCTAGAACCCTCTACGTCGCAAATCAGAAGACAAAAGACGAGTGAAGAGGAATGTTATTCCAAACAGTGTCAAATATGGTACATAGCTCTCAGGTACTCATAGTTTTTAGTAAAAGCGAAATCATCATTATAGTGATCCAATCCTCATACAGTGGTTTTTAGCATTTGTTCAAAAGGGAGGCTAAATGTTGAGACTCTGGAATGTTCTTTCGAAAGATGATTGGATAAAATGTCTTCGGCTCTTTCTTAGCTTCCTATAGCTTCCATGAGTTCACCCATGGGCCGTCCTACAATATACCATTGAGTTGTAGACCTTATCATTCCATTTCGATACTAAGGCTTCCTATTCACCCATTTTCAGTGGACTTTGTTTTAAGTAAATTATTTTGATTGGACATCATCGATAGAACTCTAGACCTAGGTTTCATTATGTTTAACACCCATAACTACGAAGACATATTGATAATCTCGATAAAACTAGTTTTCCGTGCAGAAATCAAACCTTCGAGTTTTCCTTACAAGTTCCAACTATCGCGAAATCTAGACTCTGAGCTGGCATAAGGAAATTCTTTATCAGGACAGGCACACTAGAATCTCTATTTGAGTATACCTTTATGCATTTAAGCAACCTAGTTTTTTTTCGTAATTGATAGGCTGAACAAGCCTAGACATATGACATGTCTATGTTCACAAGGTATGTCAAAGTCAGATGGTAAATGAAACATCACAAACGAGACACTATTTGAAGAATCTGGCTATGCTCCTAGTCAATGTTTCGCCTTACATGTCCTTGTCTCAGTGAGAAAGATAAATGTATATGTATCAATAATATTTGTGTCGAATTATGTGGCTTAGCAATTTCAGCTTTCTAATCACTTTCCAACCCTCGAACTCACATAGCTGGTTGGACAAGCGTTTGAGAAATGTGACCATTTAAATTAAACTTGATGTATTGTTATTCTTATTTTTTCACAATAATGTTATTCTTAATGATGTGTATGCAATTACACTGAAAAAGAACTCGAAAGATGGAAGTATAATACACTGACGGTCTTGAGTTAACCAATCAGGATGGAGATAATTCCTCATGTATTATGTGTTAAATTTAAAGTGCAGTGATAGATAGTTTGTATCTTATTATGAATCAGATGAGATTTGACAACAATTAACTGTTAAAATGCTCAGAATCAATAAAAATACCTATTGTGCAATCAAAATGTGAATTTAAGATGGTGCCTAACTTAAATGATAAAACATACCTGTCCCCAAGGGAAATTGTGTAATAAAGTGCTCAGTGTGATTCAACGCGTAGTTGAGAGTGTTTGGTGAAGCTATATAATATTTTCCCTTCCTAACTCTTCTTCTATATCTCAACCCTAAGTTTCTTAAGTTTATAAACAGAAGTGTAGCTAACAATTGCATTATAGTTTATTTCAGTCGGTGACAAAAACTACAACCCTATTTTTCAAGCCTAACTCGAAACTCCAGCCTTAATATCTAGCCTTATCCTTTTTACATTATAACTGATGTCATGTGTTAATGAGAACCCTATGGAATGACAACTACAACTCAGAATACTATCCCAACTCTTATTATGTAAAATTATCTTTTTCGTTTACTAGAAGAAATAATTTGTCATGTAAGGATTAATTATTCAGATAAAAGTTGTTATTCCACCGTTATTCCATAACTTTTTATTGTAAATTGTTTTGTAACCACACAGTGTTTCCTGACTGGCTGATAAGTTGCCCAAGGTCATCAGTATATTATATCTTAACTATTTGAAACAGTGAACTATCTACTGATTCGGTTATACATAGTTAAGAGACATCGTAATATCCAACTATTGGCATGCTTATCTACGCTACAAGTAGTTTATTGTTATTTTTATTTGGAGAATGTGAAGGAAAGTAGGCTTATGTTGATCAAAATCAATAAACAAAAAGCTTGCGGTGACAATTCAAGAAATACACAAAATAAATTTGTATTCAATAATGATTACATAATTCACAACATTCATGAATACACAGAAAATAGGAAGGAGAATTTAAGACAATAAGCCAAATAAAATTATAAACAGAATATGTATTATACTATTATAGAATAAATGAATTATTGTACGATATTTCAAACAATTGGCTCCCTTCACAAATTTGAACAAAGTAAGAACAACAATATTTGCAGAATACAATTAATTCATTGTTTTCTCTTCAGCTTTAAGCAAGCTTACTTACCTACTTACGCCTGTTACTCCTCGTGGAGGAGCATAAGCCGCCCAACAGCACTCTCCATCCAACTCTGTCCTGGGTAAGCAAGCTAATATGTTTAGCTATTTCCGATTGTTAACACAATGTTTAATTTGAAAAATGAATTGTCAGTAGTGAATAGGTTACTTAGAATGCGAACGAAGTTAATAATTCAACTCTTTTGAAGGGCTATTTTATAATTAGGATTATAGTCCTAGAATAATTGAGAAAATATTAGTACGTAACATAACGAAATTTGTTTTACGAAGTGTGCGAAGAAGAGGACATGTAACTTTAACTCACTAGGTCACACATAGTATAATGTTCACCAAATGAATGCATTCAAAGTGATCAATTAACAGTCCGGTTCTAGCTTATTAATATTCACAGATGCCATAACAATAAGAAGCTTTAAACCTGACCTTGTGTTCAAAACAATTCAGTGGTTAACGTTCAACTGCTTTGACGATAAGAATGAATTTAATGTTTCGACCTTTTCTTTTTCAAGTAATGGTAATCAAAATCCAGTGATTTAAACACATACGTTCTCTTTTTCCTTCTGCACTTCCAAAAATAAACTCTGTCATATTACGTAATAATATTACCTTAAATATTCACGAACTATCCTCCTAAATAATCTACTCATAATTGTTAATTCACTTTTCAAATTGAACATTATTTTAGTAATTATTGTACCAAACTGATATGTTATGCAAAAACTGGTACTGACAACTAGATAGAGATTTTCTGTACGATGAAAGAAAGATAACGGGAAGATAAAGTGGATTTTCCACTGAATTAGTACAAAAGAAGTATTGGGTGCTATTGATGCAAACAAATATTATTACTGAAATAAATATCACATTCCAATAAAACGTAATCTCTCGTTTGATCTCTTCTCAACATGAGACTGATATGATTAAGCAGAATACTTCTTGGTAATATGAGCGGATTCGCACTGACGACATGAAAACTGACAACAAATACGGTTGCTTCCCTAGTATCTTCGCAATACCTAAATTCTTACTTTTATATTTGGATCTCATTATTGGCAATGTAATAGGATTAAACCAAGTTCAATGTTCTGAATTTTCGAGTGAAGGTGCGGGACAGTTAGCCGGAATATTGATAATCATTTAACGTGAAAATTGATAATTCATTGTACCAACGCATTGTCAATTCTCTTATTTCAGTTCTGTTCTGTAGTGAACGACTCTTGATCAAATAATATGCGCTCGATTATGCAGTCGGACAAGTGTGAAACGTAACCATCTACTTGTGACAGTTTTATAACATACTGAAATTTCAAACGAACATCCCCAATCTCTCATGTAAAATACTTGTTAAATAATTAAATGTACCATAAGAAGCCTTAGTTGTTAGTTTCGTACCATATTCTGTTATACTTTTTGTTGAAATGCTATTTGACCAGTTGAATTAATAATTCAGACATTATCTGAACTCATTTTTGGACTACATTTGGTACTCAAGGTCACTATAAAGGTAAGTGAAATACAAACAAGTAAAGCATAGCCAATCATAAAACCAATTTTCTTCTTGAATACAATTGGCAGTTCACTAAAACAAAGTATCTTTTTTCCATAATATCAATGATATATCACTTCGTTCTCTTGTCACTGGTTCTATCTAGAATCAATAATCAGCAACTTTTTTTAAACTAATTCTAGACATTTTATCGGTTTAATAAATTATTTCACTAGTTTTCTAACGTTACTAAAAGGCAAATTAACTTGGCCTTTAGCATAAGTTTGAGTGAATGAGTGAGAAACGAAACAAAGATTACGTCTTTTGTGTACCTAGCCTTCTATTGAATCTCTACATTATGTTAGATTGAATTATGTCCTAGGCTGTCTACTTCAGAACTTTTAAGCCGAACCAAAATCTAGTTTAAGTGATTTTTATGAACATTTGTCAAAATTCAGACAATTTGTCTAGCAGAAATTTGGCTCCAAGTGCATAAATATCAGATGTATAACCATATACTTGAAGTAATCTCAGCGATTGAAAATCAACATCACGTTTTACAATCTCGTTCAAACTTCTTCAAGGAAATAAAACTGAAGTTACCTAATTCTCACTACAGAATCCAAACTTTGAAATTATGGTTCGCAAAAATTGTCTAAGAGTTCAGCGATTTCTTCAACTTCAAACAAGTGAAAATTGTTAAAGATATTTTGACAACTACGCTATTGATTGGTTCTTTCTATGAGTTCGGTCTACAAATAGATAAGGCAATAAAACGGCTATACTACTAAATCTTTAGTGGCCCCTTTATTAAAATGCTTAAATTAAACAATTCAATAGTAGATACACATGCTAAATTCCTTATAAATTCATTGATTACATACAGTTCACAAGAAAATAATAATGCGCTGTATGGGAATGAATGGAATTTCAGGTAATCTATCATTTAATTAAGTACAACCTGTCTGGAGAATTTCTTTAGAAATTAAAAAAAATCGAGTCACTGTATTGCAATCTCACGTTAAATATTGCCTTTATATGAGAAATTACAGTTACATTTTCACTTCGATTATTGTAAAGATGAGTTAATTGTGATAAAAAACATTACAAAATGATTGGTAATCATTCCATAGCGAAACGTGAGATCTTGATCTTATTGTTAGAACAGGTTAGAACATCAGAGCATGTTTTAATTCAATGTGATATTTGTTAAATCTATCATTTTTGTGCCTTAATTTAGTCTGGTATCCGTTAAATACAACATACAACATTTGTTTTGTATCAATTCATTGTCAATCCTATTTTGTACTTCTGTTATTTCAGTTTTGTATTCGTTGTCTCATCACCTAATCCCAGTAAAATCTGTGTTTAAGTGAGTGGTGTTTGATTAAAGTGGTTGTCACCATGTTTGTCAAAGCGTAAATAAAACCTTTACCCACCACTAATTTTTGTCATCGTCACTGCGCTGCCCAAATTTTGGTTTCATTCCGTTCTATGACCAGTTTCCTTAGTTATAACACCTATGCACAAAATGGTCAACTTTCTTCAAACGTTAGCAAAAATCACTGCAATAAAAAGAAGAATACCAATGTAATCCAATTATTTAAAGATATTTTTTATCCGCTAGTGGTGTCAGATAGAGAACCACAGAGGTCAATGAATAGCTGTTTATATTTTTGTTACGGAATACTCAGTGATACGCACTGGCTACAACAGACAAGTATGATAACATTCGGGTATTGAGTTGTAATACAGTTCTACAACTTTGAACAGTTCAGAACAGACCAACACTGTTGAGCTTGATTCCTCTATATGACTCTAAAATAGAATTTCCTGTTTTCCTAGTATTACTATGAATTTAATCGAGAATATTTAGAAGCCAAAATACCATTTGTTGAGACTGTGTATCGTTAATAAGTAATAAGATCTAAAAAACATGAGATGTTCAAACTTATCGCAATTTGAGCAATTAAAAAGTGTAACAATTGATGTTTCATGAGTGCTAATCTTAACGTGGGTAAAGTTAATGATTGATTGAGTTTACAATCAATGAGAGGTCAGATAAAGACTGAAGTGCAGACATTCGTACTATCAGACTAAGACCGATGTTATCATCATCATCATCATCATCATCATCATCATCATCATCATCATCATCATCATCATCATCATCATCATCATCATCATCATCATCATCATCATCATCATCATCATCATCATCATCATCATCATCATCATCATCATCATCATCATCATCATCATCATCATCATCATCATCATCATCATCATCATCATCATCATCATCATCATCATCATCATCATCATCATCATCATCATCATCATCATCATCATCATCATCATCATCATCATCATCATCATCATCATCATCATCATCATCATCATCATCATCATCATCATCATCATCATCATCATCATCATCATCATCATCATCATCATCATCATCATCATCATCATCATCATCATCATCATCATCATCATCATCATCATCATCATCATCATCATCATCATCATCATCATCATCATCATCATCATCATCATCATCATCATCATCATCATCATCATCATCATCATCATCATCATCATCATCATCATCATCATCATCATCATCATCATCATCATCATCATCATCATCATCATCATCATCATCATCATCATCATCATCATCATCATCATCATCATCATCATCATCATCATCATCATCATCATCATCATCATCATCATCATCATCATCATCATCATCATCATCATCATCATCATCATCATCATCATCATCATCATCATCATCATCATCATCATCATCATCATCATCATCATCATCATCATCATCATCATCGAATATTTATTGTTAGTATTTATCGAAGATAGCAATTTTGTGTGGGGCAACTAGTTTTTTTCATCCTAATCATAATTTTTGTTTAATCTCGTAACTATATTTGTTTAAACAGGATAATTTTTTTTATTTCTATGACCTTTAATATACCGATTGACCTTTTATGAATAATATTCGATTTTTGTTTTATAAATATACACCATGACAAAAATAAGCCTGATTCCTTCTTTTTAATTACTGTTATTGATTTGTTTAATAAGTTTATTTATTTAATATTTGACGCGTTCTTGTTTCTATTTTTGTTACTTTACACATGAAATATTTGAATAAAGAACCTTATATAACACTTATCAGTAGTAACTGATGCATCATTTAATTTTTGACAATAAAAAAAATGACTAGAAACTCCAATATAGTTTTTGGAAGGTTTTCTTTACACAGAATGATTTCTTAGATGCCTTAAAATAGTCAACAAGATCCCTTAATCCACTTAGACCATAACTGATCTTTTACAAGAATGAATTATTTACAACTGATTGATCAATAAATAACGATTTGATCGATAAAAATCGATCAACACTAAATGACTAGATATATATGAGATTGGTTATTAATTAATAAAATTAATCAATAGTACAAATTAACTATAGCTAATGAACAGTTGAAAAAAGACAGAATAATGGGCAGTTATTTTGTCCAAGACTCCTCTTTACAATGCATATGGTATTATTCAATAGTTATGACGCTCGATGTCACAGACTGATTAAAATTCCTGACTCAGTGGTCTAGATTCGTTGTAATCAGAATGAAAATAGAAAACGATTCTGAATTCTATCTCTAGGAGAATCGTAAGTGTACAGTGATGACGTAAAGATTGAGAATGAACAACAGAAGAAAGAAGACAAAACTGACTGCGGAATGAAGACTTTATTTAGCTTGAAAAAAACAACAACCACAAATCATTAATTCAAGATGCTCATTTATATACATCATTCACTGAAATCTGATTATCAGTCATTGAATTTTCTTATATAACTAAAATAATGGGGATAAAACTGGATTTTACACTAAGCCACTTTGTTATAATTCCTCTTATTACGACCCAACTATTCCTATTGCCTAGTATTCTTGGACACTAATTCACTCGACAAGTCCCCAAATCAGAACACGGTTGAACAGGGACGAAATTAAATTCCAAATAACAAAGCTAGATGAAAATAAGAAACACAATAGTAGAAACGTTAGTATATTTACAGTTTTTACCCGAGAAGATTTTAGTCTAATCCAAGTGTCCACTACCGCTGATTAGTTAAGAAATAGCCTACCAGCGCGCCTCAACATAATCCCTCACATAAAGTTTATTAATCCAATCTATATTCCGCTAACACAATTGAAATTAACGTTGAATGTTTCTAGTGAACGGATGTTACACTAAATTATTAATAAACAAATACTATACTGAATAAACACCACACAATTATCATATCGAATTACAAATAAAAACAATGATATAGTGAATAAATACCAAATAGATTTAATGTATGATCTCATGGATCATGGATCTGAAAAAAATGCATTATCTAATGGTCTCCTTTCGAAGTTAATCGATAGACAATCATACATCAATGTTATAAATATTTAAACTTATTTTATCTACTTATAAGTAGTCACATTAAATAAATAAGAAAACTAGCGTTGTGCAAATTTGCCGAATAAACTCGAATGTGTACAGTGTTAACTCATTTAAAAATCATCTATATGGTTTATTGTGAATTGATCATTAGCCTGCCTGGTTATTAACTCTTTAAACTCTTGGTATTATATAACATCTACCTACTATTTGGATGACTAACAATATCGAGTAGATTACACATCCACAATTATTTTAAGTCAATTTAAAGTTGAATTTCAGAATTTTATTTCGTTTAATGTGAGATTATCTTCATTCCAGATTGATATGAACCGAAAAACCATTGAAAACTGATGAACAAAAGATAAACACTATATCATGTTCGAGTATTATTTTATATTATACATTTGGATATACCACTTAATATTCAAGTCTCTTGACGAGCATTTTCTCTTTAGATTATCAAGTAAAGACTCGGTAGTTTACATTTCCGATTTCAAAATTTGGTCACTTCTGCAAACAATCACTTCAATTGTTTTAAGTGACTAGTGGTCGTTGGTAGTAAACCTTAAATTCAAGTGTGTGCTATCTGGAATTTGTATGAAAAGGGTTTTGTGAATATTATAGTAATTTTAATAGTTGAGATCATGAGTCCTACAATAGGACGAAACGGCCGTCCAGTGCTTCCAGGTTTTTCATGGTGGTTTAGCTTCAATTGACTCATGATCTCAACTATTAAAATTACCTGGATTTTTTAACAAAGTTCACGTAGAGTTTTTCAGGATATTAAACACATTCATTCTATATTACAATTACAGAAGTTACAATGAAACTATCCAATCAGTGAGTAAAGAGCTCTATGAAAATCAGGCCTCTTTGTAAACAATCAACATCAAATAAAGTGTATTACAATGTTGAATCACTGAGACTAATAACTTCACTGTAGTTTGGTCTATAGAATTCCAACAGCAATAATGAGTATAATTCATTTTGCTAGTTACTACTCAGTAACTGACCAGTATATTTGTTCTTATAGTAATCAATGAAGTTTCTTGTCAATGTTTTTGAAGTTAGTGAAGTGATTAAATAGGAAATATTTACTTCATATCTATGATAGCGATCACTTATTCAAGTAAATAAAAAATTTAGCCGATGCGTTGTAAAAAGAATGCCATTTGTAATGAACCACGTTTATGAATACACACTAAATATTGAAATAAGAGTACTCATACATTTCAATGTTTGTTTAAAAGTTAGTTTACATTGTGCAAATAGTTTTCTTTACATTTTGTGACGATTCGGTGAAAATACGGAAGCGCTGACCGGTTGCTTAGTCCGAATTCAAGGCTTCCGAAATTTCATATGAGGACAAGGTGAATATTCTAAAATTCCTGTAATGAGTGCTCAAGAGAGTTTCCAGGGCACTAAAGCTGAATATAAGTGCAGATTCTTTGGTGGTGTAAAACATGACAATATGCAGGCGGTATGCATGTTTTTTTCAAGAAAAGTGATGTGAACCGGGAAACAAGAAGCCCTGACAAACTACGAAGGCTATTTTTCGGGACGTTATTCAAAGCTTGTAAAACACTGACATTTATTTTTGTCCCTAATCTATTCTACAGAATATAAGCTTTCGTTCGATGTATCATTCACTGCCATACCCTTTTCTGTTCCTAAGCTATTGTTATTTAAACATATTATTTTGCACCCTATTTTCTACTGTAATTCCCAACTTTGGACATAATTGTATTTTTCCTAATTATTGTACGTTGCGGTCGGGTTATTCACTTATTTATTCATGTACCTTTTTACACTAATCTGAATTCAGTGAAGTCAGGAATAGATCGAGTAGTGTTCCAGTTGTCTTGTCTTCTCTCATTCGTGTGCTTGCCCACCAATCAGGTGATAGAATAGTTTTCTTCTCTCTATCCCATCTCGAACTCACGCGTACTAGTCTCAAGGTTAAGCCGATCAGCCTATCGGATCAAGGTCGAAATCTAGATTAGACAAGTATCTTCGGCACCAAAAGTGGGTAGACAAACCAAGGTCATAACAAAAAGTTACAAAGTATCTACATAATGCATATACATAGCTTCCAATCTTCCATGTGCATCTTCCGGTGTTTTTTTGTAATCTGAAGTGTCTTCTTGACTGGCCTCCATGTGTTCTGCCAACTCCGTGCTTTCAGTGTACTGAAACTCTTCACTCTGTCTGACGATTGTTGCAACTTCGAAACCACGTTCCTCTACACACTATTCACAAACATCCCTCTGAGTAGCGTCCACAACAGTAGTATCTTATGGTCATTTAATTTCAAGTGATATTAACTCATTATTTGCTTGTGTTAAATATTTGCATTTATAAAGAAACAAATGACCGAAAAAGTCAGAACTCGTGCAAAGAACATAATCATGGGTATCTAATTGAAAAGATGAAGGTGTTCAAATGAGTAAGAAGACGTGAAGTCATTTTTATTCACTGTGATATTTATCGTCCAACGTTTTGTTCCATTAATTTACTGAATTATTTTTTTATCGTTTTTCAAAGAGTAAGCTGTCCAAATTGCACTTTCTCCTTATTCCAAGTACCAGATTTTATCAGGTTATATAACAAGCACTCAGCAATAACATTACCAACCAGTGCTACGCCACATTGTGAACTAATTAAAGTTCGAAAATGTGGAATAAATAGAACATAAATCAAAAGACTTAATGGAGTTGAGGTCATCACAATATCCAAAATTTGTCCTGGATTCATAGTTCTATTTAGCATCGTGCATATACGCAGTTTGAAACCTAATGATAGGTTGAGTGAAGCCAGACATGGAGGGTGATTGTACTCATATCCAGTCACAAGTCCACTTACTGAGCGAGAGATAACAAACTAAAAACGCTACTGGATGAAGCTATTTATGACATTATTTATCTATATCAGTTCTATATATCATAATTTGATTTGCCGATTACAGCTCACTCTTAATTCTGAGTCACCTCGCTTACGTATGAAGTTGAGCTCGCGTATTAGAAGTATGCATATCCGTATCATAATCAGATAACCTCAGAACATGTTGTGGTGTGTGCTGCTGATGTCAACAGATATAAGTAGTATGTATTACCCATCGAAAGTGGAATGCCTAGTGGTAGAAGGTTAAGAATATAGATGAGAAGAGAACGGGAACAAAGAGTGATCGGTATCGAAATGAAGTAACAATAAAGTCTGAGACAGTTGATAGGTATTTTGTAAACGAAGTATTTACTATATGGTTCTCAGATTATACTAAGAGATTCTGTAATTTTGAGTTCTAATACATTTGGTTGTCCCCACTTGTGTTATTGATCAAAACAGTAACATTAAGTCATTGACAATTATCCTTCATCAAATAACTTACGGAAGTCCTCCACATGACCACTTTAATTATTATTCTTTTATACATTCTTATTATAACCTAAATGATCCAAAAAGTTAACTTTTAATTCAATCAACAAATAATAAATTTAATTCACATTTTATCTTTAATTTGTTTGTTTCATTGTTTAAGGAAATAATTGTTTAAAAGATTAACTACTTGTGTACATAATGCACACATACTATCCTTTCTTTTCTTCTACATATCGTTATTACCATTATTATTATTATTATTATTATTATTATTATTATTATTATTATTATTATTATTATTATTATTATTATTATTATCATTGTGAACAATTAAATGATTGAAAGGGAAGGAAAGAAAAAAATAAAAGGAAGAGAATAACACAAGAAGATTAAAGACAAAGAACAACTGTACTGAGTGACTTTGTTCTATTGTTGTCGTGTTTTTCACTATTTTCCATGATTTTATTTACTTTACACACAATCTGGTCACACATGCCATGTAAAACTTTGTTATTAATCACACGATAGACAATCTAATTAAGCATTATAAGTAGTATTAGTTAGATCATAGTGATTATTTGTCATTGATATAAATTTTAGTATAATCGCTAGACGGAATTATTCAGCTAAATTATAATGAGATCATTTTCATCTTTGTCTTGGTTTACGAAGATGAATTTCTCGAAGTCTCAGTGAGGGGTGAATTGTAATACCATTTTGTGTTGAAAAAGTCAAGTGTGAGTATAGATGGTGGTCGTTGCTCTGTGCATCACGAATTAACCGAAGTAGACTATTTAATTTAAATTTCTTCAATTGCTTTGCAGTACCGTGGTTGTTAGAAAGGTATGAATTTCGATCTCATAAACAGCTTACAGTATCAATAACCACATAATTTTCAGTTAAGTGATGAAAATCAACTCTAAATCTTCAGAAGCTACTTATCAAAAATAGCTTTTGCACGTACTACGTTGAGTAACGCTGATCATGGTGCCATGTACTTATTCAGTTACTAATGGGTAATAATTATAATCTACTTATAAGTACATGTTCTGTCCAATTAGTACGCAGGAATGAGTTTTCACATTCAGTAATGATTATCCGCGATCTTATGACCAGTAATTCAACTGCAATGACATATTGCCCTCTCCAAGCACCAAACTTAACCCATTTTAAGTGTAATCGCTAAGCAGACCGACCAATGGTATTATTAAACACTCACCACTTTAATTTGCTTTAACCTTGTAGTGGCTAGGTTTATTCTTCTGCCAATCATAAACCTACACCTTTTTAACAAGTGCGACAATAAGCAGAGATGGGTCGTAACTAGCAATAGAATCCAGGACGCGCGTTTCGTTCTATCTAAGACTCATCAACTGAATGTACTTGAATCCCAGACTGATCAATTTCAGTCTTAAACATCAATGGGAAGACTCAAACAACCAATACAAAAATGAATAAGTGTGACAATGTTTTGATTGACTCATATTTTGTCCTTTAATTACTGTCCTGTATGTACAATTTTTACTTCTGTATTGACTTTTTTCTCGCACTAATTGTGTTAATTTCTGTTTGAGAAACATATCATTTTTATCAGTAAAATAGCTTATTTGTTTCTATTACTTTGTGGTTGAAAGTTTAAAAGACTTTTAGGACTCCTATTGTGGTGTGTGCTACTTATGTAGACATAAGTAGTATATGATGTTAGTCGTGAACAGAATGTCTGGCAGCAGAGAGACAAGAAGATCAAACAGTAAAGAATGAAATCAGGATGCGATTTGTATGGAAATGCAATAACAACGAAGTCGGAGTCATTTTGAGACAATTGATGGACATTTTGCAAATTGAGCATTTACTTTATGATTGCTCGATTTTATTAACAAGTCCTGTTATTTGTTCTTTAACACATTTGATTATTCCCCATCCATGTTCTATTCACTACAATATCTTTGGGTAATTGAATCTTATACTCTCACTGAGAATTCTTCGTACTGATAAATTGCTTAAGGGATGGTGATAAAATGTCAAACACCTATGCAATTAATGCACGCATTTCTTGAACAGACTATGATAATTTATTATGCTCACCCTTGAATGATCGCTTTTCATAACTTGCTAACAACAACACTTGGACTAGAAAATAAAATTAGTATGTACTTTGTTGTAAAAATACTAATAATTGTCTGTAATTTTGAATAAAACAAATCGCAAATTGATGGAAATCTCTGTAAATATTGATAGCAATACTTTTTTATCTAGCTTTTTTCGGACAAGGCTGAACCTTCCAATGCATCACGTGGCCATCTCTGGATAATTAATCTTGTCGACTAAACAACAATAAAATATTGTATGTACACAATACCTTTAATTCCAAAGTAAGCCAAATACAAACGAGGCATGTCATCATCAAACTGTCTGGAAATTTAACAAATGAAAACTTTATTTATTTATTTTTGTACATATCTGTGAAGAAAGGTGAGTTGTTGTTGTTGTTGTCGTTATTAATGACATTTATCTAGTGCGAGTGTACAACGATGGAACTTTTTTAAAGGAACTTCCAAGTCAAAGAAATGAGAGAAAATTGCAAGCCACTCGATGACTGAATGCATTTATAAAAAAAGACTTCTTGTTAAGTTCGTTACGCTTGACTGCTACTACTGTTTCGTCTTACTCGGAACGGAACGAAGAATCAAGGATTCAGAGACTCGATAGGCTATTCTGGTCCGTTGTCCCCGACTCAACTAACTCGATCAAAAAGTCTTGGTAAGACGTAGAAAGTGTATACTACAGGCAACCAGAAGATACCAGGTCAATCAGGCACACAAATCAAGCGTATTTATACAAAAATATGTAATCGATATTGCCATGGAAGTTTTTAAACATTTAATCGATAAGTTTGTCAATCGACTATGTGCGTGGGTGGTAAGAAATGCCCAAGCATACATCGGCATACAAGCTCCGCAAAGATAAAATTACAAAATGAGTTTTGGGGATCTAACGTCCCCAACATTTCTCTACATAAATGGTAGTGTTATGTCTTGTGAATGTTTTCCAAAATCCTCGTCGCCAGTTGTTATGACTTGTGAATCGAATGCTACTTTGTATCTGGTCGTCGCTGATTGTTATGTCGGAATCGCTGACCACTTATGCTCGGAACGAAGGGACCTCCACAATTCCCACAACGCGAAAGTAAGAACACCAGACTAATATAAGCGAAGTTTTATTAGCCCCAAAACACTATGATGACGACGACGACCTTAGTCGAAAATACACTCATTTATATATTGATTATACAACTATTTCGATTAATAATTAGAATGAAATCACATACATGAAAAATACTCAGTTATCACAAATCACATATAGAGCATAGTTCATGTCAATTAAATACAAGAATATCGTATATTATACAGAATAAAATATCATACGAGAAAAGAAAATAAATACTACATTGAGTAATAATTACATTAAATCAAAACAGAAGTAATGTTGAATAAAACTCATAATGAGTAAATCAATCGAATATTGACTTTCTTTCCATCATATCAGGTAGTATATTTGAGTTATTTGGGCATATATTAATTAGTTGAAACTTATGGGATTTTCATAAAGTCAATAATAATGAACATAGTTTTGATTATAGATTGACTGTCATTCACCGAGCAGTCAGAAAAACTTAAAGAAAATTGAATAATTAGGTAGGGATTCTTCAGTAACACCGACTGTGAATTCGATACAAACAGGTGGCCTCACCTACTCTCTGTCATTCAGTCAATTATCGAGACAAACACAAGTTCTCGAGATTATTAGAAATCAGTGACTACATAAACCCTAATGCCTTATATTGAAAACATTCAGTGATATTGAGACGAAAATGGAGATGCAATCACTTGGAAAGTTTGGATTCAAATGTGATCGTCCGACGCATTACTCATTGAAATTCGAAAATTAACCGAATAGACTAAAAATTCTTCAAATTAGTGCACTATAGATACAAATGCAGTCAAGATTTAAAAAACTAGCAAGGGTCAGCTGTGATACTTTCTATTACGAAACTCGCCTAATACACACTAAGTTCTCAAGATATTTCACAGAATGGTTGATCGACAGTTAAACTAAACAGTTAAATAAAATGTGATTTATTTATTTAAATACATTGAAATTCATATGAAGAGGCTACAATATATATATATATATATATATATATATATATATATACTTTTTGTCCACACAACAAGTCATTAAATTTGTATGAGCTAGGAGTGGGACTTTCCTGGCAATGGCTATTTACGGGTGGTCACGTGATAGCATTTCGAGAGGGAGAGCAGCTCTTCCTACCCTTGGCTGTACCAAGGAATTTTGGAGCAAAGGAAAACAAGTCATGATAGATGGCGAGAGAATTACATACTCACTCCATGATGGATTAAATGAGTACAGTCTGTTAGAATTTAGCTCACTTGAAAATAGGTTAAAACGACTTAACATGAGATAAGTCAATGAATGTTGGGGAGACCCAGAAAATTCCTCGAAAAAAGCCTAAAAAGGCCCTGAAAACACTGGGAACATTTCATCCAATCAACATTGAATAGGAGTTTCTTAGAAACATATAGAAAGTGGAGATGATAAGTCTTGCGATTTTGAACGCTATGCTCGGTTCCTAAGCTATTCTTGAAAACCCCCAAGCTAGAACTATACAACGCCCTGAACACGACAGAGAAGACGTAAAGCATGCGAAAAGTACTTTACTCCAAGGTTCATTTTAATACAGAAAACAGAGGGTTTTTATAATATTCTAAATGTCCTTGGGTTGCTCGAAGATTCTGGAATGCTACTAAACATAGTAGCGGTATAACAATCAACCAATCAGAATCTCTGCATGTGACGTTTCACATCCTTGATGTTTCTGGCTAAACTCCAAGTGAACGCTGATTGGATGAAATGCTTGTTAATGTTTCCTGATCTTTGCGTGTCTGTTGCGAGAACTTTTCTGGATCATCCCAACAGGAGATTCACGTGTCACAGCTCTGATTGGATGATTACCTATCCTGCTACTATCTTTTGAAGGGTTCCAGAATTTTCCAGAAGCCCAAGGCCGTCTGGAATGCTATAAATGCGTTCTTTCCACACTTTGCGCCTTTTCTCTCGTGTTCAAGTTATTGTGCAGATTTAGCCTGGGGGTTACTAGAAGAGCTTAGGAGACCGAGTCAAGCGTTCCGTCGAAAGATTTATCACTGAATACAGTAAGAAATGTTAGATCTGAATATAATATCAACTACTGATAATAACGATGGAGAATGTTAAATCCCTCCTATCCCACGTTACTGTCAAACCTGGGTCTGCATACACCTTTAGCTAAAACACGTGTAACTTAGCTTTTTTATATTTTATCTTTTTAAACACAGATAATTGCAATTAGTACAGGGCTAGAATTATTAGTCATCTAGAAAAGAAAATATCACGCCTACTTTTAACTAAAAATAGAAAGTATATGGTATGGGGACGAAATTAAAACAACTGCAACTAATTTTCGGCCGGTTCTTGCCTAATCAGAAAAGTCTTTGTAAAAGTATAGTCTATGAAAGCAATGCTTCAGGTTAGTCTGCAGTAAACTGAAATAAAAACGGCGTAAAACTCACCGTTATGGATATAGTTTATCTGTTTTCTCCAACCCTAGAAATGATCTAAATAGATATTTTAAAGTCCTTACGTTAGAAGTAGGAACTGAGTATAAGGATTAGGGGTTTAGAGTTGTGGTTTGCATTACAAACTAACATCAGCCGTAATGCGGTAATGCCCTGCAATCAAATGGATTAATGAATTGAGCGCAAAAAAAGGTAAGAGACACAATCTGATTATTTCATCCATCAGATATAATACCTTCAAGTCAAGTTTTGTTTTACGATTAAGGTCCGGATTTAGGGAGTGTTAATGTGCCTGTTGTATACAGTTTACAAAGAAAAAATTGAAATAATCGACAACTCAAAACTACAATTTTCACTCTATGATGGCGAAAAGTAACTCCTTGTGATCACTTTAAACGTTTCGAGCAGTATAAACATGTATTTATGCTGCTCAACATAGGTGATATTTGAACCTCATTCAACAAAAGGCTAAAAGCTACATTCATGATTCTGATTGGCCCGTTTCTATAAATTTACAGTGTGATAAACAATGAGTAGCGTCTACGTTTGTAAAAAAAACATTAGTTTTAATCGATTAATAGCTCAGCCATTCGCACTACGCTAAAGCGAAATTGACTCGACCTGGTGGGCGTTTAACCTATAAGGTGATTGGTTAATTATTTAGTTGCATTACCTATATATATAATCATGAAATTTAAGGGGCTGCATCATTACTCTTCATGATGGGTATTTCCATTATTATCAGAAGGGGTTTTGTGGAGATTGTAGTAATTTCATTGATTAAGATCATGAGTCAGTTGAAGCTAGACCACCATGGAGAACCTGGAAGCACTGGACGGCCGTTTCGTCCTATTATGGGACTCCTCAGCAGTGCGCATCCACGACCTCGCCCCCTGCGAGATTCGAACCCAGGACCTACTGGCTTCGCGCGCGAGCACTTAACCACTAGACCACTGAGCCGGCATCCATAATAGGACGAAACGGCCGTCCAGTGCTTCCAGGTTCTCCATGGTGGTCTAGCTTCAACTGACTCATGATCTTAATCAATGAAATTTCCATTATTATTGATCTGACTGAAAAATGTTGCTTGTTTAATCGATTGTTTATGTGTAACGTGTTAGTGGCTAAAATGTGTGGTGGATCCCAGTAAAAAGAGTTTACACAAGATATATCAATACACTAAGTTAATAATAATATACCAAAAGAGTTAACAGTAAAAACCTTAGGTGTCTGCGTACGAGTAAAAACCAAGGGTAACAATTTACAGTTATAATACAAATGGTATATTGAGTAAATATGATAATAACAATTACTACGGAATAAATGTTACTTGTAGGCTGCTCTCTGGGATGACAACCACAAATAAGTCCACTTGATTTAAGTAGATTCTCCTGCGAATGATGGCATCGACGGCGTGATGAGAAAGACAGAGTCCAATAGTATTATGTAATAGTAATCCGGGCCCAAAATACCAACGTAGTGTAAGAAGACCTAAAAGGATATTATAACACTATTATAGTCTTCGGTCAAAGGCCGTGGCCAATAAAGCAGAAGGGCAGACGACGTAGATAACGTGCTATATTTCAATCAGCGCGGTAGTAAAAAGTATATTCCATTTATCAAAACAATTATCATCGTTTTTAAATAAGTGATACAGAAAAACAACAGATATTGAATAAAAATGTGGTTACAAAAATCACGGAATATACGTCAGCATAAACTGCATTACAGGTAAATTTACATAACGAGTTAAATTTGCCTAGTGGATGTACGGATGACCTCAGTATAGATATGAGTGAAACTTGTAGGTTGTATTCTTCTCGTATTGATATCAGAATGGATACCATTGACAATTAGAGAACTCTGGACAGTTGTATTATCTAAAAATTAGACTTTTCAACAATTCACATAAAATGCCACCAGAGGTCGAGACAAGGGTCGCTAGGGCTCATGACGAGTGTTTAACCCCTAAACCACTGAGTTAGAATTCAACGATCTATATATTCAGCTCCAATCATAATTTTACCACTGACATGCTTGAGGTTCTGCCTCAGTATAAGTTCTTGAAGTTCGAGTAGAAATTCATAATCAATGAGCTTCAACAACATCGAAGTGAATGTCACTTCTAACCATATTAAATTGTCGTTGTATTATATCGTAATTCGAACAAAATCAGACATATATACCATTGGGTGCCAACTCATTGGTTTGAGGGTTAAATGTTCAACGTGAGGTCTAGATTTTCCGGTTTGGATCATGGATAGAGTTGTGGATGCAATTCTGAGAAATCACATACTAGGACGACACATTCACCCAATTCCCCATGATATTCAATGGTAGCTCAAATGATACCAGTCCATGATAAATTCCTATAGCAGCTCACGTACATTTGAGTTTGTTCACATTTAATTTGGTTAAGCCTTTTTATTAACTTATTTAACAGATAGTCATTCGTACAGCAACAACAACTTATGTATACCATTGTACTTTTATTATTGTTGCGCTTGTATGAACCTGTATGCTTGAGCATTGCTAACCGCCTACGCACATATTTATTCTGCTAGCTTTAGTGTTAGTCGCTTAAATATATATATATATATATATATATATATATATATATATATGCGTGGTTCAATAATAAACGTAATCAGCTCTTCGTATTAGTCTTCTGATTTATACACCATTGGGCGTTATCAGGACGAGCAGTATACGAAGTTAAAGAATTATAATAGATACCCACCACCACATTCCATTGCAAATCAAACTTGCCTCTAAAAACCATATCAACAATAATATCGGTGAAATTTTTAAATTTTCACTGAAGTTATGAGCCAAACTAATTTAGAATACCATTGAAAGTGTCAAAGCACCGGACGGTGGTTTTTTTCTAATGTGAGATTCCTGAACAGTGGGCATCCATGATCACTCACGCAAGACTCAGACCCATAACGTTCAATCTTGCGCAAATGCTTAAACTTTAGACCACCGATACGGGATTCAACAATGTTAATGTCTAACCTCAATCAATCCACTACATTGCACGACCATCTTCCGTTGTAGTGGTTGGGTAAATGCCTTACACTCAACACGGTTGGACTCCACTGGTCACGGCTTTTCATTATCATTGATCGGCTCACCATTTCAGTGAAAATCAACAATCTCCACAACCGTATACTGATTTCTAAATTTTATTCATGATAAAAAGTTCATAAATTTTGGCAGAAATATTAACTAGTTTAAAGTTTACTACGAAAAAGTACTACCAAGTTTTCTTGAAAACTATCATATGTTGCTTTGTTATTAGCCTAAATTCTGTACAGTTTATCAACCAATCATTCTTTGTACAAAGCATGTTTCCATGTCCATATGGCCTTGAGAATGGACTTTAAATAAAGGTA
This sequence comes from Schistosoma spindalis, assembly GCA_946903255.1. Taxonomy (NCBI): domain Eukaryota; kingdom Metazoa; phylum Platyhelminthes; class Trematoda; order Strigeidida; family Schistosomatidae; genus Schistosoma; species Schistosoma spindalis. Next base: position 34,650,162 of record OX336417.1, on the reverse strand, counting down.
ATTTGATTGACAGATTTATTATTCTGTAACTTTCGACTAAACGTAAATAATTAGAGTTATTTAACTAAATTTTCGTCCAAACACTGAGTTGATTAGAATGTGTGATTATTGTTATTTTTCCCATAAATATCATTATCATCATCTTTAAGAACAGAAGCCGATTAAGGAGTTATGTTGGCTGCTAACAGACAGTTGACTGGCAGTGAAGTTATACTGTAAAAAAAGAATGAAATCAGCAGTAACTTGAATATTAGGATTGCAAGTCGATAAATAGTTCTAAACTGAGACCGAATATTTATCCAGTATTGTTTATTTATTATAATGTTACAAAATAATTCATTATATGTACAAAAATCATTAATAACACGGGGAAAATATAGGACACATCGTTCATTGATTTATAAATGGTCATAGTAATCATGGAAACAAGATTACCGGTAATCCACAGTACCATACTCTATGTTGATGATGTCTGTCTGTTTATCTGATAGTTGCGGATGGAGGATAAGAATAGATGATAGATTTGATAAAATATGATACCACTTTACTTCTATATTCAAGAAAGAATGAATTGTGTATTACATTTTCTAAATAACGTAGTAGTTGATAGTTTGGGAAAGTATTGGTATCATACGAGTGTCCATATGACCCCTCAAGGTCAAGAGGTAATTGAAAAATTAAAAATGAGATATGCTATTGGAAAAGTTCAACTATCCATCTAGTCAAGATTCCAGTTTATATGTCCCTAAATGGGTCTGAAGGACAACCATTTATATATACCTATGCTTTGTGCATTACGATTCTGTTTGGTAATTAAACCTTCCTACTTATTTCATTCTTCTCTTCTGCCTAATGGGTTGATATACTGGGAGAAATGTATATCGTAACTGATTTGAACTGAAGAACACAACGGCAACATTTTTTACGCGATATATTAGGGATTTCGTGTTGATCCGCTGAAATCAATCAACAAGGTCAGAACCTAAGTTCAACACATACTTTAAATTTAATGATGTTTTTTAAAGTCTTCATTGGCTAATATGAACTCAGCAGCTAAGTGTATAACGCGATGACATTTGAAGCGAACCGTACTGAGGGATAAAAAAGGCCTGGGGTGAACATCTATTCTGGGATGCAGGTATATCCAGATGACGAGTCCCAAATAGTATGAAACTCACATCCTGGATTCCGCTGCTGATCACCATCCTTCTCTGCCTATAACGTGTGTGACTTAACGGCAATATTGAGGCAATCCACACAAGACGGATATGCTAAAATTGACTGGACAATTGCATCCCTAAAGATTAATAGGAAGTTCCAAACAATCGATAAATATGAAACAAAATTAAGTCTTCATTGCCTCAAATAATACAATAACTATACACAAAGACGATGTTTTTGATACGCTCGTCAGATTATATAGCTAATGTCAGAGAGGATTTGAAACAGTGGATACATAGATGGGTTTTTTTAAATACGGAAGTACATAGTCAACTTCACTTTCGTGATGACTGAATTAATATCTTTCTAATCAGTTATTGAACGAGCTGTTGACCATGACCTCTATATGGTAAAAATTCTTGAGACTTTGAAACGTTGAAGGACATGATTTACTGGTTACTTTTACACGAACTAGGTGTTGGTAATGTTGTCCAGGGTGACAATATGAGTCTTAGAATGAAAAGAACTTAGATTCGAGTACGCTATACTACTGAAAATTTTTGTAATGTTTCGAATTCCATCCAATTTCACATCGCTTCAATATAAAAAATTTTGACGAAAAGAACGAAATATCAATAGGTGTAGTAAATAATAACACATATTCTATTTCTCATTATCCTCAAAAAATGCTAATTAATGCTCAGATATACATTTAATAAGAGCATGTTTTGTGTTGTCTGATCTCTAAACGACACATTGTTTCCAAAAATTATTTCTTTATGAACGTTGCATTCAAAGTTCATACTGCAGTAGAAATAACAAAGAATCAATAAAAAAAAGATTAATATCAGATAGGTTTTGTGGATATTATAGTAATTTCAATGGTTAAGATCATGAGTCAGTTGAAGCTAGACTACCATGGAATACCTGGAAGCACTGAACGGCTGTTTCGTCCTATTGTGGGACTCCTCAGCAGTGCGCATCCACGACCTCGCCCCCTGCGAGATTCGAACCCAGGACCTACTGGCTTCGCGCGCGAGCACTTAACCACTAGATCACTTAGCCGGCATCTATCGGTGTTCATGTCTATGTTCAACTAATCCACAAAATTGAGCGACACACCCACCATTGTCTTCAATGAGTTACTATCTCACAATAGACCTGGTTGAACTCCACTGGTCACTACTTCTCACTAGAACTCCAGGATATACTTGTTGAAGCCAGTCACTAGTGAGCATATGTTGATCAATATCAGATGGGTTTTGTGGATATTATAGTAATTTCAAAGGTTAAGATCACAGGGGGCGAGGTCGTGGATGCGCGCTGCTGAGGAGTCCCACAATAGGACGAAACGGCCATCTATTGATTCCAGGTTTTTCATGGTGGTCTAGCTTCAACTGACTCATGGATCTTAACCATTGAAAAAAAAATCACTTAGGAAGATTTTGTTTTAAAGAGTTTTGAATCGTTTTCTTCATTCAACAAATTATCCAAGAATGTGTTTAGGATAAGTTACTATTTCAGGTCAGCTCGATGTGTATTCATCAGTTTATTTACTCTTGTACAATGAGTTATTCTGGCCACAAAAATCGTTCTATCTCCAGATGAATATTTTATTTCTTCTTAAATTCTATGAACAAATACTATTATCCATGAATGCTTACGGATAATAATTAATAATAATAATAGTATAATGTAGCTGTTGAAATAACAGTAACTTGTCACTATTTTTTCACATGTTAATTAATCACTGAAATTCCTACCACACATATACACAATCACACACAAACTAGTCAAGTACACCATGACTAATCACAGCATGTAATGCTCTCTTTTTTTCTTCTTGAAATTGATGGTTGTTTTCAATACATACGTATTTATTTTTGTAGAGAAATGTACATTTAATTATGACACTACAGTTGTTTAAAAATAAGAATTCACATGCTTACTTCTGACATAATAGTGATTAGTATGAATATTAAAAATAATAAAATGGTTTTACAAATCAAAAAATAATTACATCTATTCATAACTACACACTTAAAAATAAATCCAAAATTCATGCTTTTCAAAGTATAGAACTATTTGTTAATAAATATTTTGTTGAAAAATCGGATGTATATCACATAACTCATTGAATATCTTAGTAGTAATGTGTTTGACCGTGAAACTGGATGACCTGGCTTCAAATACGCTAGAAAGAATCGATTTCTTCAAGATCTGAGGTACGACCTACTAAGGAGTACTGACAAGCACGAAACCTAATTCCAGTGCTTCCTAACAGCAATATCCAGCCGCCCAAAACCAAAATATAATGCACACAATTTTAAGTTCTTTGACTAGTGGACAAGTTGTAACTTGATCTATAGAATTCTATCAACATTACTCACTAAACAAGCTTGACACCGATCACTACTCAGCGATCAATCCATGTAAACATTAAATAATTAGGGATCATTTTTCAGTATAGGGTTGTGCAGATTGTTAAATTTTATTGAAATTATCAAATGACCCTAAGTTAGACCTGCACTGAAAGCGTCGAGACACTGGACGGCTGTTTTGTTGTAGTATGGGATTCAACTGTATTGCACATCTATGACTCTTCACACAGAACTCGAACCCAAGACCTTCGGTCTCGCGTGAATGTTTAGCCTCTAGACTACTAAGCTGGGATTCAACGGTGTTTATTCCTAACTTCAATCAATCCACGACGCTGGGCAACTATCTTCCTACGTGCAAGATCGCGGATGCTCACTGGTCAAGAGTCTCATACCAGGGCCAAACAGCCACTCAGTACTTCCGGGTTTTTAATTGTGGTCTAAAGTAGATCGGTTCATGATTTCATTCAAACTAAAGATCATTTCGTCATTACTTAATATTCATTGATTTTATAACTGTCACTGGACTATTTAATTCTCAGGAAGTCGAACACTCAAGTGGAAATACAACACTCACAAATGATTTGTTTTTAAGTGTTTCTTTTGAAGTACTATTGAAATACCATAGACCATTGAGGTTGACAAAACTATTGGAAAGATAACATTAAATGAATATTATGTTGCACGAAGAAATAGACTGAAATTAAAAAATATGAATCAATAAACTACTCCAATTCATTGGCTTACAGGTGTTATGTTTTCGGCGTGAACTAACTGTCTTAGTTTCGGTTCTACGTAAAGTTATAGCTTCACATGGCTGACGCCTCTCAACCAGACTGGAACAAATATATATAACCTCCTGGCTGTTCCATCACTTAGTTGGCTATCATAAAACTAGAATTTGTGTCAATTAAAGTTATCCCGCCAAGCGTTGGTGAAAAGAAAGAGGGCTTTGTCAAGATGAGAGACAAATAAGAGGAATCGATTTTATCTCCAATGAAAATTTAAACATGAGAGGGAATTTTGACGAAAGAATGATAAGTGAGTAATAACGGTTAAGTTAAGATTTAGAAGAAGATTAACTATTACACCATGAAAGACTTTTTCTGCCATCTAATTTCCATAATATTGATCACCCAAACCCTAGCAAGATAGCCTAAACTGACCAGCACTGTCCCATCTAACAAACGGCGGTTTCACGAACTAATACAAAGTCTTGGTTCGGCCACCTTTAGTTTTTCCAGTTGTATTCTTACGCCAGCCAGTACTGCTCGACGAGATAGGCAGTGGTTACGGAAACGTAACATATATTCCGGTCACTCGAGTCAATGAATGTTCAAAGCCCCATCAACCAATTTGTGATATTTGCCTAATTTCTTATGTCTAACCTCAGCATTGCTCACTTGCTTATAATGCCTTAGTCTAGCAATACTTCGAAAAAGCCTGTGATCAAATGTATTCAGCTTAAACCTATCATCCACTTTTAAAGGTCATATTTCACAGCCATATAGTAATGTAGAATGGTATGGTGAACATTATATTGACTACGTGGTTGAAGGATGAACATCCCGCCAACCATTGAGTGGAAGAATTCGGTATACGTCTGTTAACCTTTTTGAACCAGTGCTGAAACTTCACCAGCCACCAAACTACCAGGACTAACGAAACTTTTAATGTAGATGAACTGATCAATGCATTCTACTAATCCAATGTTTCTGGCCAAGCTAAGCACTGATACCAACCTGTAATTAAGTAATCTTTCACGTTTAAAGAACGAGAAAACTCTATAAAGACATGAATTTTAGATGAAAATTATCTTAAAAAAATTTAGTCTGGGAAGGTGTTTTTAATTTTCTTGTATTTAACTAGTTTATTGACGTTGAAGTCTTTTAATTGATTAATTCTTTTTTTTAAAAAGTACCCAATAATTATTGTATTGGTTAGAGGTCTATCATAATTAACAGTAAAATAATGTATATAATTCATTATAATATTGATTATATAGGGAAAAGATCACTTTATATTGAAAGATCTTGGACCACAGATAATAACTACAAGAATATACTTGTTATGATTGTATATGTATGTATTTTAAATGGAGGTTTCTTAATTATTTATCTGATAACTAGAAGTAATAATGATAATAATTAATAAACACTATACTACGATGATTCATTGATGTAATTAAAAAAAATTAATCCTAGATACTATTTACAAAAATCAATAGTTCCAAATTCAGATTGTTAGTACCGAGGATTTATTTGAACTACATTAAATATTGAATTAATGGGATACGGTTAGTTAATTAACTGGAAGGCCTGAGCTATCCACTACTTTCTCATGTTATTAAAGTGGATTATATCTAGTACTTTTGGACATCTTTTTAGTTCCACCGCTAGCCAACGTCCATCTTTACTTATGAAGTTTGACGTTTACTGCTTTTATATCAGAAAGGAATTCATCCAATATGTGGTAGAAATAAAATGTTCCTTTACAAAACAATCATCATAGAATGATAAATAGTTAAATGAATTCATTAAGACAAATAGTGACAGCCAAATCGAATTAGTCCTGTTTAAAGTTGAACCATAATAGATCAAATGATTAAAGTACTGATTTCCCGGTTTATTTATCGTCATTTAAAACAATGGAGCAGAGAGTGAATCAAACTAGCACACAAAAGACATAGCATACAGTTGATTAGTCACCGAGTAGTGACCAATCTTATATTTGTCTAGTCACTTATTGGCGATCATTTTACGTCGATTAAGCTGCAATGTGACTATTAGTCTAAGTGACTCAACATCGGGTGCACCATGCTGAAATTTTATGTGGTTGATAGTGATCGGTGAGAAGCCTTACTTGAATTAGGTTTCTTCCTAGTTGTGTACACACATATATGTAACAAAATATAGATTTTAAAAGGTGAACTATAATATGAAATTCAGTTGTTGTATTGTACTTAAGGAGTAATAATCTTATTTTACGGTAACGTTTTACAAGGAGTTTTGTGATCTGTAATCACTGTAAAAGTATATTCATCTTAAGATGTGTCTAAATAGGTTAGGTTTAATTATTCATCCGATGATTCCCTCTTAAATATGTGGTAAGAAGACGCGGAATAGTCTTATCACTGCATTATTGAAACACGTACATTTTACCTACTCTTCATTTTTATTACTCCAACAGATACATGTGATACATCTGTTATGGAAAATAAACAGAACTTTACTGTTCTTATGAAACAACAAATCTACTTAATTTAAAAAGTGTTTTTTTAACAAATAACCGAATACTTTCTTTAGAGGGTATGGCAAAATTCTACACCTTCACAACTGCTCACTTGAGAGTTGAAATGTACAGTCAGGAATAATTCGGCGATTAGAAAAATGCTTTAGTCCTAGAAATTTACCAAAATTTCTTAATGAACTTAGTAAACGACTGTCTTTTATGTCTTGAACGTCGTAAAAAATTAGGTCAATAACACAGTTTTCCAGTATTTGTTCCAGGAATTTCAATCAAGAGAATCAGTGAAGGTGAGATTGTTTTAGCATTCGACCTTTATGTAGTCAAAAGATCATCGAAAAGAAAATTCAGAGACTAAAAATTTAAACTAGCTCAAGTGAAAAATTTTCTTTCAGATGGTATATTTTATGGTCTAACTTCTTATTTAATCATGTTCAATTCTATTTACTGTGTTCTTTGCACATAATTTACTTAAAGTAACTATGGCAACCAGGTCACAGATTTAATGAATAGGATACGAAATAAAGCAGTGTTGATTTTTTTATGTGACATGAATCCAATCACAGTTCTACCAAGGATTTATCCTAATTTGCCTATTCGAATATCAGATTGTTGATAGATTCTGTATTCGGCAGAGCCGGAGAAGAATAAGAACGTGACAGGGATCTAAATAATTGTACACTTTACAAAACTAACGTCGAATTTCAAATAAAAGCAGTTAATTAGTAAGAATATGAAAAATGATGACTGTGGTATTTCAATCAATAAACACTTGTAGATTATATGGAACCTATAAATTTGATCAATAGATTTGCATACCATATTGAATGCTAGAACATCCATGTGTAAATCGATTTAAATTGATTTAGAAAATTATTGGTTAGCCTTTCTTACATTGAACTCATTATGTTTGTTCTAAATCATAGTCAAATTATACCACAAAGTATTTGAAGAAAATCTAAAAATATCATTGTAATTAGTTTCAAGATAAAAGTAATTATACGTCATAACACATCACATTACCCACTTTTATTAATCTTAGCATAAATTAAAAATTCATGTGAACTTATAATGATTAACTAATCACCGAAATATACACTAAACAATATTATATAATAATTATATTAACTACGTAACAATATTATAAGTAGTGTCAGTCAAAAATATAATTTTTAAAACATAATATTCCATATATATATATATATATATATATATATATATATATATATATATATATATATATTCAAATCTATGACTACGTAATATAATATCACTTGCTTGAAGAACTACTACAACTATCATCAAAAAGGTACAAGTATTTAAAAACAATTGTCGATGTAAGACACTCAATGTCCGTTGGCCGGATACCATTAGCAACAGCCTACTGTGAGAGAGAAGAAACTAACTCATAACTGAGGAAGAAATTAGAAAAAAACGATGCAAGTGGTTAAGACATACGTTAAGGAAATCGTCAAACTTCATTACGAGACAAGTGCTAACTAGGAATCCTGAAAGGAAACAGAAAAGAGAGAGGCCAAATGATACATTTACGTTAGGAATCGGAAGCAGATATGAAAAGGATGAATATCACCTGGAAGGAATTGGAAAGGACTGCTCAGGACAAGTTTGAATGGAGAGTACTGATGAGTGGTCTATACTCCTCCATAAGGAGTAACAGACTTAAGTAAGTAAGTAGTACTAATGGCTTTGTAATAATTTGAACATAATTACTAAAATTATCCAAAGCTAATAGTTAAATAATCATTTATATGAATAGATATTTCATTAAACAATCTCTTTATTTATATCATAAATTATAAATTTCACATTACTGAGTCAATATCAATCATTATTGAAATGATCGTAAAAGAAATTCATGGAAATGAATAGCTACTAATTAACTAATAACTAATTTGAATGAATAAAACATTTAAATTACATTAAAATTAATTTATTTTAAAAAGAAAAATAAACAAAAAATGATAAAGTAGGTTATATAAGAAGATATTTTACATGAAATACATAATAGTTAATCGATAATTCACTCTAATGATAAAAGAAAGCCTGTATATATATATATATATATATATATATATGGAGAGAGAGAGAGAGAAAGTACTCGTAACGAGAACAAATTTGTCTTATTAAAACAATAGAAAGTAAATTGAAATCAATTAGATTAACAAAAGCAAACAAATTAATTAATTAATAAATAAAGAGAAATATACACAAAAATTTGTTTGTTTAGAACAGATAAAATTGAATAATCCTCTACATCATTAATGGATTATGTGTTTATACATGTGATCTTAATAATAATAATAATAATAATAATAATAATGAAGTTCAAAGTAAATTTAAACTTGATTATGAGAAAAAGAATAAAAAAAGAAAAACTTGAATAAAATAAAAGAAGAGAGAATTTCTGTAAAGAATAAAAAAAATAGTAAATGTCAAATTAGTGATTATGATAAAATAATTTAGAAGGAAAAGAAATTTTTTGATGATTTAGATAATCGATTGATTTGTTAATAGATTTTTATTATTACAAAAATTCAACAATTTCAATGTATTTTAAGAGTTTAAAGATTTCGATTTTATTAAAAGATTAATAGTTGAACAAAGAATATTCTTTTCGATCAATTCTCTTCAGGTTCTACAATTCATATATATCCAAATTAATAATCCGAATAAAATGGTCAGGTTAAGGGTAAAGTACATCGAGTGAAGTATGGGAATTTAGGATGGTTAAACAAAATACAATAAAATTGTTAATGTTGATATAACTCATATAGAATGTTAACTTGAATTTGAGTATATGCTAAGTGGAATTTAAGATCCATGATCAGAATAAATATGGGTTAGATAGGGTAAGAGAAATAATAGTGCAATTACAATTCGATCAAATGTTTAGTGGAAGACTATATTGTGTGAAAAATTAATAAGACCTGATATGGAGGGATAAATGCGAAGTGAATGAATCATGTATAGGAGAGATTAATAATGATGTTTAACCAATAGTAATAATAATAATAATAGTGATATAAAAGATTTATGAATAAAGATAACAGAGACAATTACAATTGACTATGAAAGGTCGTACTCAAATTAGGTCATTCAATAGCTAAAACTACTATTGATTAATTGGCCTTGATGTTGGCTAGGGGAAGAGGAGTGGGTGAAGATATTTTTTCTGTACGCATAGCTCCGGTTTCTTTATCCAGATGGCTAGTGCTTCAGCCGTTTGAAGGACTCTAAGTCTGACAAGTTTTGGCAAAAAATTACGAACCTTATAAATAATTGAAAAAGATTGGTTTATACTGGCACTATGATCAGTTTGTACTAAATGGACCAATATCGAGCTGTTCACTTTCTTCATCAAACCTTTGTTTAGCCATGCTGGGAGGTGTTCATGAGCACGAAAATGTAAATTCCTAGAACTTCCACCAATATAACTCGCTCCACAGGAGCAGTCGAACTGATAAATACAAAATGAGGTGATCATTCTAGGTAATTTATCTTTTAGCCTCGGTGTCACCATTGGGAGTGTAGAAAACACTAATCGCAGTTCTCCAGCGTTAAAAGATTTTCGCATTGTCCTGCGTAATCTCTGATTTAATATTTCACTAGTCTCATCCCCTCTGAATTGTAGATGCATGAACAGGGATTTCTTCATCGTTTGCATTTCGCCTATTTTCACCCTCGTGATCATATACCTAGTTATAAACTTTCTAGGGTAACCGTTCTTCCTGAGAGTATTAACCAAGGCGTTAAGCTAATCTTCAACTATATCAGCAGAACATATAATGCGTATACGTTAACTAAGGGTTTCGATCGAATTTCGTTCATACTGTTGAGGTACAAAGCTAAGGAAATGCTTATACTGCCGAGTCCATGTACTTTTTCTGTTTAATTTCTTTTTTAACAATCCATCTGCTCTCTTAGTTAAGAGAACGTTCAAAAAGGCTATTCGACCATCACTCTCTTCTTCAGATGTAAACTGAATGGTTGGATGTACTTCATTAAATCGCCTAAGAACCTCTTGCTGTGACATATTATCTTATCCTAAATTCACATACTTTAAACGATATACTTTACCCTTAACCTGGCCATTTTTTTCGAATTATTAATTTGGATATATATAAATTGTAGAACCTGAAGAGAACTTATTGAAAAGAATATTCTTCGTTCAAATACTAGTCTTTTAATCTTAATGTATATTATTTGATTGAATTTTAGTTTAATTAAATTTTTGTTAATGGATTTTCAAATAAAACAAAAGTGTCATACTTTTTGTTATTGAATAATATCAATTAGAGATGCATCGAAAAACAGGATGTATAACTGAACATTTGAATGTATCATACTAGTTTGAAACATTTTAGCTAAAATATTCATGTACTTTGATTGATGCCATATTTTAGATATGATGATTAATAATACTATAACCTTAGTAGTCAAATGTAGATTAGTGGAGAGGTTCAAATTTGTATAATCTCGTGGCTAAAAATGAGATATGTTTATTTACACTTTACATATTAATATCGTACAATCGATAAAAACATTTGATTAGCTTTGAATAATTAGCATTAGTGTTATGGCCTATAACCTGTCAGTTCTCATGTGACAAGGATACCAATTAGAAAACCGGCTTATACGACCTTGGCCCTGTGCCAAACCAATGACGCGTGAACTAACATGAGCAACCTAGAGTCAACTCTAAGTCCTTATTGGTTCTTCTTGTCTAACCCTGCCATCAACAACGGGAAACTACAAATCCATATAAATTAAATTTATACTCATCACATGGACTAGTAGATTTATGAACTCAGTAGTTTAATGGATAACTCATTGGTTGTTTGAAACGAATAGTAATGGGTTTGAATCTCAAAAAGAATATCAGCATTTCGGTATAGCTTCATTCAATTAGTGAGTCCCAAATAGGACGGAACGCAGGAACTGAATTCTACTATTAGCTTCTGTCCAAGTTGACTGGAAAAGTCAATTAGTCATTTTATAAAAAAAAACGTTTTTCTGATACAAAACCCTATGTTAACAAATATATAATTCTTAATCAGTTCAATTTTGTTATCGTTTCACAATCTCACCGTAATATTTATCTATCATTATATCACTCCATCCTTAGTCACAACTACGTACAAGGACATACTTATTTATAATTATAAATTTGTATGTTCACAGTTGAGTTTATGAGTTGATCTATGCTAGACCACCATAGAAAACCTGGGATCACCTGACGGCCATTTCGTCCCACACGTGGAACTCAGACCCTGTATCTTCAATTTCGCGCGCAAACGCTCAACTTCTAGACAACTGGATGCTCACTGCTGAGAAGTTCTATACTAGAACGAAACGGCCATCCAGTGCTTTCAAGTTTTCTATGAAGGTCTAGCTTAGATCGACTAGTGAATTCAACTGTGAAAATACTACAGTCTTCACAAATACCCATACTAAAAATTGTATTTATTTGTTCATACCTATACACACAACCACGTTTGTCAGCTAAATATTAATGTTCAAACTTATGTCAGTGACAATATTATATTACACAATTGACAGTTGAACACATGACATACATGCCATAATATTCAATATTTTATAATATATCTATCATTGTAAAAAAAATTAATTAAATTATGTTTTGTTTGTTATTTAAAATCTGTATTCACGATAAATATATTTTGTTTTAAAGGCTGTTGTTTTTCGCATTATTGCTCACCAATCATTCACCTCTGATTCAATAACAAAGAGTTATTTTATGTGAAAGATGTTGACATTGATGTTATATTATATAATGCATGTATTGCACATGGATATTAATTTATGTTTAATAAACTTACAAATTTATTCATATCTTCACTAAGGAATGTTCAAATTATTCATCTATCAACTAATTTTCTCGAAATCGCAGATAATTGTTGTCCATAATAGTCGAATGAGAACACTATACAATACAATGGAATTATTAAATTTTGAAAGTACTATCCTCAGTACAGTTATCACTAAATTTTTGTTAATCAGAACATTGAAGTTTATCAAATTACTTAGAAATATAATAATAAACAAACAATGAAATAGTAGATTACACACATGACACTTAAGATCACTTTAGATTATAGCGATATTTTTTTACTACACAATGTAGTTAGTATTTAACTATCTTTTAAGCATAGAATTATTATCAATAAGTTGTGTATAAACATGAATCGATTCATGATCTCAATCAAAACTCAACAATCTCCATAATCCCATACTGACAGTTATCATATACTCACTAGTAACTGGCTTTTAGCAGAAATTTCCGGAGTTCTAGTGATAAGTCGTGACCGGTGGAGTTCAACCGTATCGGATGTGAGGCAGTTGCTCAAAGAAGATGATGGTCATCCAGTGCTCCCAGATTTTCAATAATGGTCTAACACTGATCGATTCATTTATCAATATTTAATTTTTATCATCAATTATTTTTACTAGGCTATGAAATTTTCTTTACAGGTCAAAAAATAACTTTTTAAAGTTAGGTTCTTGTCACTGAATTAAATACCTTCTATGTGAATGGGATATAATCCATCAAAAAATCGATACCAATCATATGGTATTTTTTTTAGTTCATTCACATTGTGTAATTTTTAAATTGAATGTGATTTTTAAATATAATAATAGTTAAATTCGAGGGGTTTTTGTAGAGATTGGTTTGATGTGTAGGTTGTAGTTATCATAGGGTGATTTCAGTTGAGTTGCTTGTTATATAGAGACTAGTATTGGTAAAGTAAGAACTGTTAGAACCATTTTTCGGAAAATTACTGTTTATATTTTTATTGTATAATTGATAAATAACCTGACTACTACACATCTGTATGATCCGTTTGTTGTAAGCTTCTAGTTGACCAATTAACCAATATCATATCTCATTATTCTCAAACTATTATCAATACAGTCTGCTCAGTACACAGCCACTTTTGTCCTGTTTGTATGCAATCATGATTTTTTTTATTTTGTGGCATTATGTAGTTAAGTTTGTCACGGATATAAATCAACGAGTGCTTGAAATAACCGGAGAGTTGGATGATTGGAATATGATAATAGGATCTTGACTGAAAACTTATCCTTAGATTCAAGGTTGGAGATAGAGAAAGACTTGCGGATAGGCAATCAATAAGAGTGTAACTTATATCACCCCAACTTTAGTTGTACCTGCCAAAATGCATCATTTCTCAAGGCTAAGGAATAGCAAACAAGTGGCAGAAAAGTTATTATCTCAATTCTGATAGGCAGATTTAACAAGTGATATCGATCAACGTCTGGCAAACAGAACAGTACTATTGAAAATCTGGAAACACTGGACAGTTATTTCGTTCTAGTATGGGGCTCCTCTCTAATAAGGAACCACCTCCCATCCTACCATAACTTAGGTCGAAATGTTTTTGGAGTTCCAGCTAGAAGTCATGTTTTGTGGAGCTCAGATAAGTCGGATGTGAAACAGTCGTCACTAATAACATTAGATGTCTGTTGCACCACATCGCAAATTAAGTGGAGTTAGGATACGACTACTGAAAGCTAACCTAGGGATTTTAATGGCTAATTGTTTACTGCCAAGTCTATAGGTTCAATGTTTAACCCCTGGTATAATGTTGGGATGCTCACTTGAATTAATTATGAATAGAATGATAGAGTTAGTTAATCAAACTGTTTACGAAAGTACAACGGATCATTTGACAGAGTAGATGGTCAGGACAAAGAAGAATGAGAGATAGTACCAAAAGTTATGTTCATTTATGTGAAATTCTGCAGAAAAATGTTAAAAATTTTTTGTTAGTTTCATGAAACTCGATCGAACACTTTACAAACCGACCTCCACAACTATTCAGTGTTAACTAAATGTGCATTGAGAGAGTTTATTATTGCCTTCATTGTTAAAGACTAGATTAATAAAAACTTAGAAAAGCAGTTATAATTATAGGTCATAACATTTTATTATTTTGATACCTGCGTCTTGGATTCATCTAAAACGGTTACTGATTTATTCATAGTGCGTTTGACTTAGTAATGATTATTTAAAAATTTGAATTGGTAATCAAGATTAATAAAATTGATAGGAGGATTTAACGTTTTTTTTATTTCATATCAACCAATTTCTGGATGTTCTTCTGGTACGTTTAGACGTTAATGTCTATCTATAGTTTCCGAAATAGAATTGTTTCAGGCTAGTCAAGTGAATCATGATTATACATAAATCCGTTAGTAAGTAACAATATCAGTCAAAAAAGCAGTTTTCCTCTTTATTGTCAACAGACAACACAATTACGATAGTCTTTTAAATATAATCGATTATTTCCTATCCTCAGAGAAATATTTGATGATAATATCGAGCAGACGGAACTATACATAGTCTCTTACTTCTTTTGTTAAAAAGTACACAATTTGCTGCTCATAGTGTAGTGAACAAAACACCAGTGGGGACAATCGGATGTATTTAGGCATGTAATTACAGAGCATCTCAATGAAATCTGAGAACCATATATTAAATCGTTAATTTGCAAAATATCAATCCATCATATCAAACTTCACTGTTTCTGTTGTAAACATCAATCCATTGTCTCCAATTTCATTGTTCATGCATTTTCCTACCAATTGCGTTTCGTTTCCGTTCTTTCTTCATCGATCTTCTCTTCTACTGAAATACATTCTATGCCTGACCACAGTCATACACTACTTGTGTGGATATAAGTAACCCACACCACAATAGTACGACTCTACGAAATTAAACGGAAATTCATTAATTTAAATGGTTAAGATCATGAGTCAGTTGAACCTAGACTACCATGGAATACATGGAAGGACTGGACGACCGTTTCGTCTTATTGTGGGGCTCCTCATCAGTACGCATCCACTACCTCGCCCCCTGAGAGATTCGAACCCCGGACCTACTGGTTTTGCGCGCGAGTACTTAACTACTAGTTTATATAAAGTTGATTTGTGTCTAGTTAGTTGATGTCTAAATGCTTCCGAGACTTAACTGTTCTACCCTGAATTAGTAATCAACACGGCGTAAATAAAAAGGATTGAACATTGAACAATACTGAGTCAGTGAAAGTTAAAAAAATGGAGAGGGGAATATCAGTTTAAAATTGATTAAAGAGAAACGATTCGTTGGAAAATGGTCTATGTATCTTATGGGGGTCAGTATAAAACACTCAAGTAAAGTAAGTCTTTCTCACCTTCCCTCTTTTCTCTCATAATAAAAGTCTAAACTTATGTTTCACGATACGTAATTTCATTTATTACGGTAAACTAAATGAAAAAAGGATAAAAATGTTTATGCGGGTGCATTTTTATCTAGATATTTTGAAAATAACGACACATTAGCGAGTGATCAAATAAAAGATCTTACTTTATTGAGTTAGTTAAAATCTTTTAAAAATTGTTGAATTAAAAAAGACCTTCATTTGGAGACTCTGTTGCGATATGTACTTTTTAGAGATAAATTATTGATTGAGTTAGATTTAAGCCAATAAATAATCAATAATGATTTAACCTAAATGTTTACTATTTATTGTTCAATAAATTACAAGAAGGTTTTTCATTTATATCACTGACTAACTTTAGTTACGAAACCATTAGAAAAGAGGAGGCACTAGATGGATGTTTTATCCCAATATGGGACTTGTCAGAAGTGACTATTCACCATTACAGCATGGGTTGAATCCAGGACTGTTCAGATCTCACAATATGTACTCAACCATTCAGATCACTGGGTGGTTATCATGATGTTATATAGCTAACTCTTTAGATAATTTATTTTTAAAAAAATTTAGACGATGATAAATTTCCTATTAAGGTATTTATGATTACAAGAAAGATTCAGAAGTAGACCTTTGAATGTGAGTAAGTTTACACTCAGATTGAAGATGTTATTTAGCAATATTTCTATAATACTAAGATCGAAAAAAATGATAATATTTATCTAAAAGCGAATTAGTTGCCTTAAACCATTATACTCTAACAGATGTTTTTTATTTCGATTACGAAGTACTTTTGATTCATATAGTATCTATGTTGATTAATTGAAAAATGGCTTTAACATAACGCGGCCATTGAAAGAATAGTCCTTATAATGTACTTGCACCAAACACAAAAAATGATAATAACGTATAGATAAAATATAACAGTTTGTAGTTAATCTAATTCATATAATGTCAATAATTAATTAGATAATTTCATCATAAACAACTACAGTGAACACATGGATACACCAATTAAAAATGAAACCAGTGTTCGATATAAAGAAAAAAAGCAATTAGATACATATGTGTTTAGTAGCAATAATGCATCATAACATACTAGCATATAAGAGGTAGAAATTAGAGAAAAACAAAGGTAAGAGGTGGAAATTTAACTGAACAAAGAAAGAAGTGAAATCGATAACTTCGATTTCATTTTCGAGTAAAATATTATTATTACTACTATTATTATTAATATTATCATTGGTTACTATTTGTTATTGATAGATATTTATACAGTTTGTATTTCGCAAAAAAATAAAACGAAAGACCAAGTTGTTTGAGACAAATAGTTTTCTGGTTTATTTACATTCAATAGTGTAGTGTTTAATTATTGAAAGACTTAAATCTAGGTTACGTTCCAGTTGAGATTCATCAGAAAGAGTGATCTGTCGATCTGAGAGAACTGATATTTCTGTGATATTTGATCATTGTCACTCAGAAACTTTGCCTGTGACATATCTTCAGTAGGACTGACATATTTGTATAAACCATAGTGGCGATGATTGTACTATAACAATGAAGTACTAATGCGGTCAGTGATTTAAATGAATTAACATCTCATCGACTGTGTTTTGTCTGTTATAGTATTTGAAAATAATTCTCAACAATCATTCTTTAATTTTATTATAAATTTGAAAGATAGAAATAAATCGACGCCTTTAGAGAGATGAATAATAAACTATCGGTTCACAATTTCAATGGAATTTAACAATCTCCATAATCCCATAATGGCAGTTATCATGTGCTCACTAGTGACCATTTCTGGGCAGAAATTTCTGGCGTTCTAGTGATAAGTCGTGGTCGGTGGAGTTCAACCGTGTCGGGTGTGAAGCAGTTACTCAACGAAGACAATTAGAGATGACTGCACAATATCGTGAATTTATTGATGTTAGACATTAGTACCGTTGAATGCCGGCTCAATGGTTTAGAAGTTAAGCGTTTAAGCGAAATCAGAGGTCCTGGGTTCGAGTCACGTATGTGGGATCATGGATGTGCACTTCTGAAGAGTCATATATTAAAACGAAATGGTCGTCTAGTACTCCCAGGTTTTCAATAGTGATCTAACATTGATCGATTCAGGTTTCCGGTGGTGGTTCAATTTAGGTTGGTTCATGATTTAAATGGAAGTTAATTATCTGTTATAAATTGTAGTTAGAAAGTAAAACACTGTATCACAAAACCATCCAATTATCATCATTCTGTGTCTAACGTGCATAATTTCTCATTCTAAATCTATTCTATATATCAGCTAATTGATAGGTTTATGTTTGAAAGTCTGTAACAATTTATCACAATTTATCCATGAAACGAATTCACTACCAACGTCTGTAGGACACCTCGATAATTTCCTCTCTTCTTATACTAACCTAAAAGTCCTTAAATTGAAGAATATGTGTCATCTCATCAGTGAAATTATAGGGACTTTAAATAGGTGGAAATTGTTATTATCGAGTATACTTGTCAAAATTTCCTTCATGCTGATTTTATTACGAGCTTATATTATTTCTGGTCAGTTCTAGACCTCATCCTAACTATAACAGACCTTTCGGTATAAAAAGGATATGTACAGAATAGTTGGTTGGTTCAGATAATCTTTTTTTTATCTAGATCTATATGTTATGAAACAATCAAGAACATGATGACAATAGACATATCGCAAGAATTTTCCTTGTTATTTCATGCTTTTCATTTTCATTTACTTTACTTTTAATTGTAGATGATTATAAGTACAGTTTAACAGACTTGGAATCATTCATCACTAAACTCCACTTTTTTAAACATGACATAACAGTCCTCCTATCAAGAAAATACTAGTTTCTGACTGTTGCATTGTGTGCGATATTTATCATTACAAAACGCTCATAAATTTGTGACAATGCTATTGAACATATGTCTATGTTACATTCTTGATTACAGACATATCTATAATTACAAGATTGATGTTGATTATATTGTATACTACGATAATAATGCTGTACACCAAAATCATATTATTTCAGATTATGCATTTCATCTACATAGTATACTTGACATTCTTAAAATTTTTGTAATAAATATTCAATTAAAAAGTCCTTTTAAATAATATGCCATTATTTTTTTTTAATGTTCCTTCTCATTTTTGTATCAACCTAATCATTCTAGTAAATTAGTGTCCATTTTGTAATTACTTCTAGAATATTTTATTTTATTTTCAATAAAATTACAATCAATATTATCTTTAATCAATAATCACAAGACAAATTGTCACATTATAATCTGTGCTAGAGTAGATAGTGTTCTCAGTATTTCGTAGTAATATTAATTCATTAATAAAAAGTTCAATTCCATGAATTCGATTGATCATTGTCACATGTCAGTGATTGTACACCAAAAGTATTTTGTTCACTCAGATTCTAAAGTCCATAATAATCATATCAATAGATGGTACGTTAGAGAAAGTATTTATTTATAAATATGTATTGACTCTAAATAATTGATATTTGTAGATTTTTATAATTGAATATTTATAAAGTACTTAATTCTCTTCCAAATAGAAAGGATTCGTAGGTTTTTAAATAGACAGTAGCTTGATTTACTATTCGATAAATAAACCCACTTACAATAAACCTGTATTTTGATTGGTTATTTATAATAAGGAGGCCGCTCAAGGTCATCAATATTGAATAATACAATCAATGCATTCAAACCAGACGGGATAGGGAAATACTGCTGTTTTCATTTATTAATATTATAGGATACATTTTTAGGGGAAAATATCTAATTAAATTACACTGAAAATAACTGAATTAAATAAAGAAGAATCCTTTTAACACAAAAATTTAATCACATGTGTGAGATAATACACGAAATAGGTGTTGTTCGTACTATTTTGAGTAATAATAAAATCCAAGGCGTTGACTTAGTACTTATAATAATAGGCTTTAAACCTGTAGGTTATGGGTTTGAACCCCGTTTCACCTACTCCTGATTTGAGTAATAGAGGGGTACATCACTAGATGTTACACAAACAGCCTCAATCAGAGCCACTTATAAAAAGATGATTTACTTCACTAAGTAATTCGCATACAATCTATCAGAAATCTATGCTAATCTGTTAGAAATGTACAGAATCTTGTATATACTAGTTTTAGGGTCTAATTTCTTGCTCAGTGATAGTGTTATGAACATTATCAGGATAATTTAAAGGTCAACCGAGACACAAAGTAATAACCATCGATCTGCATCACTCTGTTCATTTGATTGTTGTGACTTGAACCATGTCTGTAAAATCGTGCAACTGATTCGTCTTATGATCATAATATCTATATTATTATGTACATATGTTACAATTAGATTTTATAAATGACAACTAAAATACCTTAAGTAATAGATTCACTTACAATGATCCAGAATTGTTGATTAATTGCCGACTAATGATTAATCTCGTATTTGTTTACTTCTTGTCACCGATCGGATTCTAGCCATCAAGTTACAATAGGGTTACCAGTTGAAGTAACTTTAGAGTGAGAATACCATGTTTTGATACAAGGTGGTTGGAAGTAGTCGGAAGTTGAACGATAGAATTTGAACAGCACTAATGGCTAAACATTTCTCATTACTCTGTGTTAAATTCGTGCAAATATTTAAATCGCTTAATGTATAGTCCGGCGGTAATGTATCAGACTATGAAGCTTGGATTTTAACATCTCATATAGTCTTAGTTTCCGGAAGATTTAAGTTATACTTTATTTGTAAGTATCAACCACCAACCTTCTAAAGTATCCTAAAGACTATTCTCAGTCAACTAACAATAACTTAAAAGTTTTCAATATATTATTCTTACCCATATTTTTCCTTCGTGATAACAGAACAGTCAATTTGTGCATATGGTCATCTTGATTTTTGAAACATTTCAACAATCATAACATATTGTAATACCGTTTAGTTGAGATGTTTCTTCATATGTTTAAAATGATTGTATTACTATAACTATTTTTATTTTTAAGATGAAGGCTTATTAGAATGTATATATTCAATTGGTCTCACCCATATGTATACATATGAACTAACTGGGTGGGTACCTTAATGTTTCGTCATGTTTTCATATGATTACAGAGGCTAACAGTGGAAACTAGGATAAATGTTCATTTATATATATATATATATATATATATATATATATATATATATATATATATATATATATATATATATATAATAATTGATTTCATACCAAAATATTCATTATGTATAAAACTTGTTTGGACTGATTTCATATGATTATTGATTTATTATAATTCAATTAAATATTAATTAGAATTTTGATGGAGTTTTGTTTTCTGAGCTGGATGGTTTGGTCGTGGAGCTTTCATCGTTCTTCTGAACGACATCATCAGCACAAACTTCAGATAGTTTGTGCTGATGATGTCGTTCAGAAGAACGATGAAAGCTCCATGACCAAACCATCCAGCTAAGAGAACAAAACTCCATCAAAATCATCCACCTGAGCTACAAATCTTCTCCACCATCTCATTAATTAGAATTAAATAAATTAATTAATGAGTTTGTAGGTATCATTACCAAGGTTTGATTTGATAATTTCGAATAAATTGAGCATTGGGTTGATTGTTATAAATAAATAATATATTTGTAATATCCCAATGAGTAGAAAATTAGATTTTCTGACGTTTCGTGGCTTAGTGTAAGTCACTTCTTCAGAGAATAAAGGTCAACCGAGACACAAAGTAATAACCATCGATCTGCATCACTCTGTTCATTTGATTGCTGTGACTTGAACCATGTCTCTGAAGAAGTGACTTACACTAAGCCACGAAACGTCAGAAAATCTAATTTTCTACTCAATGGGATATTACAAATATATTATTTATTTATAAATAAATAAATGTGATAGAATTTCAAATTCATTTTGGAAAATTATTTTTTTAATTTTGTATTTGTACTTTTTGTGTTGAATAATATCTAAGTATAGGAAATAGGTAGTTGGTTAACATGATGAATGAAATTGATTAAGAAATTTGATAAAAATATCCGTTAAATACTTAATGATGTAATTGACAGTTAAATAGTGAAATTAATTTTTGATTGTTTAAAGTGATTGAGAATTTTTTTA
Organism: Schistosoma spindalis; assembly: GCA_946903255.1. Classification (NCBI taxonomy): domain Eukaryota; kingdom Metazoa; phylum Platyhelminthes; class Trematoda; order Strigeidida; family Schistosomatidae; genus Schistosoma; species Schistosoma spindalis. The sequence goes on along the minus strand of OX336417.1, from coordinate 34,627,966 downwards.
TCAATAAATAACAATGATTTACTCGGGAAACAATGAGTGTCCTTGATCTTGTAACATATATGCTTCTCAATATTCAATATGTAAGCATTGTTTTATTTATTTAGTGAGTAAGTAGTGTATGAAAGAGCACAATTTTCAATGATAATTTCATTTCAATTGCTAACTTTCAATTTTTTTGTTATTCCTCATCTGCCAAGTTGAGATGCTTTATGGTATCATGTTCATAGAAGGCATGTGGAGATAGGCATGATAAACTTATTTTGTAAATAGGTTTTTAATATTATTTGCATTTATTTTGTTAATTTTTACAGTCTGTACATTTACCATAAAATGATTGTACATGTTATTTAAGTGAACACACTTTCTTCCGTTTTGTTACACACATAGCATGACACATGCTGTTAACTGCTAGCAAATACACTACTATACACACACATCTCTTGTTCTCTATTGCTCGTGGTTGTGATAACTGAACTCTTAATCATCTACTGTCTACCTTTATAGACTGCAGCCACATTTACATTATATTCTATGTTTGGCTATATCATTGGAAGCTAAACAATCTTATTGGAATCATTAATCATTTATCATTGTGGATTCTGGTACTAAACGCAATCTGAATACGCACAAGCCAGCTGATTTAAATAACGTCCATAAATTTTTATTGTATTTATAACGCATAACTGATATATTATAACATTATTGTTTGTACGCAATAACTTTATTACTATTTTTGAGTTCATATATTGTTTGGTCCACCACAGCCATATATCAATAACTCAAGGTGACTAAAATGAGGTCCTCAGTTAAGAATATGTTCTTGTATGCAGCTCTAACATACTAAATGAACAAAAAAATATCCTAAAATACAAGATATAGTACTCTTATTGAACATTGGAAAAAGTATGGTTTTGCACACATCTTTACTCTCGATTTGATTAATTTGTTCTTACTGAATTATGTTATGTGAAAAAGATTAGGTTTTATCATGTGTTTTGTTTTGCTTGCTCAATTTTACGAAATGATTGAAGTTATAAATAGTTCAAGTGATTAGGCATTCTACGCGAGACCTGGTACTCCTAGGTTCGATTCACTGTCAGATCAAAGGCGAACACCGCTTAGGAGTTCCATACAAGCTGAAATAGCTGTAAAACGCCTCATGGTTTCAGTAGTTATTTAGCTAAGATCAGTTCATAGTGTAAACTACACAAGTTAACGATCTCCACAAATTTATATATGGAATGTATAGAAGAAATTCAGGACTGGTTGAGTGAGATAATGATCATAATCACTGACTCTCGATAAAGGAAACAGTGTTATTTTATAACCAGAAAAGTAGAGTTAGATTATCCTAAATTATTTTACTGGATTTTGACTGCCCTTTTTTCTGCCTTGTAGATCAATTATTTCAGTTGTTGAGCGAATATCTGTCAACCATGCATACAACCTAATTTCTTACACTATAGTAGTTGGACAAATGAATGAACATAATTTTAATCAATAGAAAATATCATTACTAAAAATAAGTTGGTCCAGTTATCTCAAGTTGATATTTTATTGTCAATGATTCAAAAATACTATTAATACTGATAATAATAATGATAATATTAGTAAAGTAGGCCAACCAAATCACTTGGTTATATCCAATAAAAATATACGACGGACCTTCCCATTCCCTGTATACCTTTTGTTGACTTTCTCTTTTGTAGCTACGGCCTGTTATAGTCATGTTTATTGTAATAGTATAGTAGTGAGAAGAGAGATATTTTTAATAGAACTAACAATCAGTTATGCCATTTTTCAGTTAGAAAAGTGATTAATGCTGGTGACGCTATTGATGTTGATGATGTTAGCGGTGATAGTTAAAAATAAATGGTATCGTAGCAATTATCTGATATGTGGGGAGAAGCTAGACAAATCACACTGTCTCTAGGACTTAAGTTTAATGGGTGGAATATTGTAATTATTTCCTTTACCAATATTATCACCTAAAGGCCCATAACAAGTTCAACCCTACGACTTATATAAATGAACTATAAACAGCTTGTTAATTAAAGTCTAGTAGGTAATGGTTCTCATGCGGTTTTGACGTGGTCCCTGTTCATAGTGGGTTAATTAAGATTTAGAAATTTGTATTAGTGATTGAACTCGACTCTCAAATAGGAACATTATGACGAATAGTAAAATAACATTTGACAGAAGTTGAGTTTTCTGAAATAAATAGTTTAGTCATGAATCTTTCATTATCTTTCATAATCAGCACAAACTTCTAAAGAAGCGAACGCTTTGAGTTTTTCACAAGTATTCAACGTTATTTGTTCGGCAGCTAGTTTGATTGTTTGTTGGTAACAATAGTGCCAGTACTTTCTGGATATTTTTCTGATTTGTTACAGTTCACATTACGAATTAATCTTAGTTAGTCAACCACTGAAAATCATGAGGCAGTTGACAATTATTTTGTTTTTGAAAAGGACTTGTTAATATTGTACATCAGAAATCTAACAGGAGATCAAACAGAGGATCATCAAGACTGTTAGCTAGCTTTTCATCGTCTTAATCACTGAGTCGGGATTTAGTGATTTACATATCTAGCTTCAATCAATCCGTGGTATTGAGCAACCGCCGTTTAATACCGTTGATGGTTAACAGTAAAACATTCGACATCCTTGAACTTCATCGATCATGTCTTCATACTAGATTTCCAGGAATTACCTCACTAGTGAAAAAATAATATAGACAGTTTTTCTTTTTGATTTAACTCTTGCTTTTTGAGCCGTTTTACATTGTTTTTAATTGATTGACAAACTGAATCATATGCTTATTTATTACTAAATGTCAAGCTAATCAATATTCCCTGATCTACTTTGTTCTACTTCTGTCCAAGATTTCAACGTTTAACCAGTCTAAATTACTATGTACATGCATGGATACCAGCAGATTTATGTTGTGAAGTTTATAAACTAATTGGTATAAGCTCAGATATTACAGATGGTACCCGATTTTTTTAATATCATCTAGTTGAAGCAGTTTATTTTACAAATAAGATCTAGATTGGCTTCTCTTATCACCGTATCTTTCGGCTTTTAAATCAGAGATTAGAGTGATTTTCTGTTTTATAAATTAAAATTGGATTCCCTGATATCTCATTCGTATACGACATGAATATTTAATTGTTGGTTTCCACATTTTAATTATATTCTCAATGAAAAGTATGGTAAGAATTAGTTTAGAGAAATTGTGGGAATAAACGGTAGATTAAGTATTTTTTCTTTATTTCTTAGTATGGTCCATGTTCTGAGATGTATCTTTTTTATTTTGACCAAAGTTTATCACATTATCCATTTTGTAGTTAGTAGGATAATACGTATCGTACATTTCAATTTGTATAGATTAGTGCTTAACAAATTTACATTTTGTATTCTTCTGTATGAGCTCGGCAAATGTAAGGATGATTACGTGATGTTCAGTTATTTTTCTTTTGTGTATTTTATGTTGACGAATCGACAAAACCTACTGACGACACCGAAATTATAGAGCATCTTGGAAAATATAAGAACCATGCACTGAATACTTCATTTGCGAATTTCTGTTGTTTGTCCTTGATATTCTGTATTTTTCTTCCAGTCCACAATTCCTTCCTATTTTCCCTAATATTATTTTCAACTCCATCTTCTTAACCTTCTGCCACTAGATTTTCCATTTTAGATTGGTTACATACTACTTATGTCTGTCGATATAAGTAGTATGCACCACAGTATTAGTAATAACAAACCCATTTTCACAGAACGCACCAGTTTGTGGAATTCCCAGATGAGTTATTTCATATCACATTTCGTTTCACCTTTTGACACTCACTCATCAGTGCGCACCTATGACCCCGCGTCCTGGAAATAGAACCTAAAACGGTCGCTTACGCAAACGAGCATTTAAGCTCTAAATCATTGAGCTGGGATCCAAATGGTGTATTGCATGACCAACTCCTATTGTCTTCGGTGGGTATGTTCTTCAAATTTTTGCTTGCTTTTCTACGCTTATACTTTTCCTTATTATTGAATAACCAGATACCGTAAACCACTTTTTCTAAAAGAAGATACTTTACAGCAGGATTTATAAGTCTGTCGTTAGCCAAAGAAAAGAAACTCCATCATGGATGATTAGGTTGATGATATTCGCATTGTTACTCTAGTGATTTTAATTTGCAATTCACGGTCAAATGAAAGGATAGAAAATGAATGTATTACTGTTATTAACAATTGGTTGATTGACATGTTCATACCGAATGTATGTACCTATGTTTACAAGATTTTTATTTACATCTGTGTTGAAATTTTTCGATAATTACATAATACATAACGATTGAACACTAATAATGAATAGATCTGTCCAGCTAAGTCTTTAAAAGTAGAGGATTTGTGTTATCAAAATAATTAGCCATTATTACCATAAACTATCTGCGTTATTCACTTTGCCTACAGATAAACTTTTCAAAGACGTTCTTTGATACTGTCAAATCAGAGTTTGAGCGTAACTTTAGTGAAACTTGACCTTTCATATTTTATGTTTCTGAAACGTTAGTTAATATTTGCTACAAGAGTATGAAGCGAATATCGTCAGTCAGGAAAAAAATTAAAAAGAACATACATCTATTGAATGGTAACGGAAAGTAAAATAATGAACAATTATCAGAAATAGTCATACTTACAAGAAGAGTACACATTCCATTGATTGATAGTTGAATAAAAACAAGTTGTACCAAAGTCATACTGAGCCAGAATGATTGATGTTTAGGCCAAAATATTGATACTTATTTTAATTGTGAGTATAACCAACACTAACATCAGTTAGCGAACAATTAAAACTCGAAGAGAACTGGAGAAATGCCTTTTTCCTTCAAATATACGTACTCATGATCTTATTAGGAGTTAAATTCAGGATCTCTTCAACTTTAGTTATTGGTATGTTACCCTGGTGTGCTGTTATTTAATCTGCGCATTCATCAATCCAAGTTTTCTGTTTCAACTAATCCATCGAATTTGTGGGCAACATTCATTCATAGCTAAAACTAGCTTTAAATAAATATCATTGAGTTTGTGATGTAGAATAACAAAATTCAACATTCTTCATAACCTCTTATGACAACAAATCACCGTGTATTCACTAGAGACTAATTTCAAGAGAAGATTATGAGGTAGAATCTGTGACCAATAGAGCTCAACCATATCGGGTATGTGATACAAATCACCGATGGCATCAATGGATAATGGTAGTACAATATCGCCAATTGATTAAAGTTAGACATGTAAACTATTAGATACTGAGTTTATAAGTATCAATTTAGTTATTTATGTATTTATTTGAACACATAGATATTGGTACAGGGGGGCACCAAATATATATGCGCCACACAAAACAATGATAATTTGAAGAGGAGAAAAATATATATATATAAAAAAGTAATGAACGCAGGGAATTATAAAAAAAAAGAGGGAGAGAACAATGATGGGGAAAACAGAAAAGTACAATCAGAAGAAATCTTTCAGTTAAGGAAGATACAACCACTTTTTATGAAGAAAGTAAAAGAAGGTTACAGCAGGATCGCCACTGGCTTCTATTCTGAGCCATATCTGATAACGTGGCTAAGTATCAATAACAAGGTTGGACTTGATAGTTCAAAATAAATTGAGTATTGGGTACAGAATTAATAATAAATATATTTATTTGTTGTATCCCACTGAGTAGAAAAATTATATATCTGACGTTTCGTGACCTAATGTAAGCTACATATAATTTTTTCAACTAAACCAGTACTCACACAATTAATCAAGGTTAGGTTACCAAAGATGGGCTCCTCTATGTGTGTATATCACTTGAACTGCTCCTGTGAAACCAGTTACATAGGCCGTACTCAGAGGGCTTTATCATTGCGTGTTCGTGAACATGTGCCAGCATGGTTGGAAAAAGGAGTTACTAAATCGATTAACAGCACTATTCTTCCTGACTTGGTAGATAGTGAACATCATATCAAAATAGAGGAAGCTTTCTCTGTTTTATATCAAATTCCAAAATATCTACCTCAAGGAGCTGGAATACGATTGCTTTACATAGCCGAAGCAATCTGGATTAACTCCAGAAAACCAAATTTATGTATCCAGAAAAAATATATTATTAGATACTGACTTATTAGTTTAAATGGCTAAGCGCTTGTCTCCACATATAAAAAATTCTTGATTTGATTCCCTGTTAAGATTATAGATACGTATTATTGAGGAGATCAATACAAGAGCGAATTAATTGTCTAATGCTTCCTAATTTTTAATTTCTGTTCAAGTGATGTCGATCCATGAATTAAAATTATTGAATAAATATGGATTTGAAAAAAATACAGAATAAATCATAATTCTTGATAGTTTTAATACTATTATTATCATTATCATTGTAGCTTTTGTGTTTGTAGCGTAGTAAACAGAAAGTTCGTGGGATCTTTTGTAATCACACTTCTTTTTATCAATCCAGCATATATTAAGTAAAACAAAATCAAAATGGTTAAGAGTTTATTTATCATACATATTTACACGCACACACACTTAGCTATTACTTTTAATAATGATAATCTATGTTTTTTTCCATATCAATCTCACTTGTATACATCATTAGAAGAGTCTAATAAATCTTGTATTCATACTGTTAAACTCTGATATTTTAATGAGTTCTTATTCTCCAAAGATCTCTTCTTGTACTCTAAACAGAAACAAAAAAGAAGTTTTGGATTATAAATAAGAAAAACTGGTATTTGGCACAGGAAACTGTAATTCATACCATTTTTTTAAAGGCAAAAACAAAATTGATAGCAGAAGGATATTTATTCCATTTTTTTGAGACCTTTAATCAAAATACATTCATTTTGTAAATCTATTATACTGACATTTAATAGTTGGTTAAAGAACATTTTACATAACAGAAATAAGGGAGAAATACAATCCTAGATTTTACATAGAATCAATAAAAGATGATGAATAGAAATAATTGAATTTTCCTTATTTTTTTAATTTAATGACATAAAGGGTTATTTTAATTCTAAGAAAACTCCATGTTATGCATAATGAATTTTACACTAAATTAAAACAAAACAAAAAAAAGTATTTTACCGATTAAATGTCGAATTAAAATTTAAAAAAAATATTTGTATCAGAAAGGGTTTTGTAGATATTATAGTAATTTCAATGGTCAAGATCATGAGTCAGTTGAAGCTAGACCATCATGGAAAACCTGGAAGCACTGGGCAGCAGTTTCGTCCTATTGTGCGATCCCTCAGCAATGCTCATCCAAAATAGGATGAAACGGCCGTCCAGTGCTTAAAGGTTTTACATGGTGGTCTAGCTTAAACTGACTTATGATCTCAACCATTTGAAATATTTGTACTTTGCAATTATGAAACTAAATTAACAATAGAAGTAACAATGAACAAAAATAATAATGAATAAAAGAGTAAACACATGTTTCTATTCTCTTTTAACATTTTACATGTATGTAACTAAATATAACATTAAGATTCTATTAACTTCTGGAAAGCATGGTAAAATTCTTGGAAAATTTGGTAATTGCTCAGTTAAAACAATAAAAATTTAATTTTATATGCATAAATCTCTTTATTATCTTGAAGGGAGAGAAAACAAAGATTAGTGCAGAAGAATAGGAATTCATTTTATTTCGTTAGATTCTCATCAGCCGCTTACAATCAAAGTTACGACAGGTACTGAAATACTTATAAATACGAGGGTGATTAGATATGAATATGTATATCATGATATAGCAAAGATTCCGATAAAGTTAATAAGATCTTAGATTTGTTTCAGATAAATAAATGAAATATGAGAGGAAAAGTTCCAGAACATTGAAATAGTGACAAGAAATCATAGAGTTAACAAACATTAGATGATTGTCTAATAACTGAAAACAGATTAAGGGTGATAAGGAAAAACATTAATTGAATCAGTCAATTATGAATTAAAGAAAAATAACAATGATGCGATCAAAACTTGAGAAAAAGTTGAAATAATGAATAATGCAATAAAAGGATGTAGTGTCATTGGGGCAAAGAAAGACTTATTACTGCTTCTTTTCGGATACATGGATCTGGTTTTAGATATTTGATCACTATAGCTTTAGAAAATTTCGGAAGATTGGGATTTAATTATTTAATAATCACCTTGAAAGACATCAATGTATCAGCTTGATATCATGTATCAGGGAGATGTCTCGAGGTAGTACTACTGAATGTCTTTAATCCGCTTAACCTCAGAATTTCTGGAATGTGTTCTCTGAATTAGGGGTAGGCCCTTTTTTCTGTTCTACCAATGTAAATGCTTCGAAAGACACATAGAATTTACATGCACTGTTGATGATAACATGAAAGGGATACCTATCGACCTTTGATTGAGTTAAAGGACATGTTTTACACCAGACGATCAGTCTAGTTACAGGATTTGTTTTTGTTAGTATGGCTTTTAGTCTTATATTGATTGTCTTTGTAACATCGTCACCTTTGGATTAAGGTTGAATGAAAATAAGCTTTTTTTATTGTAGTTTCTTTGGACATTTTCTCATCACATTTTCTATATTTCTTAATAAATTTCTATGGGTGTTCATTTTCCCTCAAAAACTCGTTAGCACTGATTAGTTCATCTTCTAGGCTATCGGTGTCAATCTTTGTTTTTGCTCTCTACAAAATTTATTTTGCTGCTTTCCAGAATTCCCTTAGAAAGTTCCGAAAAATGTTAATTTATGGGAGCATTTTCAGCACTTTCCTGGGTTCTAAATGTCCATTAGAGAAGTTATAAAGAGCTCCTGACAGGGTCATGTAATTATAACAATTTTTGTATGCTTTCACATCTTGATTCAGAACAGAGGAGAGATCCAACATTACACATTTTATTGTGAAACATTAACAGAAAATACAAGAAAGTAAACTTGTGTATCATGAGCACTATTCGGTCACCATTATTATTATTATTATTATTATTATTATTATTATTATTATTATTATTATTATTATTATTATTATTATTATTATTATTATTATTATTATTATTATTATTATTATTATTAGATTCAGAATAACACAAATTTCATGTATTTTTGAAAGCATTGTTTATAGTCGAATTACTGGTTTACGAATTACGGATGAATATCACTGTATTATTGTGAGTCATCAATAATAAATCCTGTCTAACCTCTCTATTATCAATATTTGTCTTCGTACATGTCTTTGAATACTTGAATTTCAAAAAGAAAATAGTAGACATTTACAGTTTGTTTACTTGTGATGAATAGATTATTAACGGGAATCTATACAACAGACATTTTAGTACACTATCAATGCTTTCATTATCTCATACTTATTTTAGAATTTTGAACTAGTATGTGGAATCAAAGTAAGCGTGATATAATCCACTGTATTAATAAAACAACAATAATGAATTTCTACAAACAATGGTTGAACAATAGTAAATAAGATTACTAACCCCACCCCATAAGTATCTTTGTATTTCATTAATCTACAGAAATATCAATCGATAACAATTGGGCAATGTGAAGTTTGAAAGATTATTATTTAGGAGAATTAAGTTTCTAATCAATTATTGATTGATTTATATTGATTAATCTTTCTTGCAAAATTGTTCAATAAGATTATTCACACTAAGTAATAGTATGAATCAAAGTTCGAAGTAGAAAATTTCTAACTCATCAGTCAATAACTTAAATATTGATTTCTAATTAAACCACTTCTAATCATAACAACATTGTACATAAAGAGGTGGTTACTGATATGTTCAGGAATTATGGTTGAATGACAGGTAAATTATTGTATATAGTATGTGGTGATATGATTTTAGTAATAAATAATTCACTGACAACTAGGAAGCATTGGACAGCTGTTTTGTCCTAATATAAGGATTCCAATACTAGGATGAAAAAGCTGTCCAGTGCTCCATAGCTTTCAATGGTATCCTCAAATGAGACAAGAAAACCTACAAATTAAACCAGTCTTCACAATACCTCTTTGTTATAACTTGTGGGTTTGTGCCCCTAGCAATGTATCATGTAATGATACTGCCAATTAGAAAATAGTGATTTTTCGACCAGACCAATGCCGCATAGAACATGTAGGAGCAGTCTAGAGCCCTTACCGGTCCTGCTTCCCACCTAGCCCTGCCTGTTAAGTTCAGAACACCAATCTCAGCCTCTGCAATATGGATAATTTATTTCAAACATACTGGGTTTATATACCAACCAAACAGACCACATCACAACATAAAATAGGAAACAACATTTGTACAAGATTTAGCCAAAAGTGGCTGTGAATGTGGGAGATAGTAACTGATAGACAGGGCATAACTCATGAATGGTAAATCGTTTAATAATAGTCTATGGGTCAAAATAAAGCTAATGGTAGAAGGAACATGAATATGCATAGTTTAGTTACTTAGCAATTATACAATAAAAGAATATGTATAGTATTAGTCCAGAAATACATTCCAACAGTTTCCATTCATTATTCTCATCGGAATATAACACTCTTAAAATCAAATATGATATTTAACTCACTAGTAACTTACTTCAGAATGTTCCTGGACTTTTAGTGTGATATCGTGATCAGTGTATTTCAGAAATTCCTTGAATAAAATGGTTACCAATGGTTTCGAATTATTGTTGTTTTATATCTCAAGTTGATTGAAGTTGAAGCTGTACCATTCACTGGACACTAACCCAATAGTTCTAATGGTTAAGGGTTTACCAAGAAACTAGAAGGTCACGGGTTATATCTCTTTTAAGGTTATAGTTCCTCACTTATGATGAGCCCCATATTAAGACAAAAAACTGTCCAGTGTTCTCCAGTTTACAATGTTACTGATGTATTCGTGCACTATGTTAATATTTTTCAACGCCAACTCTAACACAGTGAACGAGATTACTTCCATTCTCGTTTTTCCTGCTACACTAACCAGAGTAAGAAGACCAGTTTAGTAAGTGAAGTATTTTGATGATGACCCCAGTATATCAATCGTAATGATCAAGACTTATAAACTGGACAGGTATTTTACTTACTTACCTACTTACTCCTGTTACTTACTGTTACTGTTTATGTGGGAATATAGTGCCGTCTATGACCAGTTTGTTGAAGGCACACAGGTTTGCAAATCTCTCACCATTTTCATTCCTTTCTCCCAGTCCGTGTCGTCCCATGATGTCTTCATATCTAGTGTTCTCCATTCCAACCTTGGCATTTAAATCTCCTATCAGAATGGCCCAGTTCTTTGTTGAGTTTTTCTCGACGATTGACTGCAGTCTCTTGTATAATTGATCTTTAACTTCTTCATTTTAATCATTGGTAGGTGCGTAGCATTGGATGACGTTCATTGTAAAACCCTCTTTCTTTGTTTTGAAGGAGGCTTTGATGACGTTTGGTCCATGAAATTCCCATCCTATAAGTGCTTGTTTGGATAGCATCAATTCAACTCCTTATGTATGTGGGACATTTTCTTCTTCATGTCTGGAGTATAACAGACGTTCCCAAGAGGGGCTCCAGGCGGATAGTTATCACCAAACAAAAATCATGGTAAAATTGTGTTAAAAATCGATAATCAGAGTTCATACTAAATAACTTAATATAACGGAAATTCATCTAAATCGATAATGATTTACTTTATACATCCCCAACAATTAACGTCGACTGAAAACAGTCTACGCAGAAATTCACCCTACAGATCAAACCAATCTATACAAAACCACTTCAACTAATGAATACATCAATCAGTAGAGTTCATTTCAGTCTTTCACATCCAAAAAAAGATCCGATTTATAGAAACTAAAAAGAATTAATTAAATATCATTTCTTTCTTGAAAAGAAAACAGGAAGTGAAGACAAAGATGGATTCAAATAACAGAAATGAGAAATTCTATAAATTATTTTTTTCAGTTAATATCCAAAATCTATGATAAAGACTAACTTTGAATTGGACTAGAACAACATAAATCAATTACCGTGAATAATTGTCGCATATGGTACATTGTTTCCATTCATTAAAATTCAAAATACAATCTACTAAGTTTCATTTATGTGATTCAAAGTTGCTGAGCCCACTATAGAAGACATAAAGACTTTAAATTCAAACTGATATAACTGATCGAACTTTTATAAGATAAATAGATAAAGCACCTATGAACAACAAATATGATTGCCACCCACCTCCCTTATCAAGAGAACTTTATATCTCACTAACTAGGGTAATATTATAAAACAAACTTTGATCTATGACCATGAAGACTTAATTTTTGGGAAACAATAATGGTGAGTGCGGTCGATATTTGTGTGCCATGAAGATGACAGGCTTGAACCAGTCATTTGAAGGAATCGGGAGAGTCGTAGAAAACGAATTGAGGAAAGCACCCAACTGAATCACAAGACAAGCCCTCACATAGAATCCTCAAGACCAAAGAACACATTACGCGGGGAAATGGAGACAGATAAGAGAAAAATGAACAAGAATTGGATGGAACTAGAAAAGAAGGCCCAGGACAGAGTGTGTTGGAGAATGTTGGTCGGTGGCCTATGTCCCATTAGGAGTAACAGGCGTAAGTAAGTAGAAAACGCCGATCCAAAACAGTACGGGGTGTTAGAGAAGATTGGGTAATTAGTACTTCCTTAAATATGCTTAGCAGGTCTTTGGTATATATGATGCATTATCTCAAAAGGAACACTTACAGAGTGTGAGTATCCAACAGGGTACAACAACAATACCGATTATACAAGAGCGTGTGGACCCGGGTACCATAATATACACGGACGACTGGAAAGCATATCGATGCCCACTAGACTTTAATGCGTACATCTTACGGTCGTTTGCACGAGACATTTTGTAGACCCCACCACTGGATTACACACCAATAATATAGAATCACTGTGGTCGAGTCTAAGAGAATTTTCGCAACCTTATCATTCATCCAGAGGTCGACTATTATGAATTCACAACGATGAGTCCCTGTACCGTATGGGGTTACGATTTCAGAACTGCAGAACCCCTTTCTAACCTTGAGAAGTTTTTAAACCACGTGAGAGAAGTAGGTCTACCCTAATTTTTTGGTTTAGTATGATATATTCTTACTCTATACCGACTGTTTTCTGATTGGGTGGAATTTCTCAAAATTCGTCCGTAAGTGTATAGGCTCGCTTAAGATAGATTACCTAATAAGGTTATTCCGACCATGTGATAGTGTGAATCAAAGTCTGAAGTAGGAAAGAACTTCTACTTCACTGACCAATAATGACTTGAAATTTCGATTTCCAAATGAGCCTCATGTATATCGTATTCCCTCACCAGATCATTCTAGAGCGCTGTTGATTAGTGACAAATTAGGATGAAACATATAAGGAATACACTTTGGTTTTTCGATCGTTCTGCAACGTATATCAATCCCATGATCAAAAAGCAAACTTCACAATCAAATTAGTCTCATCAAATTACCAAAATCACTAATTCGATAGTCTGGTCGTGATTGGCTGTGTACATCAATCTGTTAAGTGGTTTACGAAGGTTTGAACAGTGTGATAATCATTTTGAACACTTGTGATTGGTAGTAAATCAACTCAAATTGGATGAACAAACATTTCAGTAAGAAATCTATGACCAAGTTAAGGATAAAATCAATTCCTACTAATTTTAATAAATGATAGTCGCATTACTGCAGTAGACGCTTCTCATAAGGATGTTTATAAGTAGTATGTAGCGAGACGTTGCGTTGAATTTGCAACGGTTGTCAGATGAAGTGAAGAGTTTTAATGCATCGAAATCATTGCGTTGGCAGAACCCTTAAAGAGCAGACAAGAAGACAGTTCGAATGACAGAACACACAGAAAGATTCAAATGAACGACTGAAGACTATGTGAATGTATTATCTAAATAATTCGTAACATCCCCTAGTAAACACACAAGCATCGTGCCTATTGCAGTGTTCTGCATTTCATATTGCTGACAGAATTGGCAGAAAGTGAGTAGTTCCGTGGACGCCGTTGTGGGGCTAGGGAGGAGGCGTTGGATGGAGTGGTTCGGTCCGGGTAGTGGCCGTCGAGTGGAGTGAATTAACTGGGAAAAGGGGAACAAATTATGGTAAATACTTTCTAAGCAGAGTTGGGTGGTGGTTGGTAGTAGAATCCCAGTTAAGCATTTCTTCCTATTTGGAAGTCATCAACTAGACAAGCATGCACCCCAGAGATAACGCTAATTCTCGGAATCGAACTCAGCACTGTCCATTACAAACACCAACACATTAGTCATTAAGTTGGTGAACCCAAATAACCACTGGCTTGTTTGAGTCTTTTCATTGATGTTTAAGACGGCAATTAATCACTATTTTTAGCATCTCCAGTCGACATCGAAGCAATCTTCATAGGATGCACATGTACCAATCAGAAACTGATTGATTACAGTCCTAAACATCAATGAAAAAATTCAAACGATCAGTACAAATATATTATGATAAACAGGTTCAATGATATTCAGTATGAGAGCAACTGCACGTACAAATTTAGACTATAAATAAATTAAACTGTCATTTATTCCAAGTAAATTCTAAACAAGAATGTTCAAAATGTTACAAAATACGACATATTGAAAATATAAATACAATCATAATAGTAATAATATTTCAACTTTGGATTGTGATATTTAATGCTCACTGAACATCATCAAACCGAGATTATCCATGGAATTCCACATTGATTGATAAACACTGAAAATAAACGACAGTATAAGATAATGTTAACAAAACAACAGTATAGGTTTCTCACAATCAAGATACAAATTAATCAATGTCTATGATCGAATATCATAACCATCGGGATCACTGGTTAGAGATAAAACTGGCCAATTATAAAACAAATTGGAATAATAAGAAATTGATATAACGGGAATTAAAGTCAAAATTAGATTGATTTACTCATTATGATTTTCGTTCAACATTAATTCCGTTTTAATTCAATATGATGATTACTCAGTATAGTATTTGTCTCTGTTTTCCCGCATGACATGCGATATTCTTGTATTAGGTCAACATGAACTATACTCAGCATGTGATTTGTTATAACTAAGTATTTTTCATATATGTGATTTTATTAAACAAAAATGAGTGTATGAATCAACATATAAATGAGTGTATTTCCGACTAGACTTGTTGTGGTTGTTCGTACTTTTGACTGCTTGTGGAATATATTTCCCTCTTCCGAACTTGAACTTCTTTCTCTAGTTAGCGGGGCTGAGACGCGTCGGAATAGCTAGTTTATCTGTCATTGTGTCACAGAGTCTTTATCGTCCGTTACCAGACTTGGTGAACTCGTAACCTCTTCAAGCATAGCAGAAATATGAGGTCTAGGATAATACCGCCGACTCATTACGATACAAGGACATATTGATTATAAAAAGAAAAGTATTGTCAATTTAATAGAAAACAGGACAAATAAAACAATATTTTCACACAACAATTAGATGAATTGATAGACTGATAAGACATATTCAAAAAAGTGGATCAGTCAACTTCAACTAAATGTTTAAATAATATCGAACACAACGGAGAAATCTGAATATATCACACCCTATTCCGTGAAAGAAGTTGTAAGTTATTATGGAGCTTCTCAATCGAATTCGATTCTAAAATTCTAGCGTTCTAAATTTATTCTTGGTACTTAAAGATTCGAATACTCCTGATCCACTTAAGATCAGTTGGTGTTAACTTAAACTTCCTTTACTTACTTACGCATAGGCCGCTGACCAGCATTCTCCAACCCACTCTGTCCTGGGCCTTCTTTTCTAGTTCCATCCAATTCTTGTTCATTTTTCTCATATCTGTCTCCATTTCCCCGCGTAATGTGTTCTTTGGTCTTCCTCTTTTCCTTTGGCCTTGAGGATTCCATGTGAGGGCTTGTCTTGTGATTCAGTTGGGTGCTTTCCTCAATGTGTGTCCTATCCACTTCCAGCTCTTCTTCCTGATTTCTTCCTCCGCTGGGATCTGGTTTGTTCTCTCCCATTGTAGGTTGTTGATAATAGTGTCTGGCCAACCGATCCGAAGCATTTTGCGTAAACAGCTATTAATAAACACTTGTATCTTTTGGACGATGGCTTTCGAAGTTGAATTAAAACTCAAGTACAAAAACTTGCGGAACAGCATATTTCGCGTGAATCCTAGAGAACAATCAAAATAATGCTACGGTGTTTCGTTCATACAAAAAAGGAAGGAAATGTCCTATCATTTAATTTACAGATAGACAAAAATTGTGCATTCTTCAAGTGTTTATTTGAATATTCAAGAGTATATGAAATAAAGCTACTGTTGCAACGTTTGGTCTTTAGTGCGTTTGCATTTAGCCTGAAAGTATACTGTGTATTGAGGTAAAGTATGTAAAGCAATTTATGTGAGACAATCTAGAAGAGAGGAGAACAAGAGAAAAGATGAACTGACGAATCAGTCAATACAAAGGATTCACTTACATTTAAATGATGAAGGCAGTTAACAATGTATTACAATAATACAGGTGAGTGAGGTTAATATAATCGGATAATCGAAACCAAAAGATGATATCTTGTGTACATTAAATTATTAAATGTTAAAAATAATTAAATGCTAAGTAGTGATCAATATTATGTTTATCTAGTCCTTTGACACTAATCAAATTCTATCGAGTAAGTTAAAATATAGTCGTTAGTTTAAATGATATTGTGCACACTACATTTCAATGTTAGATGGTATGAAGAATACTTAGCTTAAATACAACAACAGTCCAGTATTCATTTTTTCTGATCCATTATTATAATGATTTTTTTCAGGCAACGCCTGTCTATAATGATAAATGTATCATTTAATTCACTTTAATGAATAGATATTTTAAAAAAGTTACACAATGACTTTTCTGAAGATATGATGCTTATATTTGTCTAGAATAATAATAATAATAATAATAATAATAATAATAATAATAATAATAATAATAATAATAATAATAATAATTATAAAAAATTATCAATTTATCAAGGTGTGGTTAAACAAATCAAAAATATCCTAATAGACTTTTAAAAAAGTTGAATAAGTCACTATGGTGGTTATTTGTAAATTAGTAAGTTAAAACTTTAAAGAATACTCAGGGAAAGTCATGTGTAAACAGTAATGATCAGTGACAATCACAGATGGAAAATTACTATTCTATAATGAATAGAATAATTAGATAGGAATTTAGACGATACTGTTTGAATGTATGTGAACTTGAAGCTGAGTTTCGCTACGTTTCATTCAGGTCAGTACTAATGATTAAGGCATATTTAGTATTTCTGAAGGATGAATATATACTGTCTAAGACATTTACTCATTTTAAAAATGTTTAGAGAAATTAAATTGCTCATACGGTTTATAGAATTTTGAACTTGTCTAATTGTATGCTTATATTTAACTCAATGATTATTCTGATTTTTTTTCTTGTGTAAAAATTACAGTTAGTCAACTATTAAGACGTTACTCAACTTTGAATCACGAGCATTCTAGTTATGTAACTATCTCGATTTATTTATGGTGTGTAGTAGTCCTGCTTTTTGTTTTTCATCACGTGATTTTCTGAGTTTAAATGATACAAGATAATTCAATGTCACTGTGTTACGTCTTTGATACGTCTGCACAATAATATACTCGTCGCTATCCAGGTTAAGACCTTGACACGATAAGATAACTAGTTCAACCTTATTTATTATTATTTTAACGCAAAGATATTGGTACAAGAGGGCACCAAATACACATGCGCCACACAGATCTCATTTGATATGTGTGAGGGCTGTGATACTGCACAGGTGTCCAAACCGAACAAGGTGGTTTCCTTAGGGAGCCCCACGCCCCGAGCCTTCGGCCTGAAGAACTGATTCACAAGGCAGTGGAGCATCGTAAGGAGATGCAGACCCATGGTAGCCGGTGACCAACGACTGGTTCATACGCCATTTGTTCCCGCAGGATACTGGAGCCCATGTGCACCATTGGTTTGGGATCCGGTTAAAGCGCCGGAAATTTGCTTTTCGTCCTCTCATTTTCGTAAACAACAGTAATGCAACGAGAAGGCAGTGAGTAGGACTTCCCTGACAGAGGCTATATACGCGTGGCCATGTGGGAGCATTTCGAGAGAGAGAGCGGACTCTCCCCACTCTCGGCCGTACCAGGGCAGTTGGGGGCGAGTTATGGCTCGGCCCGGGTTCGAACCGGGGTCCTTCTGCGTGTAAAGCAGATATGATATAACAACCTCGGGGCAGAGAGAATAAAACTATTCTTCGTATTATTCGTTTAAATATAGATCAGTCTGTTATTGGCGGATTACCTCGATATTGCCTTCAGTCATAAGCCTTATATGCGATGGTGGATGATGACTAGAGGTGGAATCCAAGATGCGCTTCTCGTCCTATTTGGGACTCATCAGCTGAATATACTTTCATCCTGAAGTTCATATACACTCTAGGACCAGAACCCAGTACCATTCGCTTCAAACACCATCGCGTTATTCACTTAGCTACTGAGTCCTGATAGCCACTAGCTTGTGCAATGAGGTGAAGTTTTAACTCATTTTTTATTGTTCGTTTGGATCTTTCAAATGAGTGGTTGACTTGCCAGAGATAGAGAGAAAACGAGCCAACTGAAACACTATCCAATTTATTCCTAGTTCCAATTAATGTAAAAAGATATATGGATACATAGATGACTAAAACTACCACTACGCACAAACAGAAAAATACAACTATGTCGAAACTAAGCATTAGGGTAGAAAAATTGAGTACAAAAGATTATGTTTAAATTACAATAACTTTGGAATAAGAAAGGGTACGGCAGTGAATCATGAGTCAAACGAAAGCTTAAGGTTTATAGAATAAACCAGCGATAAAACTACATATTAGTATTTTACAAGCCATGAATTAAGTAAAGTAATGTCCTCAATAACAGCTTCCGTTGTTTGTCATGGCTTCTTTATTTCACCACTCATATGAGATTGTAATCACCGAAAAATTCCCATTATATTAAAACATGATTATATGAACAAAGAATATTCTTTTCAATAGTTTCTCATCAGGTTCTACAATTATAAATCCAAATTAATAATCCATTGGCCCGATTTAAGGCAAATTGGTTAGTCTATTTGTTTTTCTGATTGATAGTTTGGCGAAGGGCGGGGTATCGATAGTCAGAGTTTACAATATTAGAGTTCGTGGACATAAGGTTATTTTCGTAGGTGGATTTACAGCAGACCTCGTGGTACTTTGTTCTCAGAATTACCATGGAATTTGAAAAGATAAAATTTCAACTAAGGAATATATAATTCTTGACTGAAAACGATGGCTGTTAATCAGTATTGAGTTTAGAAAATTCTAAACTCCAACTTTGTGAAGTGTTGACTGAATATCGTTGTGATTTACAAAAAATGGCTGAAACAGATATCGAGTACATCATAATTTACAGTAGTTATCCAAATGATATCATTTCTTGATAAAAATTGGTTTCAAATTATTTAGAGGCTTTATTATTATCATTATTGTTAATGGACATACAGTGTACATCATGAACTGACTTTATCTAGAAAATGGTCGAACATTAAGAAGCAATAGACATATGTTTCACCCTGAATGATATTAGTCCGCGAGAGTTTATGATCTAGGAGTCCATCAGGAACTGGACCCCAGAATCTTCAGTTTATTAGTGTGTTAATTACCGACCAAATCAAATGCTGTTCAGTACTTCCTAGTTTTCAATAGTTGTTCTTAATGTTATTTATTTTTCGGGTTACAATCCTTACCGATCATATATTGTAATCGGATTTATTAATGTCATCGTTAGTTAGTTAGTGATGCTAACTTCCCCAATTATTTTTTGCCAAGTTTCTCGACTAGTTGAAATAGACCAATGACGGAAAAAATGTATCTAAGTAAAAATGGAGATATTATCGCACACTTTCGTATCATTTGTGAAAACGGATAAAATTACAATAAATAATAGTTACTATAATTATTAGTACTATAATTAGGAACTGAAGAAAAAACAATCAACGGCCGGTCGTCTGAGAAATGAAACAAAGTTTGAGACAAAAAAGAGAGAAGATAAACGAGCGAACTAAAAACACAATAAATGAATTCAGAAAACATTACGTGATTCCAATTTGTTTTGAGAAGTTTTGTGGAGATTGACCATCTTTGTAGATTGTATTCTTCGTGTAATAACTTAATTTAAGGTATTTTGAAGAACTAGAGGACACTGGATAGATGCATCGTCTTATTATGGGCCCACCCATGATAGGTCAAACCTAAGACCGAATTTTGGAACATCAGGACAAATGGATTAGTTATACCATAGCACAATTACGATGTCAATCAATTTGCCATCTAGCTCAACGACCATTCAGTGACATTAGTAACAACTTGACGCAAAGCATTAATCAGCTGACTTTAAAATCTTATTTGATGAGGTGTTGTGACGAGTTGTGGAATGTGTATGTTGTATTCGATATTAAATGACTTCAGTTGAGATTCGCTTACAATAATACTTAGACTGAGGTCAATTTATGACGAATGCAATTAAAAAAGTTGCAACGAAGCAAACAGTGGAAATTAGTTTGTTGATAAAAATGATCCGATAGGAATTTCCCAAGATAAATTCGATTAAAATATTTTTTTGTAAACGATTCATATTAACATAATATGATAAATATGTGCGATAAATAATTTTAAAGGAATTGTAAGGCTTGAAATAAATGAAATGAAACTTGATGTTTGAAATCATGTGCATCTGCAAATCCGTTCGTCGTTCTTTTATTTAAATGAAAAGAAAATATATGATGCGCCATCACCTCGATTGAATTTATAGAGTAGAATTTACAGTTGGAGATGGTGGTGATAGTGCTGACGACGCCAGGCAGATCACATACTGTCTGAAGGTCGTATGGTAGGTAAGACTTCAAGCATGGGTACGCCATCGTGACTGTGCGAGTTCTTCATTCGACTAAAGTCTATTTGTCCGTGTCTGAGTCAGTGAAGACGCACACACACCCATGAATTATATTCACTTCCAATAAATTTTGGGAATAAAAGTCTTGTTGATAAGTCTTCCAACTGAACGTTTGGATCGGTTTCTTAAGCTCTTTTAGTAACCTCAGGCTAAATCTACACAACTTGAACAAAAGAGAAAAGTGTGAAGGAACGCTTTACTCTAAGGTTCGTTAACGTATAGAAAAGTGAGGCTATTTATAATTTTTCAAACGGCCTGAGGTTCTAGAATCTTCTGGAACCGTACTAAATGTATTAACCACATAGTTAATTATCCAATCAAAACCTTGGCACATGACTCTGCATTGTCTAGAGGTTTCTAAGGAGATTCTATTCAACAATGGTTGGGCAGCGAGTTATCTGTTTCTGGGCCTCGTTAAGGGATATTATTGAGACTTCTGAAACACTTATACTTTATGATAGCTAATTGGAACAAACGTGATAGGAGATCTAAACGCCAAAGTTGGTATGGTCAACACCGGATATGAAGATATCATGAGATCACATAGACTGGGAGAAAGGTAAAATAGTAATGAGAGATTTGAAAATTTGCGTCCATTCAACAAAATGATTGTAGATGGCACAATATTCCCACACAAACGCATACATAAAGTTACATGGTATCAGCGGATCACGCCACGGAGAACCCAATCGATCATATTTGCATCACCAAATAATTCAGGTCAATGGAAGGCGTGAGAACCAGAATAGGAACTGACATATCTTCAGATCACCACCAGCTGGTGGTTGTCAAGATGAAACTGAAGCTAAACAAACACTTGAAAACTAGACAAACAGCATTTATTACAGACTTCCTTCCAGATACTGATAATCTCAACCAACTCAAAATAACTCTCAACAACAGGTTCCAGGCATTACAAGATCTACTGAAAAAGGAGGAAACTACTATGGAAGACAGTTTGAAAGGGATCAAAGTAACATTAACTGCAACGTGTCAAGAGGTTCTAGGCAGTGAGAAGCATCATCATAAGGAATGGATCTCTATAGAAACACCGGACAAGATTCAAGAAAGGAAGAACAAGAAGACAACAATTAACAACAGCCGGACAGGAACAGTGAAAGTCAAGGCACAAACCGAATACACTGAAGCAAACAAGAAAGTGAAGAAGAGCATTATAGCCGACAAACAGAAATACGTGGAAGACCCAGCAACGATAGTGGAGAAAGTTGCAACAGAAGGAAATACCAAACAACTATGTGACACAACGAAGAAACTGGTAGGAAAATATGGTAAACCAGAGAGACCGGTAAACGACAAAGAAGGAAGACCAATCACCGAGGCTGAAAAACAGAACAGGTGGGTGGGACATCTTAAGGAACTCCTGAATACATCAAACCCATTGAACACACCGCACATCGAAGTGGCACACACAAATATTCTTATTGGTGTAACCCCAGCAACGAGCGAAGAAATCAGGATGGATATCAGGCAAGTCAAGAGAGGGAAAGCAGAGAGACCTGACAAATACCGACCGAAGCACTAAAGTCAGACATATCAGTAAATGCAAACATGCTCCATGTTTTATTCTGGAAGATTTGGGAGGTGGAACAAGTGCCGACGGACTAGAAAGGACACGATCTGATCAAACGTTTTCAACAGCGTTGCTTGACAGGATGGAAGATTCAGTAGACGCTCATTTTCGAGAGCGACAGGCCAGATTCCATAAGGATCGGTTGTGCACAGACCAAAAGGCGATATTACGGATCGTCGTTGAACGATCACTTGAATGGAATTCGTCCTAGACTTCCTTGACTATGGTAAGGCGTTTGTCAGTGTGAATAGGAAGACTTATGGAGAGAGGATTGTGAAGGCCATACGATATTAATAGGACGGATTGTTGGGAGCAACAACAGAGGTAGGGATCAGCGATTACATTTTATTACAAAAGTATAGAGTATATAAGAACCATGCAGTGAATATGTAATGTCTGTTATTATGTTAAGCCCAAATACCTTATTCTAGCTTTTGGACAGTCCAATCTATTCATTCTACTTGAGTCACATTCTGACCTTATTAATTATCCGCTTATCAATCTTGACTGTTTTTATGAGTGCGTAGGGGTGTGTATACTTCTTATCCCATTACTCATCACATATCTGTAACTTATTTTTGTGTAACTATAACTATTGATAAACGCTTGGTTAAAAGGGGAGTTGGCCTACCCCCCATCTCCACTGTGCGTCGTTTCTCTCCTCTGTTTTGTTTGCTTCATATAAAAAAATATATATTCAAAAGTCCATCCTAGTTATTTGACTTATTTAATTCCGTTATTGGCTAACGCGATTTAAGTCGATGATTATATACGAGCATAGGCGATAACAAACATTCATATGATCTACTTGGAGTCAGATCCCGGACCACTTAAGTGGAGAGCCCTTCGACGAACATCGTCCGGTCTAAATGAAGACAAAGGGCCGCACAAATACTTTATTTGCAAATTTCCGTTATTCATTCTTCACATTCTGTAGGATTCTTTAAGTTCACAATTCCTTTCTTTTTAATTATCTTCTTAGCTTTCTGCTTCTACGTTTTCCACTTCGGATTGGTAACATGCTACTTATGTCCGTCGATAAAAGTAGTATACACCATATTCTACTCCTCAGTCGTGCATGGAGGACAGCTGATATGCATTCTAACTAAGGACGGGTATCAGACAGGGCTGCTTACTTTCGCCATTTCTCTTTCGTTTGGTGATTGAACTTATTGAAAAAAGCCTGATGCAGGGACGATACAGAACTGAAGGCGAGAATCGGCAAACCAAGAACAGCATTCCTACAGTTGAAGAACATATGAAACTCATAACAAATATCTGCGGGCCAACATCAAAGTGAGAATCTTTAATACGAAAGTCCAGATAGTTCGACTGTACGGAGCTGAAACTGCGGGAATTAGCACAACAATCAAGGTACAAGAATTTATAAACAATTATTTACACAGAATACGCAATGTCCATCGACCAGATATCCTCAGTAACAACCTACTGTGGGAGAGAACAAACCAGCTTCCAGATGAAGAGGAAATTAAGAAAAAACGGTGGAGGTGGATAGGATATACATTTCGGAAACCACCAAACTGCATCTCAAAACAAGCATTAATTTCAGCCAGTCGATTGCAACGTAGGACCAGGCACACATATATATCATTCCAAGTTTCCATACCTTAATATCACAACAAGATAAACACCAAATTTATGGAAGTAATTACTTCAATGGCAGTAATGTATAAAAGAAAGTTTGTGTATAAGGATATGGTATAGGAAGAAAGAAGTAGTTCGTAGAAAGATATGAAGCAATTTCGATCTCACGGTCTAAGGGAAGACAAAGAGTGTAATCGATTCTGAGCCATGTCACCCCAAGTCACCAACCATAGGTTAAAACAGTCACGCAGATCCCAACCAAGTAGTTTGCACCTACCAACATGGCTAAGACCAGATGTTAGTGACTTTGTGTGAGCAATATTTCTAAGACATCTGTGATCAAATACTAGTAAATTACAAGTATCTTCTACTCTTAATGGCAACGTTTCACAGCCATAAAGTAGAACAGAACGAACTACTGTGCAGTATACTCGTCCCTTAATTGATAGATAGATATCTCACCTTCGCAAAAGTCAAACGAGCTTTTTCAATCCGTGTAGAAATTTCGTCAGAAACCAACCCATCAGGACTGACCAGACTTCCAAGATAAGTAAAGTTATCGACGCGTTCGACTATTCCACTCTCTACCCTTAGTTCAGGTGTTGACGTAGGCTAGTCGTGAATCAGCAACTTGCATTTAGATGGGAAGAAACGTATCCCAATCATCCTGGCATTGTTGCTCAGTGCTATCAAAAGACCTTGCATGTTATTAGTGTCTTCACCAAACAAGACTGTCATCTGCGTATTCTAAATAGATAAGTGGACCTCCTGGTAGGGGATGAATGCCCGAGAATTCAGTCAACGAGAACGTTATTTCCAGCAGTAAATCTATGATGAAGTCGAACAAAAATGGAGATAGTGGATAATGTTGAGGGGAAACGGAAAAAAGGAAGACCAAACGACAAACGGCGTCGGGAATGGGAAGCAGACATCAGGATAAATAGCAGCTGGGAAGGATTATCCAGGACAAAGTCCGGTAAGGTATGCTGTTGAGGGGGCTGACACTCCTCTACGAGGAATAACAGGTGTAACTAAATAAGTAACATTACTAGCCTTCACAGTAAAAGTTGTTTAACGTCCAGATTACAAGCGCGTACTCGGCGACTTAGTTGAATTAAATTTATTTCTAAGCAAGCGCGATGTGATGGCTTTATTGATCATGTTATAATTAGAGATTATATATATATATATAAATACCCGTTACCACTTTAAAAACTTTACAGCATAAATCCATTTTTTCTGATGACTATAACCAGGTTTGAATTTGAATATGTATCCATTATCGACTCAAAAAAAAACAAATATTCCCACAAAACCAGATTCATAAGAAGAAGACAGATTTACGTATCTATTTCTTGCACAGTTGGAAATGACGTATTTTAATGGTTGAACCAATTTGAATGGAGAATAGATATTAGGGTAATAATTGACTAGTTAAGATCGAGCAAGCACATACAAAATCAACAGAGAAAACAAAACAAATCACGAAGTTTTCAATGGCAACACAGAGTTGTTATCAATTATCACGAAATCTTTTGGCCAAATAAATTGTACAACCAAGTAGTCGATAATGTAGGTGCACAGATACACGCACACAAGAAAAAAACATAAACACACCTAAGTTTTGAAGTAATATTTATCATCAACTTTTCCGGCAATATAACACGATTTAAAACATGGGATAAATGATAGAACATGAGTACTCGCGTATGTGCATAACTTAGTATATATATATATGAAAATTAGGAACAAAACTGACCAATTATTTTCAAACAGTTTATAATAAGTTTTACTACTATCATTGGTTGTTTATTGTATGGATTAATAAAGAAATGAGATAGCAGTGGAATTAAGGCATTTTCGCATTCATGTGAATATTTACTTACAACAACAACAAAGTATAAACACGAGTCGCATAAATTGGCATTAGATCACATATTTTCTATTTATGACATTAGTTTTAATGTAATGTTCAACAAATCAAATAACTTCAAAATGCATAACATGACTATTTGAATAAGTCTTCTAATGTTGAAATATGAATAGTTCAGCGGTTTTGCAGAAATAGGAATAATGAAAAAAAATGACATCAGCTGTCAGTTAGTGATAGTATTGATAATAGTAATAATCTTTTTTAGCAAATAATTGTTAAATCTTAAAAGTTTTCAAAACACAACTGACTGCTTCTCTCTCACTTGCTAACACAATAGACGGAACGGCATGCGCAGCAGTGGCTATATGTTCATAGATATACAAACACGTGCAAACGAAAAACGATTTTTGTGAAAATGGAAGCACACAAAAAAACTAATGACAAGAGTATAGTTTACAACACAGTCCGCATGCAGTTGCTAGAAAGAATTCGAGCAACTAAAACGTACAATTGGACTGTTAAAGGGGTGGGGCAGTGATTTGTAATGATGAAATATGAAAAGGATATTTTCTTATATAGGATCAAAATGATTAACCTAAATGAGAATTACATATATATATGGGTACAGATAAGACCTAGGTTATGCCGATAGAAATGTCTACAAATACTGGAAATTTCGCAATTTTAAAACAATTAGAGGTCCAAGTTGTTGTACATGAAGGGAAAAATAAAGAGAAATGACAAAATTATTGACAAGAATAGTACAGTAGTTAGTAAAACCTATATATATATATATATATATATATATATATATATATATATATATATATATATAAGGTTTTATATCTGATCTTGGTGCAATATATTTCAAGTAAATTATAAGAGAGGGTAGATATGTTGGATTAGATAAAAGCGAAAAGTAAATTGAAAAGTCTTTGTATGCATATATATATATATATATATATATATATATATATATATATATATATATATATATATAAAGGTTTTTGAGGCTGTTTGTTTTATATGATGTATAAAAACCAACCACATGTGTCGAGGGAAATAATGAATGTAAACTAAAAACAGAAAAAGAAGACAATTGGCAGATACACCATCATTACTACTTGGTGAATGTGTTCATCAAACATTCAATTTATTGATATCAATATGATGTTGATAATAATAATAATAGACATCATTAAATAAGATGAACTCATTGGAAAATCTTTTTTTTTCTTCTAATAAGAACATTCAAATTACAAATGTCATTGTTTTGTTTTATGAGATAGTAGTGAATATGCTTTAAGATAAGAGTAATAAAATGAAAGCCTATAGGTGGTTCTCACAAAACAGGAGATAGAGATCAGATAAATTGGAATTTAAAAACTAAGCTTCTGTAAGTGTTTCTGTCGGTTCAGTATATTGATGAGCGATATTTTCACTCACTGTACGTTGTAATTCAGAATCAAAATTCCTTATATCTGATATATTATTCACATAGTCGGGAGTATTAGATATATCTTCGGTTGTAGAACTTGTAGCAGAACGTACTTCAAGTGAAGTTGAGAAATAATTAGATACATCTTCTACATCAAGTCCACTGTTACGTGATTCACTATCAATTTCTTTCTTTTGTTGTGGCAACGAATCAGTGTTACATGGTGGACCATCATCATCAGTCTTTACAGTTGAGGTAGTTAATATTACATGGTCATTATTAGTAAGTGAATCAGAAGTTGTCTCTTCTGTATTATTCATTGACTGTACTTGTTGTTGTTGACGTTTTTTTGCTGCAGCCAAACCAGCCCAGACAGTATCTGGTCCAAGAGCTTGTGCTGCATAAGCTAATATAGCAGCTTTACTAGGTGGTAGTCCAGCAGCTACTGCCATAGCTAAAGGGTCAGCATAATGAGAATGATCAGAAGATTCTACTGGCATTATATGAGGGGGATCCAAAAATTGATAAACAGATGATGTATTAGATGGATGCCCATAATAGTGCGAATGATGATGATGCTGACGATGATGATGGTGTAACGAATGCATTCGCGGATCCTCATCATCTCCGCTTTCATCCTCATCTTCTTCACCTTCTTTGGTTTCATCATCATCATCCTCGTCGTCGTCATCGTCATCTTCTTCATCATAATCGTCATCACTAGGAGCAGGACTGAGATCTGGTAGACTGTGTATGAAATTTCCAACATGAACAGGCTTGTAAAAGAAAAGGAAAAAACGGACACACTCAGTGAAATGGATTTAGACAAAAGAATAATATATTCATGGAAATAAACGCATGGAATGACTGGTTTGTTGTCAAACAAAGATCTGAACAATCAAATGGATGGTAATTTCTTGTAGGAAGTATATGAGTTTTATTTTATTTTATTTGAACACATAAATATTGGTACAAGAGGGCACCAAATACACATGCGCCACACAGATCTCATTTGATATGTGTGAGGGCTGTGATACTGCACAGGTGTCCAAACCGAACGAGGTTTCCTTAGGGAGCCCCACGCCCTGAGCCTTCGGCCTGAAGAACTGATTCACAAGGCAGTGGAGCATCGTAATGAGATGCAGTCCCATGGTAGCCGGTGACCAACGATTGGTTCATACGCCATTTGTTCCCGCAGGATACTGGAGCCCATGTGCACCATTGGTTTGAGATCCGGTTAAAGCGCCGGAAATTTGCTTTTCGTCCTCTCATTTTCGTAAACAACAGTAATGCCACGAGAAGGCAGTGAGTAGGACTTCCCTGGCAGAGGCTGTATACGCGTGGCCGTGTGAAAGTATTTCGAGAGGGAGGGCGAGCCCACCCCACTCTCGGCCATACCAGGGAATTTGGGGGCAGTATATAAGTATAACTAGGACGTTATGGAAACTTCTTCGACACTACGGAGTTCCTGAGAAGATTGTCAACATTATCCGGAACTCATACGACGGACTACAGTGCAAAGTAGTGCATGGAGGACAGCTGACTGACGCATTCCAAGTAAGGACCGGAGTAAGACAAGGCTGTCTACTCTCTCCCTTCCTGTTTCTTCTGGTGGTCGACTGGATTATGAAGACCTCGACATCTGAGGGAAACTACGGCATACGATGGACAGCTCAGAACCAATTAGACGACTTGGACTTCGCAGATGACCTAGCCCTCCTATCACATACACACGAACAAATGCAGATAAAGACAGCCAGCATAGCAGCAGTCTCTGCATCAGTAGGCCTCAACATACACAAATGGAAAACCAAGGTCCTCAAACACAACACGGAGAACAGAAATCCAATCACTCTTGATGGCGAAACTCTGGAAGACGTGGAATCCTTCACATACCTGGGAAGCATCGTCGATAAACAAGGAGGTTCAGATGCAGACGTCAAGGCGAGGATTGGCAAAGCTAGAGCGGCATTCCTTCAACTGAAGAACATATGGAACTCAAAACAACTTTCAACCAATATCAAAGTCAGAATCTTCAATACGAACGTCAAGGCAGTTCTACTGTACGGAGCTGAAACTTGGAGAACTACAACAACCACCATCAAGAAGGTACAGGTATTTATTAATAGCTGTCTACGCATGATACTCAACATCCATTGGCCGGATACCATCAGCAACAGCCTTTTGTGGGAGAGGACCAACCAGCTTCCAGCTGAAGAGGAAATTAGGAAAAGACGATGGAAATGGATAGGACATACATTGAGGAAATCATCAAACTGCATTACGAGACAAGCGCTAACTTGGAATTCTGAAGGGAAGAGGAAAAGAGGAAGGCCAAAGAACACATTACGTCGGGAAATAGAAGCAGATATGAAAAAGATGAATAAGAACTGGAAAGAGCTTGAAAGGATTGCCCAGGACAGGGTTGGATGGAGAATGCTGGTGAGCGGCCTATGCTCCTTCACGAGGAGTAACAGGCGTAAGTAAGTAAGTAAGTAAAATATAAGTATAACTGCGCTTTCTATATATTTTCGGTTCAATGAAGTCATTGAAATTGATAGGTGTAAATATGGATTTAGGTAAATACTAGGTTTTTTAAAGTACAGTGAAACAAAAGTATTCGATCAATGGAACAGGATATTTTAGATATAAAAATGTTAGCGACCGATTATTATATTCCTTTTTTAGTATATTTGAATGTGTCTGAAAAATATACAGCGATTACACTTAGAACATTATCTTAATTGTGTGAACTTTAAAGAAAACAGTATGCTTTTAAGATCGGCATTAAAACACTGAATCAAAAAAAATCATTTAGTGTGTCTCCTTTACATATATTTTGACTGTCTTACTAAGAGTTGTATATCAGTCCCGAAGTGTCTCATTAACAATATTTTACAATATGATTTCTTCGACTTCTGTAGATACAAGCTTTTAAGCAAGGAATATATGTGTAGAACAAACAGTCCAGTAGTTCAGTTATCAACGGAATGTGTCCTGGTATTAGCATCCATTAGTGCAAGTGACCACATATCATCACAGCGCGGACAGAAGGGGTTAACGAGATTAGGAGCGGTGTCATGATAATGGGTAATATTAAATGCAAAAATATGGGAGTGAATGAAAGGGTATAGAACGTGTGGAATAACAGATTTGGGACATAAACAACAGATCTAGCTATGCAACTGGGACAAATTTTGAGCCCGGTTTCCGTGGGACCTTACCTGAGAATTATGAACCTATCCTCATGTCTCAATGTAACTTCAAAACTGGTTCTACATTTTTGTTTAGTTTCCCGACCCTTCATTAAACCAGTGCCTACGATAGCCATTAATATGCGTCATAGTAGATGGCTAAACATGTGACACAGGTACCATGTGCCTGCGATGAGGATGAACAGCTTTATCAACTGGTACGTTTTTACAAGATACCCTTACATTTCACCTCAGGATTATTTACATAATGGCCCTATTATAATTGAGCAATGTTCCGAAGTCGCTTATGATTATGCATGCATATCTCCTACATTGATAAATCACTTTCAACAGTCCATTATACTAGGCATTGATTTACAGGCAGTTATTCAATTTGCGTCACGATCTGTGCGAATTGGTAAATATGTAAATTTTTGCTATTAACTTGGATAAAATGACTATTGTAGAGAATAGAATCTCAATGTGGATAATATCAAGGTTTAGGATTAAAGATTAGGCGAACGAAATAAATTGGCATTCAATCGAAATGGTTGAATCCTATTCAACGTTAAGTATAAACTAGAAATACATCAAGGAGGCTTAAAAAATAAACTTACATCTAAATTTATTGTACCGTCCACATTGCTAACAACATCTAGTCGCTTTGAGCCCATGGGTTTTGAAGACCACGGTTGAAAGTGAGAATCTGGTACACACATACTACGATTCGGCATACTTTCCCCACCCATAACCATTTCGGAACCATAGGATAAGTGATATTCAGATGGGTTGACGTTTCCACTGAAAGATAGTTCAGGTGGTATGTAGTTGACAGAACGACTGTTTCTAGATTGTGGAGCAACGCAATGAACTGTCGGGTATTGCTTTTTTAAGTGTGGGTGTTGACTGTAACACAAGCCAGCAGTGTTTGCGGGGTCTACAATATTTGGTTGATTGACATGTGGATGGTAATATGTACTAGGATTAGATAAAACGTCACCCATCAATGGATCTGGTATATTCACTCCAAATGGGATATGATTTGGTAGGCCTTCCTCAACTGATGGGGAATACGGTTGACCAGTTATCCAGGAGTGTTGTAAACAATCCCACGCGGATGCTCTTTTATTAGGATCATACGCGAGCATTGGTTCCAGAAAACTGGTGAAAAGAGCCGCTTCGCTTGGTGGCCAATCATATTTCTCAGTGAGGACATTAAATAAATTCCAAGGTTTCAAGCGATGTATATGACGTAAACAAGCTGATGATTGGAATCAAAGGAAAGTTCATATTGTGATTTCAATTTTTATATTAACCTTCGACAGGAACACAAAATAAAACTAAAAAAACCCTTATTCTTTTGTGCAATTAGAAAATAACCTCATAGTTTACTTAAAAGCACTGATTAATATAACTTATCAACCAAGCAAAGAATAATGTACTCAGTTTTGAATCCCACTGTTTGTCTGTGGAGGTTAGTAATACTATGTGGTTGTTCAAACAGAAGTAGGTATTGTGACTTGATAACTGAAAACAAAGTGCTTTAAACACTAATCCATCGTCTTAATGGATAACTGGAACGGTAAGGACTAAATATCAATTATGTCATTTTTGTTCAGAACAGGTTGAATCTAAAGTGAGCAATTAACATAAATACATATTGATACTAAACTATTTTCAAGTTTGGCAAAAAGAGATTCATTAACGTACCTCGTTTATCAAAATATTCACGGGAGTATTTTCCTGAAAGAGCAATATTTCTAGGTATGGGGCCTAATAATTCAATGATATGTGCTAGATGGTCTTCATCTCGTGTATAATCTTCGCCAGAATGCGGTTCGAAAAGATAATCACCGGTAGCCAATTCGAAAGCCTATAATAGAAAAAGGTAAATGAAGTATTATATGTCAATAAGTCTATTGAGAAGTCAACTGTAGTTAAACTGGTTGACAGAGTTAGTCAGTCAGTAACAACGCAGAACTTTGTACGTACGTTGACAGAGAACAAAATTGAAATCAGTAATAACATTAGATACGAGATACGTACTATTTGTGGCATGTATTGATTGAGATGGAGTACATTACCTTGTAGTTCTTTATATATTTTTATTGCAATGTTTACGTTTTGAGAGTGATTAATGCAAACTGGATGCATACATAATCAACTCTTGTAATGGCGAAGGCTTTCTGGGATATCTAAGGATCTTCTTTCTGCTTTGATGGATATTTGACGTATAGCGAAATTTTCACTGGATGGTTGACGCGAATCAATCAAGGATATAAACTATATTGAATTGTTAATTTGATTAATAAAACATGGATAGAATACATTAAGTTGATTATT
The DNA here is from genome assembly GCA_946903255.1 of Schistosoma spindalis. Taxonomy (NCBI): domain Eukaryota; kingdom Metazoa; phylum Platyhelminthes; class Trematoda; order Strigeidida; family Schistosomatidae; genus Schistosoma; species Schistosoma spindalis. Next base: position 34,594,856 of record OX336417.1, on the reverse strand, counting down.
TGATGAGGAAAACGTTGGATTAAATTCGAGAGCGAGAATTTGAAAGGCTTAAATAATGTTTGCTTATGGTCGCTGATACCACGCTGATCGTAATTATTGATTTTAGAGGATAAATTCAAAAAATGAGAAACTTTACAGTCCTAGCAATTTGTGAAGTAAAATTAGATGCATTACGAGATAATTCGCATGTACTGAATGAAACGTGAACATTAGGTGGATAATCCGAGCATGTAATAATTGCGTTAAGTATGGCGGTCACTTTACCTCGTGACTTTACGGCAGGGATGCGACTCAATGTTATTAGTCGATGATGTAGTTGACCGTTCACTTGAATCACATGAATAACCTGAGCTGAATGGAATTTGGAAAGCCTGTGACGACCCTTTCAATTATTCATATCTGTGATGCCTTAAAAACCTGTTGAAACTCTAAAATGGACACTATCTAACGCTTGTTGAAATGGCTATGATAAAGTAGGAAGACTAGAAACGCCCAAAAAGCCGGATGAGTGTTAACGGAGATCACAGATACATAGACATGCTGATATCATATAGACGTGGTTCAGAGAGACCCAGGTCGTAAGAATAAACTCCACATTTACAAGCGACCATATTTTTATTCCTTATATACCCTTCAGCCTCGTGACGTCACGTTTGGCCTTAAAAAAGTACGTCATCTTCAGAACCATAAATGTAAGAGAATACTCTTGTCAATTGGATCGCCATCATGCTTTACGCTAATATGCCCCCAAATGCCCTGGTACGGCCGAGAGTGGGGAGAGTCCGCTCTCCCTCTCGAAATGCTCTCACATGGCCACGCGTACATAGCCCCTGCCAGGGAAGTCCTACTCACTGCCTTCACGTGGCGGGGGTGTTGTTTACGAAAATGAGAGGACGAAAAGCGAATGTCCGGCACTTTAACCGGATCCCAAACCAATGGTGCACATGGGCTCCAGTATCCTGAAGGAACAAATGGCGTATGAACCAATCGTTGGTCACCGGCTACCATGGGACTGCATCTCCTCACGATGCTCCACTGCCTTGTGGATCAGACGTTCAGGTCAAAGGCTCGGGGTGTGGCCCCCTAAGAAAACCACCTGCTTCGGTTTGGGCACCCGAGCAGTATCACAGCCCTCACACAAATCAATTGAGATTCGTGTGGCGCATATGTACTTGGTGCCTCCTTGTACCAATACCTATGTGTTAAATAAATAAATAAATAATTTACGCTAATATATATGAACATTTATAACATTATATTAAAATATTAAACCAATCAAAGCAATTTACGAGATGATCACAATGAAATAGACTGTATAACTACACATCTCGACCGTTCCTGCTACCTTGATGTGGTGGTCGGGTTTGTTTACAGTAATGAACCAACCGAGCTTGATATTTTTATGTCAACATGAGTATAGTTAGAAAGATTATTTGTTGTAAAGATAAAATAACCTGATAATTTTTGTCTTGAATTAAAAATATATTTCTTTTTTATTACGTTTTCTCCATGAATTGGAAAATGTGTAAAAAGATCATTCTTTTAAATAATACTGCAAATCTTCTTCCCACAACTTTACATAGTATTTCAGTTTGATGATAACGAAGTCAATGTAATTGTGTTGTGAGTATAGTGATGATTTACGTTATTTGAATAAATTAAAAACTGGTTGTTTGGTAAAATTTGAATTTAATTACAGAAGTTACACCCAAGTTCGTCATATTGCCACAAGTGTCTATTGAGTACTTTTGTACAGATTCAACGTACCGGTGATGAGCAGGAACCAGTACGTTTGAAGTGCCATGTAACTTGTGTAGTGAGTTATTAAACAGAACTGGTATAAATCTTTATTTTGACGAAACCTAAAAAACACATACCATACAAGCTGTACTCCAAATATCTGCGGGTGGTCCATATTCGGAGCCAATGAGAACCTCCAAAGCTCGATACTGTCTAGTTTGAATATCCTCAGTAAAATGACGGTAAGTCCAGCATGCATTACCCAAATCGGCGATTTTCACTTCAATATCACACGGCTGTGGAATAAACAAAGCACAGTACAATGAATGAAGTAGAATAAATGAGTCTAAAAAAACGAGTCAGCATTTCGTTTGCGCAAGAGTAACTACAACCCAAGCTGATAACTATCAGATAATTGAAAGTTGTGAACTATTATATTGAAATACCTTCAACCCAATAAGTTCAGTTTATGAATGAAACGAAAAAACTTCGGATTATTCAGTAGCTGTTCATAGTGACAACTGAAATTGCTCGAGATTAATCAGATAGCACACTCGTATAAAGCAATAGCTCACAATGATAAGATCGAACAAAATACCTATTTTGACCGTAAATTTTGGATTTGACTCCCACGTGTGGGATCGTGGATTCGCACTGCCATAGAAATCCATACTACGACAAAAATCCTCTTGTGGGTCACAGAGGAATCAGTTCAAAGAAGATCCTGATCTGAATAAAAACTCAACAATCTCCATAACCCTATATTAATAATACAGTGTTTAAAATTATTAGACTCAAAAATACTTTGACGCCCAACTAGAGCTCATGGAGACAAAACCAGGCCGGTCTTAGACCTCAACGCGGATGCATAGACCAAATATTTACTCTTTGCTAGGTTCTGGAAAATAGACATACTTTCCGACATTTAACAATACTTGTATTCCTCAACCTTAAGGTGGTGTTTGACGCCGTAGGTCGTAAGGTTTTGTGAGTGTTTGTTATTTAAAGGTGTACCAAATAAGTACATCAACTTTGTACAGACTCTCTCTACTCGAACACTACTGGTCGATTCAGAGCTTATGGAGAACTGTTGTCGGGATTAGTTACTTAAAGTGTTCGTTAGGTTTGTTCGCTTTCTACACTTTTATTTAACTTCACCACATATATGCTTTTAGGTATAACATTCTATAGCCTAACTTTCCAAGGATTCATCTACCAAGAGATTCACTTGTTGACTTCGAATGAGCAGATGATATAGTTCTATTTGAAGACGCTGACAAAATGCAGTTCGATCAACTTGAATAGCACTGCAAGCATGTTTGATATGTGATTCTCCCCCCCCCCAATGTAAAATCTTACATTAGGATTGGCTTGCGTCATCGTCTGAATTGGTGATAGGCACTGAAGTAGTTGAACGTATCAGTACTGATGCCTGACTAAACCTCGGCACGGATTGAGGTTTGATTGGCTTTTGCAACTTGAGTCATTTGTGGAATAGGTGAGATATGTCTTACAACTAAAGGACGAGTTTGTTGCTCAGCAGTTCGCTCCGTTCTGCTTTATGACTGTGAAACGTGGCCAATACACACAGAAGACATTTGTAGGTTACTAATATTCGATCATAGATGTCTTCGGACCACTAGGAAAGTAATGTCTGTGTTAGGGATAGTATATTAGATAAAGATGGGAAATCTACCGACGAGGTAGTAAACCTTTATCGACTGAGGTAGTCGAGACATGTGTCACATACCCCCAACCATTCCATACCTCGACGGGCGATGTTTTTTAGTATAGGAGTAAGTTGGAAGAAAGTGAGGGGTGATCAAACCAAAACGTGGCATCAGTCCATGAAATCATCGACAATTAGACTGAGCCATGTTAGTAGGTATGGTCTACCTGGTTAGGGTCAGTGTGGTTATTGCAACCAGTGAATGACATTGCTCAAATCATTTGAAATGACACAGGTGTATCCATTTTCCTCTCAATTCTACGCTTCCGAATCCTCGTAACATTTTTTGTCTTTATTTCACCAATTTATAATCCATTCTCGAATAGTATCTCCAATTTCTAATCTTCCGTATTACCACTGATACTTTTACTTCATTCACCATCCTGGGATTTAAGCTGGCGGTTCCACCTCTCTTTGCTAGTGGGGTATACCAACTTGAACCGATGCATAAACGTACTAGGTACTACGTTGGGAGTACCTGACTGATGATGGTCCAACTTAGATCGGTTGGTGATTTTAATGTCATAGAATATTGTCTTGGGTCCTAGTATAAATATTTTGACTGTCGTGGTGAATATTTTAAACAAACTTATTGTATCAAATCCAAAGTGCTAAAACAATCTATTTTGTTCAGTTTTTTTCAAAAAATCTGTTTTTTAAATGTGGATATTCCAGTATTATAAATACTAAATCTTCAGTTACAGCCAATTTCCCTGAGGAAGAAAGATTGAAAAGAAAAATCACCTCTTTACTAGCATCAGGTTCATGTATCACAGTTTCGAAAAGCAGTGATCGACGTTTGTTTGAAACGCTTTGACCAGAAACTGCATTGTTATTAGATGGTGTCACCAAACTCAACCGTTTGGAGCTACTTTCACCAGTACTGTTTACTGTCAGAGATGATTTAGACTCCGAATTAAGTTTTTTTTCATTTCCTTCAGTACCGTTTGACCTCGAGTTCGTGAAATTCGATTTGATCTGAGCTTGATCATCGTTTGCTGAGGACTCCGGTGGAGAATGAGAACTACTAGACATCACTGATGCTGCAGCTGCTGCCAAAAGCCCATCTGGTTGAATGATTACGGACCGACGATCACCAGTAGTTGACGTTTTCTGTGGTTCAGTCACAGGAGCCAATGGAATATCGGCCTTATCATCGGCAGCACCAGAATGATCTGGAAGCTTTTTAACTCGACGACGAACAGCCAGTCCACTGCCACTTTCGTTGTCTTCTTGTACAAACTAAATGAAAATCAATTTGAGGATAATTATAAAAATGAAAAAAAATCAAATGTGACTAGTCGCAATGATTCAGAAACATGTTAATTCTTACAACGGACTGTCATTCTTTTTCTTTCATCATAATCTGTCCTTGTCAACACTAACGCTAACAACGTCTACAGTCTTTACCTTTAATACTTATGGATCAAGTGGAAGCATTTTCTAAATATGATTTCTAACCATATATTGAAACATTTAATCAACAAATCATACGCCAAATAGAACAGGATGCCATACTAATCTGAAGCATACTAAAGTTTTGTGAGCTCAAAAATTTTATTTATTTATTCGCTTGACTTTAATTAATTAGTACGGCTTTTTGGACGTCTATTGATTAATGGTTAGATAAAAAACGTCTGAACTGGGTGCAGCATTAGACTAAAATCCCGGACTTCGTATTAATAGGTCGAAGATAAAAGGAAAGAAGTGGAAATAATAATTATTATTATGGGAAGCTAAAGGGATGACACTTCAAAGCTTTCAGAATGATAAAGAATGAATATGTGCTTAAATGGAACATTTAAAGCAATATCATACAATATCCAGTTAAATATTTCACAAATCAAATAAAAATTCCGAAATTCACTATGCAACTCAAATCAATAAATCAATGATTTTACAAGATAGAGCACGACCTCGATCTGAGAATAAGTTGTAAGTAATAGGTACTGCATTAAGAGCAGAGACAGAAATCCAAGTTTTTTGACTACTCAATAGTTAAGTGATTAACTCTATGTCGTAAGTTGAATTATATAAAATTATAGATTTGCAGCATAAAACAATTACTGTATTTGGTCCCCAGTTAATACTTTACTGTTTCAAGTCCATATCGTTTCGATTTTCTAAAAAGGAACTGGTATTTAGTTGAAGTACTTTTTTTAGCTAAGATTACTTTCTATGCTATTTTAACGTGTAGACCTCAGATGCAAGGACGCATTTTTCTTGGACTGTAGTCGAATAATCGATTGTATGTAAATTAAAAGTACACGAAGATATCGACGGTTAGATGGATAGTTCAGAAGATAAAATATAGGTGTGATCAGGAGACAATAAGGATGACTGATAGATCTTATATAACTGTATATATAATTCTATGAGTGACTATTGTGTGAGACTAGCTTTAACCTGATACGTGATCTTAGTTTCTCCCAGCTACCACGAGGATCAACACATGGGTCATTGATTTCTTAAATAGATATCAACTTGAATACACAAATTTGAAGACATTATAAATAAATTAATATATTTGTAATATCCCAATGAGTAGAAAAATTAGATTATCTGACGTTTCGTGAATCAGTGTAAACCACTTCTTCAGAAAATAGATAGATTAAATTTAAGAAATCAAGCATTAGATTAACACAATTTCCAATTAAAGTTTCAAAACGACGTGGTTGCCTTGTGGTGAATAATAATCTTGACAAGCTATATGTATCCACGTATTACAACTATCTGTGACGGAGATTGTACAGTTTTAATTGTGAGATACGACCTAGTTTTAGTCCCATGAGTTAATTATGGAAATCCTATATGATTCAAAATTCGGCACGCTGCTGTACTCATCAGTTGCAAATAAGATTGTGATATGACTTCTGATACTAATTTAGTAGGAGCATGCTTGAAATATGACCGTTTATTAAAAATTAGAACATTGGATAGTCAATGATTTAGTAGCAGGCATCACTGAGGCATTTTTGATATTTAGTGTGATTAGTCCTGGTCTATATTCGAAAATTTCATCACAAGCTACGGAGATGACTGTTTTGCTTATCTGATAGAGTGAAGATCATACCACAATTGGTAAGGAATATTACGAAACTTACTTGATCACTTTCTTCCGACAAGTCAGTTGGACCCTTATTCTGTTCATGCTTAGCACGATCTTTTGACTGTTCTGTGTCATTTTTACACTGTGGCTTTGTACAGGCGTCGGGTGACCCTAGTCAAAGCAAAAAACGTACAAAATTAGAAAGATTTTAAAATGAAAGAAACAAAGCATTAACTTGAAAATTTAACGAGTATTATTGTATAAAGGAAATATTAGCGAAAACCTCAAAACAAACACATGATAAGTAAATATTACTAGTTGCCGGGAAAACGATAAGGTTACAAAAACCCTAAAACACAACTGTATTGATGGTCAACCGGGGACAGTTTATTAGCTTTTAGTATGCTGACCGTAAGAGTTAAGTAATATTTGCTTAGCAAAGGAATGTTCTGAACATCAAAATGACAGTCTAACTGACCATATCAAAGTTGTAATGTTTAGAACATAAACAGTTTCAAAAATGGGCAATGGATGGCACCGAAAATAACCATCATAAGAACGAAAGCTCTCAATATGTAAAAATGATAGGCGACTAAAATCAGAAGAATAACCTCAGAACAAGGGTGATTTTGAAGAATAAAAGGTTATTGAGTGTTATGATTAACAAAATTGGATGAACTGTTGAGGATCAAAATGAACAATGTTTCGACACATTTAAAGATTTTTAAGAGTGAGGTATTCATTTTTTTATAAACAAGTACAGAGCACCAAATTGAGTGGAAAAACTGAATAGTCTAGTCCGCATGAGAAGCACTATAGTGTGGAAATAATAATGAGAATTAAAAAGTATGGTGTGCAGTGTGACCGGTCGATGCTTCTTGGGATCGAAGTTGCTAATCGTATTGCACATTAGTAACGTATTATAAGGTTATTAACTGATGCTATCAATATCGATTAAATGAAGTTTTCAAATCTGTTGGGAGAAAATTCAGAATTTTGACTAGGAATCAGTTAAAGTAGGGCAGTTGCATCTTCATCTTGCTAAATCTTGAATATCGAATCAATTTGTCTTGAATCCCCTATTTGGATTTTATTTACTTTTAGTCCTCTGTTGTTTCTCAATAACTTCATTCCTCTTCCTATTTTATCGTTATATTCCGTGTGTAGATAGTATTGAAATATGAACTAAAACACCTTATCGTCAAGTCCTTTGGTGTTGTTGTGCGTGCTTAGAAAAACTGACCTAGGAGAACTGATGAAGCGATATCATGAGTTACATTCGCAATTTACCAGGGTAACATAAAATAACTAATTGGAATCGGATCATCAACTGTGAAGCAAGCAGATGATGTATTGATGTACATGTGGAATAAAATACTCACTGAAGATAAATGGCCAGGATAACTTCCGGACTAGTCGATCGGCCAGAGGAGAGAAAGCAAGATGGACAAATGAGCGATATGGCGGAGAACTGCAAACATCTGCATGGGAGACAGTCGGAGACTCAGATGAAGTGAAATCGACAGAAATGGAAGCTGTACGCTTTTGTCCAGGTTGAAGTGAGTTAGGAATCTTAATTTTGGGGTCTCCATAACTGATGAAACCTGGGATATCATTCTGATTGCCTAACCATGAAAGATTTTGCTCGTCGTTTTGAATGGACGATATCTTAGGAGGGTTATTAATGGGAGTTCTTTTGTCCTCCAAAATACTGCTGCAAGCCTTGAATGGAATGGAGGTTGCGTAGCCTAACACCGAGACAACAGCACGCGCAGTATCCATAAACACTGCACCAACTACCAGAACAGGCGAAAACAAAGAAAGAAAGGGTTTTTATGCTTTTTCTACGAACGGGAATAGGAAGCTTATCAGGAGAAAAAACCGATTTCTCGGAACACCTGAGGGTAGTTGCTATACGAACATTTCGACGAACAGAGTTGGAAGCACATATTGCTTATCTTTGTATCATGGAAGTAAACTGTTAGAAAATAAAGGAGCTTCCTGTCATTCCTAATGGGTTATGTAGACGATCAAGTAATATTCCTTAAGCTGTTGTTCTGTTAAAGCACCTGTTAGACTTATTTCATTTAATGAACTTTTTAGTGATATGACTGCAATCCTCATTCCCAATCTAAGCAAGCAAGTCTTGACGTTGCTGTTTTATGGTCACTTAACTAGACGACTAGGTGGTCAGTACTTTACTTGTATGCTGGTCGTCTGCATTGTAAACATGATGATGAAGTCTTAGCAAGTGATTTGGTCAAGGTTCAAGCAATCTGAGTTATTGGCAAGAAGTTTGGGTGATAGAAAATGTTCTAATTAAATATGCCTCAATATACCTGTTGAACCTTTTTATTACTAGTTCCTTTTAATGGGATTTTTAAGTTTTTCTTGGGTATGTGTCTATGACTGAAATAAGACGAGACGTGAAGCGATCCGAATGTTATTTTGAAAAAGGCTGATAATAAGAACTTCCATCTTGCTTGAACAGATGTTTGAAAACTTGATTTTGGAAATGTTAATTCTGTCATGGGACTTGAGTTTACGTGATTTCGTTGGTTTGTACCGAATTAAAGGATTCTGAAAACCATTTTTTTTTACCTCACGTTGCATATTTCATCACCATACGAGTGCCAGCTATTTTATGAAAGTGGACGTATTTTTGATTCCTGTAGTATGAGTGTTCATAGTAACAAGCTTTGCGAACAAGTTTTAAGTACAGTTCATCCAATAAAATCGGCAATAGGTGAGCATCATAAAGAATAAATTATTTGCACGTAATGCATATACACTGCATTCTCGATAAAAATAAAAAATCACCAATAACAGTAAAACAGATGGAAAACTGATTACACAACCAAACTAACAGTAGATAACAAGAGTTTTCGAAGTTGAATTGCTCTAACTACTGATGAGGTTAAATCGTTAAATAGTTGGAATGAGTGGTCTAAACCACTTAACGAAATTTTGAAGAGATCTTTGGTGTAAGACGAACCACGATGACTGTTCTTAGACCGGATTACATTGCTGGATTCGGTTGGATATACAAACCATTAAGTTTGATTGTAAAATAATACTTCAGCTGGATAGGACAGAACGAGTATTGGCACTTAGATATTACAGCATTACTAACTGTTAGGTATCGTCGAGGCAAGGAAAAACTGAACAGTTAAGTCATAGAACTGATTTGTGGGAAGAGCCACTTGTCAGGAGATATAAATTTAATTATTCAACATATTTTTAACGTGACAGCCTCCGAAAAATTGAAAGTAAATTTATAGTACCAATTTCAAGATGACTCAAAGTTGGGACATATTATTAATAATCTATATGATGACTGATACATCACAAAATATACAAAAACCTAAGAACATAATAGTTTTAACGTATAGACGTTTCAAACATTACTTTTCATTGGTAAAATTATATACAGACAAACAAATAAGACGTCAATGAGATCGCTTATTGCCAGATTAATTAATTAAACTGTGATGGCTGACAATCAGCTCTTAAATATGAATTTTGTGATTGCCATAAAGCTAAAAGTAAACAGGCGACCAATAGTTAGAACCGATCCTAGACTTGAAGATAAATAGATCAATCAGGACTAAATCTTGTGAAATTTCCGATGACCAATACTTAGGTTCTACTTTAAAACAACAGTACTAAAATCTAAAACGAACCCGACTTAAATAGTACATTGGTGTATAGAAACATTGTGTTAGGTTTAGGTTGCTAAGTTTCACATCAGGAAATTGAGTGAAAAATAAAACAAACGAGTTAACTTGGTAACAGCAATTAGTAATTAAAATGAAGTAGTCACAACTAAAACTTTCCTCCATCAGTGCCCACTCTAATGGCCAGTCGTTTCCAAAATTAAATGCGATGGTGCCTATCGCTTTGAAAACCAAGACATTAGTCTTACTTCAGTTTGGTTCACCTATTGTTATCTTCACTGTTTTTACTGGTAGAGACATTGATCTTAGCAGTTACACAAGAGACCCTTAATCTTCAATTATTTAGAAAGTGAATTTATGATTATTAAACACATGTAAATCAGCTTTCAAACTGGTCTACTATGTAACACCTGATTTATACCATACATAGGAAGAACCAACTGAAAGCTTAAAATGATACACTAAGAATCTATTAGGACGATCATAGAGCAAGTCACTATCATGAGGTCTTTACAAATCTAAAATCTAGCCATAAGTAATTTCTTCGACAATTATGAAACGACTAAAACTTAGTGATCTTTTACAGACAGAATGAGTAAAACAGTAACTTACCCGTGTTATTTGTAGTAGGATGACAATCTTTGCTTGGACTGGCATTGTATGAGTCTGCTGTTGGGGAAGTAGTATTAGCCTCATTCGAGTATGACTGTTCCAGGGATACTTTTGAATCCCTTTTAGGTTTTTCATCCACTTGTTCTGGCTCTTCATGGTTCTGTTCATTGTTAGCAGGAATCAGTCCCATATCCAACAAACGACGTTCATGCTCCTGTGATTCCAATTCCTCTAATTCATCAAGTTCCTGTTCTAAAAGTGCTTGTTGTTTTCGTTGTTGCTTTTTTAGACGGCGCTTGCGACTTTTTGTCATTTTCGTGTTATCTTGTTTTTCTTTGGGTGCAGTGCTCACTATATAAATAAGAAAATGGATAGGAGTCCAATAGTATTTGAAGAGCATATGATATTCATTATCCTATCTATAAAATTTATGATCTTAATATAATTCGATGAGCACTAAAAAAATTGACGTACATGGCATTGGTTATAACTCAGTGATTAATCAATTGTAGATTCATGGACCTTATAAGTGGGATTTGTTTAATTTATTAAGTAGACTCATGTATTCGACTTATTACACTTTACCTGTGATGAATAGTGATACTATCCCGGTACCCAGAGTGAAGTGAATAGAGAAGGTCCGAACCTGAGACCTAGTGGAGAAACTTGAACGTCTTAAGCACCTAATTGCTTCACATTATAATTGAGAAACTTGGGTAGCAGACTAAAGGATGATGTGCAAAACCCTACATAGATTTCGCTGATGTTTAGCAGTGACTTACCAATGAATAAATCCGATGTAACTAAAAAATATGAACAGCTCGTGGGTGTCAATAAATGGGTTACTCATGTTACTTACTTACTTACTCATGTTGTTAGCATTTAAATATTCAGCGAAATGAGCAGATTTTTGGAACGATTAGAATAGTCATAAGTTAGGACAGCAAGAGTGTAGATAAGACGAAATTAACTCGTGACTTGAAAGTTTACGCTATAATGAATTAAAATTACAACACAAGAGTCCTACCATGCTACAAATTTGAGAACCCCCGATAAAATCACCCCTAAGATTTACTTAAGGGACCGGTTTTCAATAAAGTATCAACAATGTATAGTTCAGTTGAGGAATATTTAGCAAACAGTAATTTAGGATTATGAGGACAACCATATCATTTATGGAGCCTAGTACAAGTATGAGTTGGATGCAATACCAAGTTGACACCGCGAGACGAAGTTAACAAGAGGAATAAACAGTCAATATAATGGGTATAAAGACAATGAGAAAGATTAGACAATGGATGGTGCTACTAGGAGATTTATTATTATTTATTTGAACACATAAATATTGGTACAGGGGGGCACCAAATATATATGTGCTACTAGGAGACGAATTCGAAGAACGATAAATAATGAATGCACTTGCGCTACTGTTATCAACTCTGAATCATAAAACTGAAAGTTATTTACTGAGAATTTAGTTCATATCTTAATGACATTTACTAAATAAATGGTCTACGGTGTTTGTATAAAATCCTAATTTTCAACTATTTGGCTCACGAACTGTTACATTTCGCATCATCCATTAATTGGTGAATTACCCATAAAGCAGTTCGATTTATGCTAAACATACTTCAGTTATGTGTATATTGAGATCTATTGATTATGGTGACTTATGGTCTCATACTTTACGTATACAAGCGACCATTCCGGAATTATGGTTAGTAGATTGAGAACGGGCTTGTGTATATATGGTTTTGAAACGATTATATCAATCGCATATTTGAATATGGATAATTAAATCATGAACTAGACGTGTTACCGACAGTGAAAAATCAGGTATTGAAACTTATGAATCGCAGTATTACAACCCTGCTAAGAGCTATAGTTTAATCCACCAGAAGATTTAGGATACTCTGAATATGATAAATTGACTGTACATAAATACAGTTAAGCTCCATTTTCTAATCAATTAATAAATTGTTACTAAAAAATCTCACCTGCAGAACCTGACAACTGTACACCTCGTCTTTGAGCATCAAGGGCCTCCGCTGCCATTCTACGGATTTGAGAATCAGAAATACAAACCAAAATGTTTTCCGGTTTGATATCTGTATGAATAATGTGACACTTTGTGTGCAAGTAGTGAAGTCCTTGAAGGGTCTAAAGACAAGATAATCATTTACTAAACAATGTATTAGTCATTTTATTATTAAAGATCTAAAACATATAATAGATTAAGTATATTCGGCTAACAGTTTAGATAACGGCTTTAGTGACTTTACACATCATGACCAAACATAAAACACCGTGCTTTATTTGCCAATATTAAAAATGGTTGAAAAAAGCGGGGTCGTTCACTGTATGATACGGTGTTGGGGTACGAAAACTGTTATCGGTCCACCACAACTCTCTGATTGGCGTTCGATAGACAGTGCAACTTAGTGACTTGAGATTATCAGACAGCTTAGAACAGGAGCAAGTGGCGACCTTGCTATAGCTAAAAGGACTTCCCGATTGTATTTTTCCTATATGAACTGTTTCTCCCATTATACATCCTCGTTCGCTTATTTTTACTCATTTGTTTCATGATCATATTCACTCTCATTTCATAATTTCACTTATTTGTGTGGTGCATATTTATTTAGGTTTATTTGTACCAATAATTGTGTTCAGATGAGTAAACAAGTTTCACAAATTTTTTTTAAACCTCACCTATTATTAACTTTTGAGAGCAATTATTATATAACTGCATACACTATTGAAAGATGGAAATTCACATGACGAACAGTTTGACTGGTTCAGTACAGCTTACATGGTATTGATACTTCGGGAGAGAGGACTGAATTTCTGCGATCTAACTTAGGATCATAAAGTTAATGATTGTCAAAAGCTACAGGGAAGCACAAACGCTTCGCAAGCTTTCAGTGGCCTTTTACTGATGCTGCGAGTAGGGCTCATTTCACTTCCAGTAGCAATGATACAATTGTTTTACAAAATACTGAGACAATGAGAGCAGTTTCAGTACACCTGGTCCTCAAAAAATGAACGCTGAAAACAACAAATGTCTACATACTATCAAGGATTAACTGTGAGGAAAAATTCCAAATATCACTCGGATTTAGTCTCTTGATGATTATACGCTTAGCTTGTTATCAAAAGTGCCGAAGTACTCTGACCTCTCAAATAAACAAATCTCATGGTTCAGGTAACCAGCAGTTAATTCACACATTTTTCTAATCAGTTACTTATTACAGCCACTACGTTGCTCTAGCGTTACAATGATTAATATTTCTTAATGAAATCTGTTTGAACTTCTAAAGATGTCATTTGCAATCTATACAGACAATCCAGTTAACCGACTGTGTGACTTTCTGGGATGCTTGCAACGAAGTGCGTTTATTGACTAGTTACTTATATATATAAAGGCATGGTTTGAGCATCAATAATATAAAAGCACAGTAAAAACATGACCGTGGAAACGACACAAACAGCAACTTAGAAGCTACGAACACTAGAGGGAAATAAGATAATCTATACTTACTTGTTTAATAATAGAACGAACATTTTCAAGTGGAATGCCTCGGTACTGAGACCTGATTATCAGCTTTAACAAATTATGGCCAAGAACCTCAAAGATCATGCAAACATCTGAGTAATGGTTAAGAAATCCATAGCATGAAGACCTCACATAAGAGAAACAAAACATAAAAGCTTAAGCATATTGTGGTTGGTAGCATGCGCTGATACTAAGTAGCTTGAATAGTTACTTAACTGCATATCGTCAAGTGGCAATTACAATACAAACAAATGCATGGACTACTGAGAACCGAGGATTGTGAACTGTTGCAATTTATCAGTGCACTTCATTTATATAACTGGCAAAGTGAATGGAGATTTTATGTCAAGTGGTTTGCCAACGCTAGTTGGGGGCACACACTGAAGAGGGTATGCAGCGAGCCAGATATTCTCAAAAACTACCAAGACGTTACTGCTGTTTAGTACCATGGTGATTTTGCGTACAGCATCCCATACATTGGCAGGTTGTAACGAGTTACTGGATGAAACCAGTTTCAACATCTAAGGGCATGACCGTGTACGGCCATGGTGTCCCATTGAACATAATAAAGGTGGTGAAAATGTATGCCAGTATGACGTTATTAGAAAACCCGATATGTACGAGTACATGAGTAATAAGATAAAAGGATACGGTTCCCATTAACACCAGACACTCTGAAGTCATCTAGCAATTGAACTGTTTTTTTTCGGAATGGATCATCTGGGGCAGATTCGCGGACCTAACCGAATTATTTTTCACCGGAAACTTACACATGATAGCAGCTTTATTTCATCAAGAGCTGTTTCTGTGTAGTGAGGAGCACTCTTGACTACTTTCATTGCAACGAAACGCTTTGAACTATAGATGTTAGTACAATGTAATATTGAGCTAACCATAAATCCCAGCATAACCACACAGTGGAAAAGTGACCCCAACCAAGCTTACGGACGACGTGGTAACGAGAATTGTATACCTGCCCGATCTTAACTGGATGGTATCCACCTAGATTGTATTAATCTGATTAAATAGGGTACTAACCTATACAGTAATCACGAGGGTCTTCTTGCTCATCGTCATCACTGCCGAGAATTTCTTCCTCCTCTAATACTTCCTCATCTCGTGAGTACTCACAATATGTTGGCTCCTGTTCATTTTTTGGCATGGAGTCGTCCTGTGGTTGAAGTCTGTCTTCTACAGCACCGTTACTACAAAAGAAAACGCATTAAACAGAGTGCATTAAGTCATCTAATGCCGTGTATCTTGTATTATTAACAAAATTGATTTTTTTTTTTATTCCGGACAATGGTCATCGTAGCCCCACGACGTTCCAAAATGCGGATATTGATAGTAGCGAAACCATTCATTAAAATCATAAAAACAAGGACAAAACTTACCATTTGTTCCCAATAGATTTGTCTTTCGTGGCATTTTTCTTAATTTGTTTGTTTTTCTTTTTGCTCTGTAGGGCGACGACTAAATGAAAGATCAGTTAGAATGTGAGTACAGGTATACGAAGTCTTAAAAATATATTGATACATACAAATATTACACACGACCTCTTAAACTCTCACCTTTTCTGGGGATTTTACTCATAATAACCAAGGTACCCTAACAACCCCAAGGAATTCAACCCAGCCTAACTACTGAGGAAAGTATGGATTTAAACAACACACACTTTGGTTTAAACCAAAACTAAATTTGAAACAGGTTTTGTAGATTATGAAGTGACTTTTTACCAAAGATTTATGTCCTATAGTCTGAAGATGATCTAAGCAGTTGATATTGTTATGTCATAATAAGTTGTAAGTTTAAATCAGTCTTCAATATCTTGTTGGCTTAAACAGGCAAATATGATCTTCAACCAACATTGCAATGTAAAGAAACTTGGCGAATTTTCGGCAGACCCTGCGCTCTGTTTTAATTTCATATTTAACACTGTTTCTTTTACTTCTAGTGAAACCTCGTAACTAGGAGCACTAGGAGTTATCAGTGTGTATTTGTGGCAAGCGGCGTAAATATCCTCCATAAAAACCTAAACAAAGTCGAGTCAACCTTTTCAGCTTTTAGTTTGGACGGCTTGTTATCACCGCCTGCCACAGGTATTCGGAGTTAGACAATCAATTTACATACAACATCTTTGTAATCGAAGGATACCTGCCCAGTTAAGTTGGAAGTCAGAAATAGAGGAGTTCAAATATATATTTGACAAGCTATCCATATATGTAGAAGCATTTGGTCTCAGCTAACAGTTGCAAGGGATGCGTAGCGCGACGTACCCACTCGCGATCTGGTGCGGATGCGTGACTGAACACCCTCAGCCAATGTTTGTCCAGAAAACGTAATGGGGTAAGCAGCAGTGTCGAAGACTAACAGAACTGCTTACTTTGTTAATTTATTTACCGCTACAGCTCACACAGTCCTTAGTGGAGTAGTGATGACAGTTTAAACCCAACGAACTTGCCGTTGTTAAACACTCTTCTGATAGCTCTGTATGTTTAGAAGCATCTGGTCGTCTTTCCCCAATGTGATTCAAAATAGAAATGAAAAAGGTACAACGAAAAAATCTATTCATCGCATTCTTCGTCGATTTTTCATCTTTTCCAACTGTCCTCAGAAAGAAGAAAATTGTAAGTGCTTGTTGAAATACACTCATACATGAGTAAGGATACAAAAAGTGTGAATAAAGAAACAATGGTTTTATTGATATGACGGCAAAAAACAAACGAGATAAAACAAATGTTATTCCGAATCCCACCCTCAGTAAACGTTTAAGTATTCCCGAAACTTTACCCTCCGTCCTTAACACGTTGTCATGGGCCGGTTTATGGATAGCGATGACGTTTCGTCATAATTGTTGATTGTCAGGGAAGGCATAGCAATTGTGAGGCTCATGTCATTTGATTGTGTACGGCGAAAAACGTTATTGAGGTTTCCTTCTGAATACGCGGCTTTAAGATGGTCAGTGATGACGTTGTTGTTGGTTCCGTTTTATCGATGATATAGCATTTACGTTTGCGATGAAGGACTTTGAAGGTTTCTTCGTATGCCGTTTCGAGAGGTCGTCGTAATGAATCACGACGTACAAAAACGAATATACTACATCGAGAAGCAGGTTAAGCGAAAACATTAGCTGACGTAAGTTGAGTGAAATCACGTTTCAATGAACTCGTGCCTGCTTGCTTGAGTATTTAGACCCATAGTCATAGAATAAGATGAAGGATCCACAAATTCTCCTGAAAGTCGGAGTGTCGTGCTATAAACGAGTTCAGTGTGTGCACTCACAGTATAGCAAATATTACGAGACATGAGTGGGAGTCAGTCCGCTATGAAAAATAACGACTGGATGAAGCCTCTTACTGTCGGTAACATCGTTCTGCCAACTCGTCAGCTTGTGTGTTGTAGGCGGTCTTTCAGAAGCTTATGATTCCTAGTGGTTTAGTAAGACAACGGAAAATTTCACACTGAAACTGACTTCCACGGTCTGCAGTGATAATTGAGAGGCAGTCGAAGTTTTCTATCGATCTTCGATGAAGGCGAGGGTAACTGTTTCGACAATAATATCATTGATGGCTACTGCTTCCGGTCATCGTATGAAACGGTCCACATACGTTAAGGGATAAAAGTGTCCGTTTAAATCTGGTAATTTACGCCTGTTACCCATCGTAGAGGAGCATAGCATGGACAGCCAATTAACATTTGCCATCAAACTCTGTCATGGACGATCCCTTCCAGTTGTTTCCAGTTACCATTCATCCTTCTCATGTCAGTTTCCGATTCCTGACGCAGTATGTTAATTGGTCTTCTTCTTTCACGTTCCCCTTCAGGATTCCAAGGTTGCACTTACTGTGTGATGCAGTTTTATGGTTTCCATAATGTACGTTCCGTCCACCTCCAGTGAATCTCCCTAATTTACTCTTCAACTGGAACCTAGTCTGTTCTCTCCCACAGTAGGCTGTTACTGATGGTATCCGACCAACGGATATTGAGTATCTTGCGTAGACAATCATTTATAAATATCTGTACATTTTTGATGATGATTGCGCCAGTTCTGCACGTTTCAGCTCCGCACCATAGAACTGTCTTGACGTTCGTATTGAAGATCCTCACTTTAATGTCGGCCTTCAGACAGTTGTTTTGAGTTCTATATGTTGTTCAACTGTAGGAATGCTGTCCTTATTTTGCCAATCGTCGTCATAACATCTGCACCATATTCTCTCTATACATCGATGATTATTTCCAGGAACGTGAAATTTTCTTACCTCTTCCAGAGTTTTATCATCAATTGTTATTAAATCAGTGTTCTCCATGTTGTATTTCAGAATTTTGCTTTGTGCTTTATGTATACTGAAGCCTATTGATGCGCAGGCTGCTTACACATTAGTCGTCTTCACCTGCATTTATTTGCGTGTGTAGTACAGAAGGGCCAGGTCATCCGCGAAGTCCACATCTAACTGATTCCAAGCTGTCTATTGCATTTCATGCTTCACCTCAGATGTCAAGGTCTACATAATTTAGTCAACCACCAGGAGAAAGAAAAAGGGAGAGAATGGGCAGCTTTGTTTGACTCCGGTTCTCACTTGGAATGCAACAGTCAGCTGTACTTCATAGACGACTTGGTAGTGTAGTTTGTCCGATACTAACAATCGTCTTAGTTACACCATGGTGTCGAAGAATGTTTCATAAAAATGTCCGATCCACACTGACAAACGCCTTACCATAGTCAAGGAAGTCTAGGACGAATTCCATTCAAGTGATCGTTCAACGACGATCCGTAATATCGCCTTTTGGTCTGTGCACAACCGATCCTTATGGAATCTGGCCTGTCGCTCTCGAAAATGAGCGTCTACTGAATCTTCCATCCTGTCAAGCAACGCTGTTGAAAACGTTTGATCAGATCGTGTCCTTTCTAGTCCGTCGGCACTTGTTCCACCTCCCAAATCTTCCAGAATAAAACATGGAGCATGTTTGCATTTACTGATATGTCTGACTTTAGTGCTTCGGTCGGTATTTGTCAGGTCTCTCTGCTTTCCCTCTCTTGACTTGCCTGATATCCATCCTGATTTCTTCGCTCGTTGCTGGGGTTACACCAATAAGAATATTTGTGTGTGCCACTTCGATGTGCGGTGTGTTCAATGGGTTTGATGTATTCAGGAGTTCCTTAAGATGTCCCACCCACCTGTTCTGTTTTTCAGCCTCGGTGATTGGTCTTCCTTCTTTGTCGTTTACCGGTCTCTCTGGTTTACCATATTTTCCTACCAGTTTCTTCGTTGTGTCACATAGTTGTTTGGTATTTCCTTCTGTTGTTATGATGATAAGCAATTTGCCAGAAATTATAAGTTTAAGAGAGAAAAAGGAAGATGGAATAATTGTCGTCCAGTTAAAATTAATCGTTTAATAGATTTAAACAACGTAATGTAACGATGGTCACTGAAAATTATTTTGAAAAGGAAACAATTATGAAGTGTGCAAATATACTTTCTTTCTTTTAACTTCGTCTTGTATTTTCTTAACAAGCCAAATAATAGTGGTTGCAATTTCATGCACATGAGATGAAATATAAGATATGTGACTTACACACAATATCAAGTCACTTGTTCTAATGGCCACTTTGCAACTTTATTCGTAGAATTGAAATGGAACTAAGGAGGACTAGAATTCATAATAAAGCTGAAATACTATCATCAACACTTTATAAGGCAGTCATTTATTCTTGCATATCATTTCTATAGAATCGACTAAGGTTAAAAATGAAAATAACTGAATTTGGATTCACTGGTTTAATGATAACGTGGTTCATCATGAGATCTAAACATCCCAAGATTTGCTCACATTTTGAGATGCCTCAAATTCTTCACCGACACACAATTTTCAAGTATTACTTCGCACTTGATATCAGTAAAGATTGATGCCTAAACTAATAATAGGTGGTGAAGCAGTTCAGTGTCTAGACCACTTTGCCTAATCTTGAAAGTTTCGTTAGGACTAGTTCATTGGTATTTGATGAAAGTTTAGGACTTATCCTGAAAACCTTGTTGTCTGAACCTAACTTACATCAATTATGGCTTAAGCGATATTTTTATTTGCTAAACAGGGATAAGGACGGACAGTTTGTTCTGTTTTAATTTTCGACTGCGAAATTGTAGTCTTTAAAAATAGAAAACATTCATAGGTTTCTAGTATTCGATCTTAAGTATCTTCGAAGAACTGTTTGTGTGTACGTTGGAACCACCGAATGAATAATAATAATAATAGTAATAAAGACGGGCAGTCGTCTGATGAAGTAGTGAATCATCATTGCTTAAGGAGATTGAGACATGTATTATGTATGACTAATCTCTTATTTCGATAGTCGATGTTAGTTGTTGTAGAAGTATATATAGTAATTTGTTGATATTTCTTCTAAATTATTCTTTTCTGAAAGTAGCATTTGTTTCAAGAAATTAAATTGAAAAAAAAACATATCTCTTGTCCCATGTGTATGGATTTCGGTCAATAATCTTTTCGACAATACTCAGTTCAATAAACTATAAGAGTTAAATGTATAGCAACTATCCTACAACAAATTTCGATTATGGTTAATTTTAGTTAAGCCCTTTTATTAACTTAATAGACAATTTTATTTTAGCAGTAACAATTCTCATATTTCTTTCTACCGTTACGATCATTAGATCACATAACAGACTCTAGCTAAAATGTTGATTAATTAAATATCACTCGATGTTTCATCTTCCTCCCCATGTATCTATGCACTAAAATCCTATTATTAGTCCTTGCTTTACCTTGCTGAGAGCCCTTATGTAATTTGAGTATAAATTTGCCTATGTATTTGCTTGCATTTACTTATTCGCCTCTCCACTTCAAATTCTCTCGATGTGCTTATAGCTTTGTGATCTGCGCTATCTGCTAATAAACTGAAGTTGCCGCCTCTCATTGCCTTCTGATTTTAAACACCGTTGAGGTTTATGTTCTAACGGTTACAAGGGTGATAAATCAACGAACCATAGCCACTAAAAATGACCAGTTGTTTTATGATACGTTAGTCACAATTACTAAGTACTTTTATTTGTCTGTATATTATCCGGTAAAGTTTTGAAAGTATAGACTAATTGTTGTCAACTAAGAGGTTACGCACACTTTGTGGTATATGTAAATAGGAGTAATGATACTACAATTCATTTTGCTATGTTAATGCTGATAAAGTACTTAAGCGGGAATTAAGCTGCGACTTCACAGTCGAATATAATCAACGTAAAGTCTGACATGAGTAAGAATCAGTTCAAGTTGTCACATCTGTACCAATACAATGAGAAGAATTTAATAAAAAGAATAGCAAAGAACTCGAAATAATCGTGGCAGCATTGATGATAAAAAAGACAATATTTCCGAATATTGTCGTTTTCCACTATAATCTGACTCTTTCTTCATCCAACTTGTCAATTTCCTATTTGGTAATTCAGATGACTGAAGGTAGTCGATAGGAAACTCTCCTCTACTTACGTTTTGTGCTAGTTGACTCTCATAAGCAAGGCTTCCTTGAATTTTTGAGAGAAATGATGTTTCCTATAGTAGTCACACAGTCGTTATTGAATATTAATCTAGTTTAAAGGAATATCAGTATAGGATTACGGGGATTGTTGATTAGTGTTGTAATCATGAACTAGTTAAAGTTAAAAAAACGATTGAAAATCTGTTTTGTAATACAGTAATAAAAATTATTAGTCAAACGGGAATTTCAAAAAATCACGTCAATGTTTAAATGGCTTTTGTTAACCATGTGCATATAAAGTTCTCATGTCTTGTTTCTTTTGTAATATACAGGACTGATAAGATTATTGAACGAGTAGTTTACATCACAGACTGAATTCAGTCTGTAATAAATGCTGTTTGTCTAGTTTTCAAGTGTTTGTTTAGCTTCAGTTTCATCTTGACAACCACCAGCTGGTGGTGATCTGAAGATATGTCAGTTCCTATTCTGGTTCTCACGCCTTCCATTGACCTGAATTATTTGGTGATGCAAATATGATCGATTGGGTTCTCCGTGGCGTGATCCGCTGATACCATGTAACTTTATGTATGCGTTTGTGTGGGAATATTGTGCCATCTACAATCATTTTGTTGAATGGACGCAAATTTTCAAATCTCTCATTACTATTTTACCTTTCTCCCAGTCTATGTGATCTCATGATATCTTCATATCCGGTGTTGACCATACCAATTTTGGCGTTTAGATCTCATATCACTTTGGTGAGGTCTTTTCCTGAGTACTTAGCTATGATTGGCTGAAGTCTTTTGCATGATTGGTCTTTGTCGTCGTCATTGCTTTCATTAGTGGGTGCATAACACTGAATAACATTCATCGTGATTCCGTCTCTCTTTGTTTTAAAGGATTCCTTGATGATCCTGAGTTCGTGAGATTTGCGCTTTATGAATGCGTTTCGTGCTTCTTTGGACTGTATTGGAGTAACTCCCTGTGTTTGTTCAGCATTTTCTTCTTCGTGACTCATGTTCAGCAGCATTTCTCTTCTATCAAGTCATTACTGTCCCGCTTAGGTCCAATGGATCACCCTAGATTTCTGACAGACTACACAGGAACGCATTCACTACCTCACGTCTTTATTCCTACCAGACGAACAAAATTGTTCTACGATGAGCTCGATGGTCGCACGAACACCTGGCAGAGAAGGTTTGTACAATGTATTGAAAATGTTGCGTCAATAATGTTTCGGCACGACTGGACGATCCCTCCACTTATTTGTCACAAACTCAAGGTTCCTCACCTGTTCTCATCTGTTTAATACACAGTTTTACGGTTGCTGAAGATAAATCATGTTGAAGATCAGTGTCTTCAATTTGAAGCAGGGCGGGTTTAAGAAGGTTGATCCCTTGGAAGTTATGCGAGGCGAAGAGTCTGCAACTACTTTGTCTGCCCCAGAAATGTGTTGCATGTCTGAAGTGAACTGAGAAATGTAGTCCAATTGTTGAGACTCTTGAAGAGAGTACTTGTCTGAAGATGAGCTCAGAAAGAACATGAGGGGTTTATGGCCAGTAAACAAAGTGGATTTTGGGCCTTCTACAGTATCGGAAGTGCCGTGCGGCACAATACAGGCTAGGAGTTCCCTGTCAAAAGTTTTATACCTCAACTCAGTACACTGTAGTCGTCTCGAGTGATAAAAGCTGTCAGGTATGGCTAACCCATTAGTGTATGACTCCACCGATTGCCGAGTTGGATGAGTCTACCGAGATACCAATGAGTGCTTCGGTGTCCTGGTGTGCGAGCAACGTTACTTTGGCGATATGTTCCCTAACTGTGGAGAATGCTTTTTTTCTCGACGTCGTCCAAATTGATGGATTTCGTATTTCCATAAGGTTGATCTGTTGAGTGTCTCATGAGAAACGCACAATTCGGTATGAACCGTCGATACAAAACTTACCAGACTGTTGAGCGTGCTTGATTGCGTGACTCTGGTCGGCTACGAGTAATATACAACGACCGCTACGCTATTTTGAAGAGACTAAATACCCTGTGAAGTAATGATGTGTCAGAGAAAGTCCTGGGAGTCGGCTCAGATCCGACGTTTCTTAATGTTTACAGTGATGCCTTGTTCTTAGTCGTTCGGAAACAAGGTCCAGATGCTGAATATGAGATTCTTTGTCCGGAATGTTTTAGTAATGTCGTCTACAGCCATTGAAGCTCGGTTGTATGCTTCAAGCAGATCGATCTGTGGATGTGTGGCAAAAAGTAGCTATCGTGAGTGAATTTTGCTTTTAGTCTCCGATTGTCACCAGTTGGACGCCAATCCAATCATTGGAGCGCTCTCAAAAATATATATGGTCCTGTAGCTGTGATGTGGCATGTAACGTTGCTGGATGCTCAGAGTAATTTTGATCGCATTTCTTTAAGAGTTGGCGTGCTTGTCGGGTATCCGTTGAAATTATGCACTGATTGAATGCCTAACAGTGACTGGGCATAAACTTCAACATGGAAATTAAGTTCCACAAATAGATAATTTGGCGACTCCGTCTTCTAACCTTCGTTTGCATGTGTCGATGGGTAGATTGCTGTGTTGCAGCAGGTTTATGCCAATGATAGACATAGAAACGTCCGTAACAACGGTGATCCAGCGAATAGGTTTGCGTAAAACCACATTAGAAAAACATATCTCTTTCGATATGTGGCGATCGTTCTTCATTTGTCGCCTGTAAGTAGAAACGTAGTTCATGAGGACGGTCTTTTGAATTTGCGGAAAGAACGCTTACTTCTGCGTCAATGTCGATGAGGCAGCGAATTTTCATCATATCATGACTGATGCATCACAGACGGCCATGTTAGACAGGTACAATTGCCGTTAGAGTGTGCCAACGGAACGTTTTCCGATAGGTTTTCCTTGCCGGACAGTTTTGAGACTAGAACTTATGGGTTTTCTGCAATTTACCACACTGTGGTACCAACATAAGTCAGGCTTACCTGCCCTTCGTGAGTTAGAGACGGATCGTCTTTGTGACGGGGTTCCTCACTGAGTTGGAAAGCGTCCGTAATTATGATGAATAATAGGATGACAAGTGAGAGTGTGACACAGGTCTGCAACGTTCTTTTGTGTCGTATGAGGTTTTCTTTGACAGAATAAACCTCGTCTCTGTAGGTTTGGGTAGTCTACGTCACTGTTCATCCACTAGTTTTTGTTTGGCTGTTGCAGATATTTAGTTGCATCTCATTTTATTTTCAATGAGGACGGGGATACTTCGGTAGCTACAGTTGTCTTTTTGGTTCTGGACACTGGAAAACTCTCATACTGGTGATTCGCCGTGAGTTTGTTCTGGAGATGGAAGATATTCAACTTATCATGAAGCATAGGAGCTAAGCTGATTAATTGTTACTCAGAATGCATAGCACAGAGTACTCACTCGTGATTTGGTGAAGACGTGCTGCCGAGCGTTTTCAGCTAAGGTCTTTCCGGTAAAACTAGTAAGGTCAGCATTAATGTTGTAAGGCCAGAGAAATATCACTGAGCCCTACCCAAGTCATCCGGCAGTTGGATAGCCGAATATCGAACGGATCATCGACCCTTGTCAAAGTCAAGTACAACCAGCGCGCACCAGTTAATTGTACGCCATGGACTGACCCATGCGATGGTGGTCTTACTCTCGCTTTTATCTACTTTAACTAATATATTTCTGTAATAACATCCTTTGTGTTTCACTGTCTCCATAGAATCTGTAGTACGTTGATACGTCGATGGGGCAATCCACGTAAGGTGATGACCGCGAGGTGTGACATCGACTTTAGCTGTTTCGTCGCATCATTTTTGTCTAACTCTAGTAGGCCCCCAATCGTTCCACATAGATCACTTACGCTGGTGATCTACAATGTCAAAGACTTACAGAATTATTTATGTTGAGGATTTATTTTCCGCTGCAGAAATGGTGCTTCTTATATCGTTGGCTTCCTTTCATAGGAAGAGATTCTGGATAGTATCTAAGACTTCTTTTTCGGTGATCTCGACATGCTCTGATGCACCAAACTATCTGTGTTAAGTCTGCTCCTTGTTATAACGTTGTGAATAGTTTTTATACATTTTGACATCTTTGTTTTTTAGGATTTTTTCACATATTTGTATATTTGTTCTTATTTTGTCCGAATGTGCCCACAAAGTCATAAGTACAAAAACTTTCTCGTCTCCCGTCCTGTAACGCAGTTGATGAACCAGCTTCCTCCCCAGATCGGATTTCGGAAATCACCAAGACCCTCAGCAGGCAGGTTTGTTCTGTTAAGAGGAAGCCATAGTCGACTCAAAACGCAGCTACAGATCTCTTCAATGTCTTTACCACTCGGATTAACTGCGAACGATTTAGAGTTTCTTGAAGGAATCCAATATGTTAAAGATCTGTTTCCAGACCACGAGAAACAAATAACTCTGATCGATGTTAGCACCACAGAAAAGCGGTTTCCCCAACCCTCGGATCTAATGCCAAAATAACTAAAACCCCGGGAAACCGTCTAACCGGCATGCTTTGACGGCAGCTGGTGGACATGCAGGTTATTTATACATCCCGGATATCGTAACCAAGATTCTCCATCTCACTGAGACTTATACACTAATAAACGTCACTCTCGGTTATCAGAAGGACTGTTAGTAAGACACGGTTTTCAATTTCCAAAGGAGAGGTAGAAGACTGATCGTCACATCCGGTAAATGGTGAATTTATCTAAATATGCACTTACTGAAATTCATCTGTTGCCTATTTGTTGGCACAAACGTTCCGATGAGGACCTAATACAAAACCATAATCTGCTTATCTTACCAAACAAATGGAGGCTAGTAAACGGAAAGAGTACATTACCTGATTGCGGAGTTTCGTTTTTTGTTTTCCGTTGTGACTTGTTCAAATAAAACATACGGTTGATTCTTACTTCCAACTGATACTTTATAAGTATTCCATAATATACAAACTCCAACTGAAAAAACTGCGATAACAGGAATGTCTCACACCACATCATGCTAGATAGATACCGAAAAGCGAAGATTGGCGAAAAACGAACCCAATAACATGATGATCTTGAAAATAATCTAGCACCTCAGGGACTTACTCGTTGCATTCGCCCCTAATAAGGACAGTGGATTTTGAAGTCCAACTAATACCTCAAAATATCGTAGGGGTCATTCAGTAGACGTCTTATAGACCAGGTAGCTAAACAAAGAAAATCAAACCAGGTTCTTTCGAACAAAAAGAATTTAATGCAGAAAAGTGGATACAAAAGAAGGGATCAGACGTTCTTGTATGGAACGACCTGTCGGTCCCTGACCGATTGAACGAGCAAGAAGCTAAAGAGGACCTGACGTTACATCACTAAGAGCTTACAGATCCCAAAAGAGCAAAGGAGAGGGAGTAACCTTACTCATTAGAAATTATGTTCTCTCTGCCATTATCAACAACATATGAAGTATGAAAATTAGTTAGGTACCTCTTGAAATGCAGGGAGAAAAGGCTCCTGCTAGGTTTAGTTCACAGTAGTTCAGAGTGTGGAGCAATACAAGCTCAAAACTTGGTTTTCTGTTGATCGAGGTTTAATTTTAAGACTTAAATGCACCTACTATAGATTGAAAAAGTTTAAGGACAAAATTCCAGAAAGATTGCTTCTAATTCAAGCTGGGTAACGCTGTCTGTGTGGCCTAATTTGTCATATGAAAGAAGCGGCTAGATACGATCTGGACTCTCAACCACTGTTACTAAATCTCATGTTGACGTATTATAAGGTTGACTGCACCTCCTTCTATCAGATGTTCTCTTAGGTAAGATTGATCATGTAGTTTTAGCTTTTGGTTTTCATATCGTTATCAACAACGACATGTCAGCTCAGGCCATATCAAAAGTTGAAGAAGTAAATATAAAAATACTATGCACACAGTCTCTCTAGTTGATTGGACAATAGCACTGAAATCCCCTGATGAAATGGGTTGATTATTTTGCAGGAATCGTGAAGTTTAAGCTTGTGAAGCTGCAAAACAAGCAGAACAATGCTTTTTTTCATCCCAGTCGTTTCCACTCAAGCTTGTGTGTAGATATGACCTTGAGGCCGGAGCCACATAACAACAGACTTGCCCAAAAAATTCCTGGTTGTAAAATAGTTTTATGAACGCATGACCCAATAGCCATTTATATTTATTGCATAATAAGAATAACAGAAAATTTACATTCATTACATTAAATCTGTCGAATTTTCTCTATAATAGGGTTTCATTTAGCTGCATACTCATCATGATTGTCCACGGCATTCACAATGTGAATGAACTTATCTGAATTCAACAGAGTACTTTAAAGGTTCGAATAGGTATGCACTCTCAAAGTTGGATATGTCTTCTCAAGTGAGGACCTGTCTTCAGGTATTTTAATCAGTGACCGATAAAGTTTGCAAATGACTTGATTTGAGCTTCACAAAAAATATTTGATCAGGAACCATGTGCTATTCTTTTGTGAAGGATGAATTCAAGCATCGCTTACACGCTTCATCTTAGAATTACTTTAAGTGTATTAAGCCTTACTAACATAAAGCACCAAACACCCTAATACATATATAAGAATATTGGTGGTATACTCTGAATGTCTTTACAGAAGACCTGCCAGTTCGCGGGCACGATAAAGTTGCTGACACCAAACACAAGAGTAAGGCGTTTTCTAATAATACACTTCAATTTTCAGAAAACTGACTCGGGATTCAATAGTTTGTATCCATTCGAATCTGGTAAAGGTCCTACCAAATCCAAATGAACATGGTCGAAGCGAGCATCGGGAGTGTTAAACGAGCCTAAGGGACATTTATTATGTCCAATAACCTTAGATTTCTGGCAGCTTACACAGGAGCGTGCCCACTCCCTCATGTCTTTATTCATACCAGGCCAGCAAAACCGTTCTACTATAAGCTTGATTGTTGCGCGAACACCTGAATGAGAAAGTCTGTGCAACGTATTGAAGACGTTGCGTCGATATTGTTTTGGCACGATTGGGCTGTCCCTACCTGTAGATGTGTCACAAAGTAAGGTTTCCTTACCTGTTCCCATCCGTTTAATGCGCAGTTTAAGTGTTGTTGAGGACAACTCGTGCTGAAGATCACTGTCTTCTTTTTGAAGTTGGGCGAGTTTTAAAAGGTCCGTTCCTTGGGAACTGTTTAAGGAATTTATGCGAGACAAGGCGTCTGCAACTACATTGTTTGCTCCAGAAATGTGTCGAATATCTGAAGTAAACTGCGAAATGTAGTCCAATTGTCGAAACTCACGTGGTGAGTACTTGTCTGAAGACGAGCTTAAGGAGAAAGTAAGTGGTTTATGGTCGGTAAAAATGGTGAATTCACGGCCTTCGATATAGTGTTGAAAATGCCGGACAGCACATTACATAGCTAAGAGTTCCCTACCGAATGTGCTGTACCTCGATTAAGTGTCTAGCAACCGTATAGAGAAAAATGCCAAAGGTTGCCAGGAGTGGTTAACCCATTGTTGTAAGACTGCTCCGATTGCTGAGTCGGATGAGTCTGCTGCGATACTAATGGGTGCTTCAGGGTCCTGATGCTCAAGCATTGTTGCTTGAGCGATATGTTCCTTAACCGTGGAGAATGCTTTTCGTGCAGTGTCATCCAGATTGATGGATTTCACATTTCCACGAAGTTGGTCGGTGAGGGGTTTCATAAGTAACGCGCATTTCAGTATGAATTGTCTATAAAAACTTACCAGACCGTTAAACGTGCGCAATTGCTTGATGGTGGTCGGTTCTGTGTAACCAGAATAGCCGCCACTTTTGTTCTAAAGGGTCGGATGCCTTACGCATCTATAGTGTGTCCTAAGAAGTCTAAGGAGTCGGTTCCGATTTGGCATTTCTGAATGTTTACAGTAATGCCGTGTTTTTGTAGTCGTCGAAAACAAGATCCAGATGCTGGATATGTGATTCTCTGTCCGGACTTGCTATTAGGCAGTCATCAACATACGCATGTACGAAGTTGAGACCTCGAAAAACGTCATCTATGAACCTTTGGAAAGTCTGTGCCGCGTTTCTCAGACCGAAAGGCATTCGCAAAAATTCATAGAGTCCGAAGGGCGTTATAATAGCGGTTTTTGGAATGTCTTCAGTGGCCATAGGAATTTGCTTATACGCTTTAACCAAGTCGATTTTTGAAAAGACAGTTGTACCTTTCAAGG
Source organism: Schistosoma spindalis (assembly GCA_946903255.1). Classification (NCBI taxonomy): domain Eukaryota; kingdom Metazoa; phylum Platyhelminthes; class Trematoda; order Strigeidida; family Schistosomatidae; genus Schistosoma; species Schistosoma spindalis. The sequence goes on along the minus strand of OX336417.1, from coordinate 34,564,810 downwards.
TAGCTGTCAAATCGTGAGTGTGGGGTAACGGGTAACGATCGGGAACGGTTTTTACATTCAATCTCCGATAGTTACCAGTTGGGCGCCAATCGTTGCTGTCCTATTTAGGGACCATGTGCAACAGAGATGCCCATGGGCTATTTGACGGTCGTATGATTCCTAAGTCTATCATATGGTCGAATTCGTTTTTCGCCAACCTTAACTTTTTGGGGGCCAGTCGGCGTGCTTTGGAGAATACAGGTGGTCCTGTAGTCGTGATGTGATGTGTAACGTTGCTGGTTACACACGGCAATTTCGGTTGCGATTGGTAAATTCCAGGATACTTATCGAGTATTGGTTGGTAGAAGGGGTCTATAGTGTGCTTAATAGTGACTGGAGATAACCTGCAACCAGAAAAAGAAGTCAGGCAAACAAATAAACTAGTATTTCCATCTACTAGCCTCCGTTTGCGCCTATCGATAATTAAGTTGTGGTGTTGTAGAAGGCCCATACCAATGATTGAAATAGAAACATCCGCAACAAAAAAGATCCAGTGAATGGGTTTGCGTAAACCCACGTTAAGATAAACATACCTTTTGCCATACGTAGCGATAGGCTTTCCGTTTGCCGCCTGTAGATTTAAAACCGATTCGTGAAGCCGGTCGTTGGAATTCGCCGGGAGAACGCTAACGGCATCGACGAGGTAGCGAACTCTCGTTATCACATCTGTGACATATAAAAGACGGCTATGTACACCGGCTACGGTTGCCGTTAACGCGTGCCGTCTTGGAAGTTTCCCGAAACATTCTTTGCGTCGACCGATTTTGCGTTGGGAAAATTGCAGGGTTTTCTGCAATTTCTGGCGGACTTTCCATACTGGTTATGATACCAGCACCAGTCAGGATTATCCTTCTCTCGAGGTCTAGATACCGACCGCCTACGTAATGGGCTTCTTCACGGGGTAAGTGACCGTTTACGGTCGTTACGGAGATCGAGATAACGAGTAAGTGTATGACATAATTCTGTTATGTCATTCTGAGTGGTTTGAGGCGTTTCTTTGACTGAAAAAACCTCGTCGTTAGAAGATCTAGTGATTTCGAGGATGCGGTCGGCAGATGCAGCCAGCTCGTCTTCGGCGTTGTTTTGGAACGAGACCAGCACAGCTTGCACCTGCTGAGGAAGATTTGATAAGAAAAGCTGTTTGAATAAGCCATCATCGAAAGTTCTTTGGCCAATAACTTCTCTCATTCTTTGCAACATGTCTGTGGCAGAGCCGTGTTGCAGGTCGATGTTGTTGAGGAGTTGGTCTAACCTTTGCCGATAGGTGAGATCTCTGCGTTTAAGGATGGCATGTTTTAAGGTTTCGTATGGGTCAGACACATCACTAGTAAACATACTAGATGTCACGTACCTGTTGAATTCGCTTGGTAGTGCCTTGACTACTGCGAGGAATTGTGCACGTGTATCGTTTACACCGTGCTCGTAGAAGTCGGCTTCTGTGTAGCGAAACCAAGCTTCGATGTTGTCTGGCCAGAAGGGCATAAGTTGGAAGGAAGGTGGGGACACAGTCTTTAACTTAAATACTTTAGGGGTCTGTTCAGTCATAGTAACATATCAAGTACAAAAAGTGAACGAGTGGGAAATATATATATATATATATATATATATATATATATATATATATCCAAAAACACGGGGAAAAATATCACAATGTATAAAAAAAGATTAAAATAAGACAATGATATATAAAATCACAAAAAGGAACAGACTCACAGTTTGCAATTTGGTGTACCAGATCACGTCGGGCTCACCAATGAAGATGCCACAGGTATTCGGAGTTTGACAACGCTTTAACCAGTAACACCTTCTAATATGAAGCGCACCCACCAAGTAAAATCAAAAGACAGAAGCGAGGGGATCGAAGATATATTTGATAAGCTATCAATATATCGAGGATCGTTTGCACTAATCAGGCTAGCGATTGCGGCAGATGTTAAGCACGGCGTTCCCACACGTGATCTGGTGCGGATGCTTGACCAAGCGCCTTCAGCTAGATGAGTCTACTAAAACTGTGGTCAGCATCCAATGTCGAAAACTTACAGAGCTATTTGGTTTTGGGGAATTATTTACCGCTACACAGTACTACATGTTTTCGTAACAAAACGGATACTTATAAAGCAAATACTTAGTTCTTTCTAGTTTTCACAAGCAGTTACCCGTTAGGACTATCGGCATACCTCCCCATGAAACTACGAAGATGATGAAAATAAAGATTAGGTAAAATGTTTATTAATGCATCATTACTACTGGTAGAGGGAGAATAAAATTTGATGCAGAAAAATAAGTTTACAAGTTGTAAATATAATTAAGTTAAAAATACGACCATAAAGAACTTCTTATAGTAAACAGTTCACATTACGTCTCTGAGGTTTTTTATATTCCAAGCCATGCTTTTTATTGTAAAAAAGACTACGCAAAGATAAATGTTAGAAAAACTGGAGTCTCACATAGTTATTGATTATTCTTAAGTAATAATTGTCAACGTTCGTCTCCGCTATAATCGCGAACTTCTCACCATATTTATCCAATCTGTCGTTTGTGCATTTTATGGATTCGTTGGATACGTAAATACTGTTTTCTTCGTCTGGGGAATAAAACGGTTATGGTTTTATAAAAGGTATATGTATTAATTATCGTCCATCGAATATAGTGTCCAAGAACATGGTCAACTATGCGGTTTATGCTTCGTAATTGATGGAGCTTACCTGCACGAGTTCGTCTTTTTACGTATGCCAGAAGCATATGACGGCAAGAATACCAGCATGTCACAAACACTTGACAGTTGCACTTGCAAGTGCTTGTATCCACCTTATAAGGCCTGCCACAGTCAATCATAAACATTCAATTACCATTTTTGTATCCCACATAGACAAAATGTATCTTTTTAAGTTTCATAAGACCTAAGCTTAAAACTTGCCGGTTATTCGACAGTTCGCCTTAAACTTCGCGTAAAATAGTGATTTGAACAAAGTTCGCGTATTCAGAACCGTTAAGCTATTCTCATTGTTGTTACGTCGTTTCCTGAACCTTATCAAGTCCCCTGAAGTTTTATAACACTAAGATTTTTCATTTAGTGATTTATATATTGTGAATATGATTTTCATCAAAGAACTAATATTAACTGATATAATCACTGAGTGGCAGGAAGTAGTTGAAAGATATCATGTCTATTTTGATTTTTTTCTTTCTTGCCACATCAGGTGAGCTACTTTATGAGACACATGATCAATTGTCCACACAAAATTTCTCACAAGTATAATATTATAAATTTGATCGAGTAATTTGTATTACTCTGTGTTACTCAAGCTTATAACTCAAATAATTATACACTTAGAATACAATATAATAAATAGTAAATCTTGATATGCACGAAACTGGAATATTTACGATGAATATATCAGTAACAGGTCTATGGTTAATTGACTTGTAACTTAGGAATAGAGAATATTAATGACAACTACTAGGGGTTCATACATAAGCTAATAGTTAACAGAATATTAAAATACCAGAAACCAGTTATTTATTGAAGTTATGTTAAAAGTATTCATGTATTCACTAATCTATTATTATTAACTTATTAGTATCATTTCAATTGAATAAATATGTAATCTATCATCCGACTGGATTAAATGGTTGTATTAATCAAGTATGGTAATTGTTGTGTCTTTATGGCCCGCTAGTTATCACGTAATTTATTCGCTAATTGAAATACGACTTATTCGCACTTGTGCTGTACTAAACCAATGACGTTCGACCGGTATGAGCAGCCTGGCTTCCTTACTAGTCCTTTGCTAGCCTAGCTCGTCTAGTTGAGTCCAGAACACCAATACCAGCTTCCATTATGCAAATCATTTATTTCAGACATAATGGATTTATATATCAACCAAACAGACAGCAACGCACCATAAAAGAGGAAATAACATTTATACACAATAAAGCCAAAAAATGACTGTGAACGTGGGAGACAGTAATCAATAAAATGAGTATAACTTATGAACAGTAAATCGTACAATAATAATCTATATATCAAAATAAAGCTTATAATATGATGAATATAAATATACACAATCCAATTACTGAATAATTATACCATAAGAATATATAGGTAATATTAGTCCATCAATAGGTCTCAGAAGTTACTCGTAATTTAATCTTTGTTAGGATATAGCAGTAATGATGGTGATGTTTACAAAATAGATTTTGGTCATTTTCTTTTCTTTCTTTCAATATTCAAATTATTAATTAGTTGGATAATGTACTCATGTTTTATTCAGTGTACTCATATTGATCAAATTTTAAATTCATAAAAACAATATACTTTAATTAATTAACTGTACTTTATTTGAAGAAAGATTAAAGGAATTATACTATCAACTAATAAGTTCTATGGATTGTTTTCTCCTGTTTGCTTTTTTTTTAATTTAATTTATTTTGTGAAATCTAGTGAAGTGTTTTGAAATTTTCTTTTAAAAAACCAACAAACATGGAAGTATAGAATTTACAAGTAAATTAGTCAGTGTAATTAAAGTTAGTTTACATTTACAGTTTAGTTTGAATATGGATAATTGTTGATAAACAATATCGTCTTAGTATGGAACTATTCAGTAGTATGCATCAGCGGCTATCATGGTAATAATAATAATAATAATAATAATAATAATAATAATAATAATAATAATGTGTTCTCTGTTAATTAAATTTGAGAATTGTTGTGGTCTTGATAAGAAGTTAGGATTGATTGATTTCGATCACAGAGTGAAACAGGCTTCACCGATAACTATCGTTGGTGGTAGCAAAAAATTGTGAAATAGATTAAGTAATTGTTGTTAACCATTGGAAGCTAATTCACTGATCTCAATGAAACGTGTATGGCACGAGGCCTAAATATGTCGAATCTAATCTTTAGTTATCCAAGGTTAATAGTGAAGCTTATTTGTACAATCGCGGATCACTGTCATTAGATCCTTTATTCAAAATGATAAATAATTCCTCCGAATGGTTTTATAAAGGTTTTTAAGTTGTTTCAGTCCACTCATTAACGATTTTATGAAATATCAGTAAACAATGGTCCAACGATCATATTCTAATTTCTTTCTGCACTGTTGATATAGCTTACTTAAAAGATAATCACAGATCTAACGTAAAACAGAAGAAGCCTCATTTTTAATTTACACTACCATCATAATTTACATCAAAAGCAATGAAAATTTAACAGATATTTGGATTTATGCCATTCCATTTTTAATATACGATGGGATACGTTCTTTCCAAACAGTATAAAGCTTTATATAAGGGCACTCTCATTCGGCGAGTATTAGCAAGTATAGATTTTGTCTGATTTTACTTTATAGAATGCAGTAAATCTGGTTCGGTCACAAATTTGTTATACCTCTAACAAAAAACTTATTTGGTTAGACCAAGAATTACATGTAATGAGACCTTCGACTCCGTAAAAACTACAATATAGTGGAGTAAACATTCATGGCTAGTTACAAATTGTGTGCATAATATATATACATAGCATTCGGTCGTCCATTTCGATCTTTCGATGCGTTTTGCCATCTGAACTGTCTTTTTATCTGGACTGCAAGTGTCCAATCTACGCCGAGCTTTTTATCCACGGAAAGTTTTCACTGTCTGACAGTTGTTGTAAATTCGACACTACGTTCCACAACATACTACCTATAGTCTTGTGAGTAGTGTCCACCACATTAGTACATATTTATTTCCATTGTGTGTTCATATTTCAGAGGTTATAAACAAACAAACGAAAACCTTACAGAAAGATGTTCTTCACTTAAGATGCTCAAAAGTTTGAAGGTTGTAGACTTATGAGATATGAGAGAAGAAACTACAACCTACCGTGTTCTTCATTCCAGAAGAGAAGCGTAAACTAAGCAGATTGGTTGCATTCAGTAGGAATATCATAAATATGTACTTGGAAAACCGTTGACTGAAATTAAGTATCATTTTGGTCTTGGTTTAAGTTGATTATTGGGTAATAACATTTCTTTATCTACTAGCATAGCCCAGGTATTTGTTCTTTTCCTGTGATTCTATGAATCGCCTCTCATATTGACGACAATATTTGGTTCACTTTGAATTGAGTTCGCTCCATATCATTTATAATATAGATAGCCGCCCATGCTTTCTCTTGAAGGGTTGAAAATAGGACAGAAACAGCTACCCAGTGATTCCTGATTATCAGCAACGCCTTTTCTGAAATCAGTAAGCGATGAGAACTATATAGAGAGAATTTTTCTGTAAGTCTTTCATTTATCGCAAGTTACAGATATGTGGCCGAAAAACTTAATTTCTGGAAAATTCGTTTCAGTTAACTTGCCTGTTTGGCTAAAAATTAGCCAGGTATAAAATAAAAACTTCTTTGAGTTGAAACTTAATACTTCAGATTTGGCTTCTTTGTAACATTGAACAAAATGATAGCAATTCTCTCCCTCCTTAAATCGAATATTGAATACTTAGTCTGGTAATAAAAACAAGTAAATATCAATAGCACATTATTGACAACAATGTAAATGGATCTAGAGGAAAATTACCCCGTTTTATTATAGATAATACTAGATTCTAGAGTTCATACAAAGAATATTTGAAATCCCATAATAAAAAAAGCACCATTTCATCGAAATATTTTATACTACTTTTACACGTGTGAGTAGTTAAACCAAAATTAGCAAATTACAATGTGAAATTCAAACTAGATTATCATGGGTTATCTACTGTAATTTAGGAAAAAGTTGAGAAATTAAATCGACAGTATTAAGGCAAGGTAATAAAAAAATGGTTTTTCTTTATATAAGAATACAACCATCCAAAGCAAAATTGACAAAAGTCAAAGATAAGTGATTAAGATACGTGTTCTTCAATTAGTATCATACACGGTCACACAAACGTTTCGTCAGTAGGCGCCCAAATTCGAGATCAGTAATATGGATTCCGTAATGATCGGTCGTGTGCAGATAAAAACGTAAAATTATGGATCATTGTTGAGCAATCGATCGAGTAAGACTCATCACAATACGTTAACTTTCTTAGTTATGGAAATGCTTTCGACAGTGCGGGTAGGAAAACATCACGAAAATTTCTTTGACGCTATAATGCACCTGAAAGGATCTTCAACATCAGACGGAATTCATATGACAGACTACATCGCAAAGTCGTAAATGGAGGACAGATGACAAATACTTTCCAAGTGAAGACTGGTGTCATACGAAGCTGTAATACATGCAGGAGAAGACAGCCAGTGTAGCAGCATCCACTGCAGTAGTTGACCATGTCGAAAACAATAGAAAATTCAAGATGTTGTAATACGATAAAGTGAGCACCAACCTAATAACACTTGATGATAAAACTCTGGAAGAGGTAAGAAAATTTCACGTTCCTGGAAATAATCATCGATGTATAGAGAGAATATGGTGCAGATGTTATGACGACGATTGGCAAAATAAGGACAGCATTCCTACAGTTGAACAACATATAGAACTCAAAACAACTGTCTGAAGGCCGACATTAAAGTGAGGATCTTCAATACGAACGTCAAGACAGTTCTATGGTGCGGAGCTGAAACGTGCAGAACTGGCGCAATCATCATCAAAAATGTACAGATATTTATAAATGATTGTCTACGCAAGATACTCAATATCCGTTGGTCGGATACCATCAGTAACAGCCTACTGTGGGAGAGAACAGACTAGGTTCCAGTTGAAGAGTAAATTAGGGAGATTCACTGGAGGTGGACGGAACGTACATTATGGAAACCATCAAACTGCATCACACAGTAAGTGCTAACTTGGAATCCTGAAGGGGAACGTGAAAGAAGAAGACCAATTAACATACTGCGTCAGGAATCGGAAACTGACATGAGAAGGATGAATGGTAACTGGAAACAACTGGAAGGGATCGTCCATGACAGAGTTTGATGGTGAATGTTAATTGGCTGTCCATGCTATGCTCCTCTACGATGGGTAACAGGCGTAAATTACCAGATTTAAACGGACACTTTTATCCCTTAACGTATGTGGACCGTTTCATACGATGACCGGAAGCAGTAGCCATCAATGATATTATTGTCGAAACAGTTACCCTCGCCTTCATCGAAGATGGATAGAAAACTTCGACTGCCTCTCAATTATCACTGCAGACCGTGGAAGTCAGTTTCAGTGTGAAATTTTCCGTTGTCTTACTAAACCACTAGGAATCATAAGCTTCTGAAAGACCGCCTACAACACACAAGCTGACGAGTTGGCAGAACGATGTTACCGACAGTAAGAGGCTTCATCCAGTCGCTATTTTTCATAGCGGACTGACTCCCTTCTATTCATGTCACGTAATAGTTACTATGCTGTGAAAGGGTGAATAGTACCTTGAAACAACTGGAAGAGATTGCCCATGACATAGTTGGATGGCGAATGTTAATGGGTGGGCCCATACTCCTTTACGATGGTTAACAGGCGTAATTAAGTAATTTAATTATACTGAAACAAAAGTAAATACAGTTCAGTGAGAAAAATGTTTTGCAACTGTATTATTTACTAATTAAACGATTAATTTCTTATTAGGAATATCAAAAGTTTGAACAAAGTAGTTGGCCAACAAGAGATTGGATTATGATAATGATAAGAGAAGTACGGTAAACAGAACGTGAATATTGTTTTGTCACCCATTTAATAAGTAGTAAAGATATCGAAAATTCCCATTGTAGAAAATTAGAATAACACCTATAGGTGAATCCTAATGTTGTCAGCTAGATCTTCGTCAGACATTAATATGTAATGATCTTATATGTGTATACTAAAAAATATGTTATGTCAATCAAGGTAGTTTGTTAATCAATGATAACAATAAAATCGATTACACTGGTAGATATAATAAGTACTGGCCATGATCTGAATAATAAGGCCTTGAATTGATATTTCATAATAGAAAGCAGATCAAAACTTGAAAAAATAGACATCAGGAAAGTCACTGTTAAGGGTTACCAAAATGACGTAACATGAAGTCTTCAAGTAATCAGGTAGCGAGGATCATATGTGAAGAAGAACAATCGAACACACGATACTGAATATAGTAATCATAATGAAAATTTTTAAGCATTATCTGGCCAAAGAAGAGATAAGGGTGTTGTAAATAATGTCTGAATACATAGATTAGTGTTGTATGTTAGAATTCACATAGCTTATATTTTATGTAGGAGACAAGATTGGATCCCGTTAGGAAACAACGAAGGTATATGGTTGATCACTGGAAACAGTTTATTTTTATCTAATGTATGGCAAATACCGACCGAATATGTTAAAATGAAGCTGCTTATCGTCTTTGTTTGGTCCTTTCGAAACTATGGCGAAAGACATTCACTCATCCACTGTTTAAGTTGCTTTATTATATGCCCAATCTAACTCTCCACAAGAGTGGCTGAATTTATAAAGGCATATTAAAGGAGCATATAAATATTACTGTGTATTAGAGGAAAATCTGATTTAATTAGAAACACAACTACTATTCATCTTAAAACCTTTTTTAGGCTGATTCAAGTAGAATTATTGGAAAATAGTGTATTTCATGATAGCTTTTCATTTTTGGTTGAATTTTTATAGATCAGTATTTGTCGATAATCAAGAATTCTTGTGTTGTATTAAATCTAAGAAGACAACTCCAATTATGCTTCTAGTTGAAACATTGTTATAAGTTGTTTAAGATGAAGTATATAATGCTGATGATAGAAGGTACTTTTAATACAATATACGATCTGATATTGCTAGATAGATCGTACAAATAATTCAGAATGTTACTTCAACGCTGAAATAATTTCACTTAATTTAGAAAATCAATGGGACCTTGCAAAAGAATTTCTCCATTATCTCACAAGAAACAATAATTCATTAAATAATACAGTATACAGTGTCGTACAATACAAATCAGATAATAAGAATCTATGTCAATTAAGTAGTATTACTATTGTTCTGGTGATTCGTTACAGTAATCAAATATACGGTGTTGAATAAAGAGATTTAAAATAATAATTAGATCCGATTTACATAAGTTTACCCATAAATTTATTTATATTGTAATATATCAATATACACACCAATTCAGGATACAGTGAATAAAATTGTTAATTATTAAATCGATCAGATGTTAGTGATGATGATATTCACTTTACTGAGAACAATAAAGACAATCTTTCTTTTTGTCAGATAAGTTACCATTGGTAACATTAATAATAATAATTGTTTCTACTGTTCTGTTTGTTTAATATTAATTGAACTAAATGTATAATGATAAAAATTACAATTTAAAATATTAATTAATATGTAACTGAAGATCTACAACCGAAAAGTGTAATATACTACGACTTTTACTACAACTACAACTACAAAAACTACTACTATTACTACTACCACTACTACTACTACTACTACTACTACTACTACTACTACTACTACTACTACTACTACTACTACTACTACTACTACTATATTCCATTTCAAAAAAGGAGTATTTTAAGGGAAAGTTCACTGAGTGTTGCCTAATTATTTAGCATATCAATTTTAAATAATAGGAGAATTTTCTTGTTTTCTGTTTTGGGACAATTCTGAGGAAAACAAACTTTATCAGATAATTATTGAACATGTAGTGAGAAGCCGTAACTAGTGTAGTTCAACCATGTCGCATTTGAGACAAACATCTCCAGTGGTAATGAACGATGATTAGGCAGTATCACGAATTGAGTGAATTTAGAAATGTTTATCATTCGATGCTACCCCAGTGGTCCGAGGGTAGTCTGAAGCTCTTATAGTGAGGCCTAAAGGTTTAAGCTTTGATTCTTAATGTGATTGTGGATCTTTGCTTTTGAGTAGTCCCATACGACGATGAGGCGTTCAATACTTCCTTGTTTTAGTGATTATTTAACTGAATTCAGTCTGTGATGTAAACTACTCGTTCAATAATCTTATCAGTCCTGTATATTACAAAAGAAACAAGACATGAGAACTTTATATGCACATGGTTAACAAAAGCCATTTAAACATTGACGTGATTTTTTGAAATTCCCGTTTGACTAATAATTTTTATTACTGTATTACAAAACAGATTTTCAATCGTTTTTTTAACTTTAACTAGTTCATGATTACAACAATAATCAACAATCCCCGTAATCCTATACTGATATTCCTTTAAACTAGATTAATATTCAATAACGACTGTGTGACTACTATAGGAAACATCATTTCTCTCAAAAATTCAAGGAAGCCTTGCTTATGAGAGTCAACTAGCACAAAACGTAAGTAGAGGAGAGTTTCCTATCGACTACCTTCAGTCATCTGAATTACCAAATAGGAAATTGACAAGTTGGATGAAGAAAGAGTCAGATTATAGTGGAAAACGACAATATTCGGAAATATTGTCTTTTTTATCATCAATGCTGCCACGATTATTTCGAGTTCTTTGCTATTCTTTTTATTAAATTCTTCTCATTGTATTGGTACAGATGTGACAACTTGAACTGATTCTTACTCATGTCAGACTTTACGTTGATTATATTCGACTGTGAAGTCGCAGCTTAATTCCCGCTTAAGTACTTTATCAGCATTAACATAGCAAAATGAATTGTAGTATCATTACTCCTATTTACATATACCACAAAGTGTGCGTAACCTCTTAGTTGACAACAATTAGTCTATACTTTCAAAACTTTACCGGATAATATACAGACAAATAAAAGTACTTAGTAATTGTGACTAACGTATCATAAAACAACTGGTCATTTTTAGTGGCTATGGTTCGTTGATTTATCACCCTTGTAACCGTTAGAACATAAACCTCAACGGTGTTTAAAATCAGAAGGCAATGAGAGGCGGCAACTTCAGTTTATTAGCAGATAGCGCAGATCACAAAGCTATAAGCACATCGAGAGAATTTGAAGTGGAGAGGCGAATAAGTAAATGCAAGCAAATACATAGGCAAATTTATACTCAAATTACATAAGGGCTCTCAGCAAGGTAAAGCAAGGACTAATAATAGGATTTTAGTGCATAGATACATGGGGAGGAAGATGAAACATCGAGTGATATTTAATTAATCAACATTTTAGCTAGAGTCTGTTATGTGATCTAATGATCGTAACGGTAGAAAGAAATATGAGAATTGTTACTGCTAAAATAAAATTGTCTATTAAGTTAATAAAAGGGCTTAACTAAAATTAACCATAATCGAAATTTGTTGTAGGATAGTTGCTATACATTTAACTCTTATAGTTTATTGAATTGAGTATTGTCGAAAAGATTATTGACCGAAATCCATACACATGGGACAAGAGATATGTTTTTTTTTCAATTTAATTTCTTGAAACAAATGCTACTTTCAGAAAAGAATAATTTAGAAGAAATATCAACAAATTACTATATATACTTCTACAACAACTAACATCGACTATCGAAATAAGAGATTAGTCATACATAATACATGTCTCAATCTCCTTAAGCAATGATGATTCACTACTTCATCAGACGACTGCCCGTCTTTATTACTATTATTATTATTATTCATTCGGTGGTTCCAACGTACACACAAACAGTTCTTCGAAGATACTTAAGATCGAATACTAGAAACCTATGAATGTTTTCTATTTTTAAAGACTACAATTTCGCAGTCGAAAATTAAAACAGAACAAACTGTCTGTCCTTATCCTTGTTTAGCAAATAAAAATATCGCTTAAGCCATAATTGATGTAAGTTAGGTTCAGACAACAAGGTTTTCAGGATAAGTCCTAAACTTTCATCAAATACCAATGAACTAGTCCTAACGAAACTTTCAAGATTAGGCAAAGTGGTCTAGACACTGAACTGCTTCACCACCTATTATTAGTTTAGGCATCAATCTTTACTGATATCAAGTGCGAAGTAATACTTGAAAATTGTGTGTCGGTGAAGAATTTGAGGCATCTCAAAATGTGAGCAAATCTTGGGATGTTTAGATCTCATGATGAACCACGTTATCATTAAACCAGTGAATCCAAATTCAGTTATTTTCATTTTTAACCTTAGTCGATTCTATAGAAATGATATGCAAGAATAAATGACTGCCTTATAAAGTGTTGATGATAGTATTTCAGCTTTATTATGAATTCTAGTCCTCCTTAGTTCCATTTCAATTCTACGAATAAAGTTGCAAAGTGGCCATTAGAACAAGTGACTTGATATTGTGTGTAAGTCACATATCTTATATTTCATCTCATGTGCATGAAATTGCAACCACTATTATTTGGCTTGTTAAGAAAATACAAGACGAAGTTAAAAGAAAGAAAGTATATTTGCACACTTCATAATTGTTTCCTTTTCAAAATAATTTTCAGTGACCATCGTTACATTACGTTGTTTAAATCTATTAAACGATTAATTTTAACTGGACGACAATTATTCAATCTTCCTTTTTCTCTCTTAAACTTATAATTTCTGGCAAATTGCTTATCATCATAACAATCCTCACAGGAAGTACATACGTCAAAAGAGACCGATAAAAACTTAGTTAAGAATATCAACAACGAAATAATTCGAATTCTTATTTACAATCATATAAACACAATAACCGTTTGACAAATTAGTAGTTATCTGAGTTTAGTAGCTCAGTGGGTAATGTGTTAATATCTCAAGTTAAAAATATTATGTTCTAGTCTCATTGTCAACATCAGCACTACAATGTTGGTACGTTCGGCTGATGGGTTTTAAATGAGAAGGAACGTGCGTCTTGGATTTTACTGTCAACTACGATCCATCTATTCTTTTAAACCACTTATTTAAAATAATAATAAGAAATAAGAAACGTTTGAAACCACAAAAAAAAACTTATGATAATGAAGATTTCCTATTTATTTGAAAATAACATTTCAATAATTTGATGAGATTTATTGTTATTATTAATAAAATATTGGTAGACTAACAGTCAAGTTAATGGTCAAACAGAAACAACAACAAAAAACTAGACCGAATCTAAACAAACTTACAATAAGCATGCTTCTTTTTATTTGTTGTTGCTGTTTTGTACTGAATCACTACCATCACTAAAAAGAAAACATGTCCATTAATTACATTGATCATGAAAACATTTACACACCATAAACTATATCATAGTTATTAGAAACAAATATGAAAGATGTTCATTGTGTATTAGTTACGGGCCAGAAAATGCATTTACAATATAGTGAATGATGAGTAATTTCATCATCAGTAAACATGTTTATTATTATTATTTTTTTTTTACATTAGTTCTACTGATGAGAGATTACTAACAATTATGTAAGTACGCATTTCCGTCCCATGACCTTGAACACAGTTTGATCTTGTTTCTTTTTGTATGTTTAATTTCTTTTTTAACAGAAAAAAAACAAAACAATCGTATTTTAACAATTGAAAATTTCACTGAAATTAACACCAAAATGTTCAAAATCAAAATAATGATGTTTTATGTATTGATATCTAGGGTAGATGATGCATTTTCACTAATTCAACATAATTTCGTTCAATTTGATCATTTTATTATTTAATATATCAAATTAAAAGCGAACTTTGTTGAATTATTAGTAAAATAAAACTATATTTTTTTTATTTTTATTTTGAGGTGGAAATACACCAACTGCCCAATTTTCAATACACGATATAATAAATCATATAACATCAGATAACATTTAAAATAATAATCAAATTCAACTTACATGTTCCTTTTTATTGAATAATAAAAATCAATATTTTTATCATTCTATCCCGTATTTTAAACTTGATCCCTTTCATTAAGATTGTGATAATATAAATTTATTTTGAATCATACATGAAAATTATTCTGAATACATAAAAATATGTAAAGTGTACAAAGTATTTTATAGTTTCGCTTAGTCTTATTTATTAAATTAACCAAGCACTCTATTATGCAATCAACTTATAATTATTAATAATAATCGACAAAGTTTAACTTATTACAATCAACTTGTAAATAAGTCAATAAATTAAATTAATTAAATACACAGAAATGTGTTCTAATAAATGATTTTTATAATGAGCGATATAAAGACATGTGAGTATAAATCAAATTCAATTTGGTGTTGATTATCATCTAATTATCACCCCTCCTTTAATTGATAAGTGAAAATATTGACATATATATAACACAAAGATGCATATTATGTAGATTAGATAGATATTTTACACCCCTCCTTGTTTCAATTAAGTGTATATTAAAATGATATAGATTAAGAAATCGATAAGATAATCAATATTTCAATGTCCTCGTGTTTGCTTTCTATCTTTAAACATTTTTTAAAAAAAAAATAATAAACATAATCAATATGCACTTTCGTAAATACTCTAATTAAGAAAAGAATAATTCTATTAAGTATATATATATATATATATATATATATATATATATATATATATATATATATATATATATATATATATATATATATATATATATATATTAAATTTATAAGCAAACCAAATAATGAAGCGATCTAAGGCATAAAAATAAAGTTTATCCATTGAATGTTTATACCCATATAGATTTGTATTTTGGATTATGGTTGGTTTGTTTGTTTGTTGTTTTTTTTAGGAAAAAAAAGAAATCTATTTATCTATCTAATAATTCTCAACTATAATATTAATGTAATTTTAAGTAATAAAGTGCAACATTGTAACTTTATTCGTAAAAATTAGTACATTAAAAGAATGTGATTTATCGATTGTTTGAACTAAATACAAATTTGATTATTATTTTTTTCTTTCTCACTTTTTCTTATCTTTTATTAAAATTACACTGAGAATGTTTCAAAACGAATCAGAAGGATTGAATGAAGTAAGATTTAGTGCTTAATATGATAATTGTTACTCAAAAAAACATACAATGAATGAAATGAAATATCAATATCACTGTTATTATTATTAAAGAACTTACCCATTCGAGAAATTAAAGTTTATAGAGATCTAACATTCTATTATGAACAAATAACTATACTCATTATATACAATACTGAGTATAGTAATAATTATTCATAAATCAGAATGAAAGACTAGAAGATAGAGAATAAATATAGTGTAAATTAATTTTATCATTACTAAAACTTCACTCTTTTTATAGTTCTATTTTTGAATAAGGTGAGGAGGTAGAACTTTTTTTCTGATCAATCAATGAGTTTTGTGCAATTCTCAATGGACTATCTATTGAAACATGTGTTTAATAGGTGTGTGCCTGTGCGCTCATAAATGAGTAGTATTGGTATATGTCTATATCTATACCTACCTAACTACCTACCTATGATATCAATCAATATTTACAATAAACGAATCATATACGTTTACGTAAAACTGAATAAATGTGTGTGCTCATTTCTTTTTCTATTTTCTATTGATTACTCAAGAATGATCGACATAATGTGCTGTTTACATTTCTTTTCATTCGTTAACACAGAATCAAAATCAGATACCGTCGCTTTTGTACACGTTTACGTTAAACATGCGAAAAAAGACTAGAAAAAAAAGAAATTCCATAATATCTAGAATGAACTAAACTTAATAATATGAGAGACGGGTACAAGAATAATAGGTTTTAGGCATATGTATGTGTATGTATGTATAGGTGTTTGTATAGTATACGCCTGTATAGTACGGCTTTTGTCGATGGTAGAAGAAGAAAAAGAAGAAGAGTAGATATCTATGTGATAGTATGTTAACAGAATTTCTCTCTCTCTTTGTCTCTCTATCTATCTTATACACATATTATCAATTTGAGTGAATATACACATAGTTGGTATACAATAGTTTTGTCAGGACATGAATTGACCTCTGCTAGTATACTTATACAAAAGAAAATATTATATCATTATCGATAATAATTATTCACCAACTCATGTAAAAAGGTTTCCGTAATCACCACGTAACTAAAAAAATGCTTATTTCTACCTTCTTTAAGTACCGTTTTCTTTTAAAATTCAATATTTTATTTATTCTGGTGTTTGGTGAGTACTACTTATAAACTAATTGTTAATTAAAGCGTTTTTCGTTTAGATGAATTTGAATACAATGTGGAATATAATTTGTCGATAACTAGTTATAATTGTCATGACAACTAGTGGAATGAATAAAAGAACAATTAAACTAATAAATAAGCGACATCATAGTTTATTTAAAAATTTAAAAGATGTGGGCTTCTTTTCTACTATGTAAATAAATGTTACCTAATAAGAATAACAATAATTAATACAAACATGACTCTAGAACATTTTTAATAAGTAAACGCAAACGAGAAATGTAAATAACTGTTTATTTTTCTTCTATGTTTTTACAGAAAATTGTAGAAACAAAACTGAGTCATTCTGTTATTATTGACTGAATGACCCTAGCAAAAATAACACGAATAAAATTTATTGTTTTTCATAAAACAAGCTAAATACATGCAAAATGTTTTATACTTGATATACGGATAAAAACGGTACTTATACTCAGACCACTATTACTACGACAACAACAACAACAACAACTACTACTACTACTACTACTACTCATTATTATTACCATGAGAATGCGTCAGATCGGATTATTAGGAAGTTTAGAACATATTTCATTCATATAACCGATATCGTCTTAGGATTTCTTGGCACGTAATAAATCAAAACAATATTAATTCAGTGTCATTAAGTAACAATTAATATGATGAATAGCAAACGATATACATTACACATCCCCAACTACCATCTATCCCGACTAGTAATGTCAGCTAGATTAGTGATAAGTTGGAATAATACCAAAGACAGTCAAATGAAGAAATAGCATCAATTCTTGAAGTTATCGACTGTTTGTTTCAGTCATTTTGTTGGATTCAAACTATCTTGTTTGAGTCCGTAAGATTTTAGTGACTAATAGTCAGCGAATTCATGAATCTATTCTGTTTCGTTTTTGGTTATTCTTTAGCTTTCCTGTTATTTAATTCTAGGCTTGACTCCATGCCATATCAAAGTAGAAAGCCTTAATTATTCATTTGGAAAATTAACTCAGCACCTTAATTCAAACTTCAGCATTGGTCTATCGGTTGTTGAACTGTAGACTAGCAGTAATTTGAGGGCACATACGATCAAGTACTTGTGGTCTATGATTGGTTTCTACTTTTCTAGGTCACTTTCATCAGTCGCGGACTGGTAGATATTGGGAAACACTACACCTAGGTCACAGGTGGCGCAAGTTGGCAGAAGTCCAACTGGCCTTTTGTACATGTTCATTTATGGACTCTGATTATGCTCTAATACGAGCATACATTTTTTTGCGCTTCACTGGACACAGAAAAACCACAGTAAGAAGACTTTTGAGAGTTGAACTGAGTGACGAGAAAGCCGAAATTACATTACAGGAACAACTGAGGTCACACTTAGTTAGTTCTGAAAACAAGGCTGACCTAGATGTTGCTTGGAAAGACATACGAACAACTGTAGAAACAACAGCGACATCAATTAGTGATATGAACCAAAGGGTTACGAAAAACTAGTAGATTTCTACTAAGTCTATTATACTGATGGATTCTCGTAAACTCATCCAATCAGGCTCTGAACACGATGAAGAGCGTAAACAAATCAGATATAGGTTAACAAGAGTCTAAGGAAAGACTGTGAGCAGTGGTGGGCAACGAAAGCAAAGAAATGGAAAAGGTATCAGTTGTAGATAACACCAGACAGCTTTTCAGAATAATAAAAGAAACTGGAATTACGAAGTCAAGTGTAAGTGGAACAATTTCGGAAAAAGATGACACTTATCTGCTATCAACCCACGTGTTTAGAACGATGGGTGGAACACTGGCATTCAGCTACTCTACAACTATCCACCGTTCCCAGACAGCGTGAATGAAACATTGAAGTAGGTCCCACGAATCTAGCTGAAGTTCGAAAGGTCATAGTTAATCTGAAACCAGGAATAGCAGCTGGTCTAGATAGACTGGCTCCGAGGTCTTTATGAACCATAGTCCAATTTTAGCGATTAGGTTGACTAATATTTTGGCTAAAATCCGGGAGTTGGACTTAATCCCATCTGACTGGTCACAATCACTGATTATCCCAATATAAGAAGGGACCAAAATTATCCTGTTATAACCATAGAGGGATTGATTTGATTAATATAGCATTTAAAGTACTAGACTCAATAATTATTGGGCGCCTAGCTAAAGATTCATGAACTGCAAACACGAGAAAATCGGACTGGCTTCAGACATGTTCGTGGCTGTATCGACCACATATTCACCATTCGTCAGGGTTTAGAACACAGGTATGCTTATCGGCGTCCGACAATGATAGTCTTTCTTGACTTTAAAGGCGTATTTGACTCTGCAGATCGAGAGGTTCTGTGGCAGTGTCTGTCATTGAAAGGTGTACCTCAGAAGTACATAAACCTCGTGAGGGCTCTTTACACGAACACCACTAGTCCAGTCAGATCTTATGGCGAACTGTCATCCGACGAGGCTGTTCATTATTTTCAATTTTATTCAACTTCATCATAGATTTACTGCTGGAAATAACATCCTTGTCGACTGAATTCTCCGGCATTCATCTGCTACCAGGAGGTTTACTTGCAAACTTAGAATACGCATATGACATAGTCTTGTTTGGTGAAGACGCTGATATCATGCAAGGTCTTTTGGTAGCACTGAGCAACAATGCCAGGATGATTGGGATACGTTTCTTCCCATCTAAATGCAAGTTGTTGATTCACGACTAGCCTACGTCAACACCTGAACTAAGGGTAGAGAGTGGAATAGTCGAACGCGTCGACAACTTTACTTATCTTGGAAGTCTGGTCAGTCCTGATGGGTTGGTTTCTGACGAAATTTCTACACGGATTCAAAAAGCTCGTTTGACTTTTGCGAACTTACGTCACCTATGGCGAAGGTGAGATATCTATCTATCAATTAAGGGACGAGTATACTGCACAGTAGTTCGTTCTGTTCTACTTTATGGCTGCGAAACGTGGCCATTAAGAGTAGAAGATACTTGTAAGTTACTGGTATTTGATCACAGATGTAGGGTATAAGAGAATGATGGTAAATCAGTTGTTGAGGTTGTAAATCTACGTCGACTGATGCATATATGTGCCTTGTCCTAAATTGTGGCTGATTAAATGACTGATTTATGGATGTGGTATTGGGCTCACACTTGTGAAATAGTCAACATTAGTGGTACCGAGTGATTACTCTTTTATATCCCGAATTGGATGAAATAAAAAATGTGTATTATTTGATATCAACATACTATTCCAAAGTTTAAATGCTTACCAGAAGAGCTGGAGTTCCAGAGTTTGATTCCTGACGAGGTCCTAGGTGAGAACTGTTGAGAAGTCCTATGTTGAAACGAAACAGCTTTCCAGTGTTTTATGGTTTTTATTGGTACTCTCCCGACCGAAATCAGCTCGTAATGAATACAATTCGACGAATGAAATTCATCGTATATTCATATAATAAAAATAATTACAACTAGTTATTCATTTATTTATTCATATATGAAATAAATGAAACCATATGTAGTTTTATTTACTTATAAATAATCAAAAAACTCAAATTACAATTAGTAAATAATATAAGATGTAGTTTACATTTCTTAAAAATAATAATTTCATATGTTTATAGGGAAAAAAGAGTAACACTATAAATAATTTACTTCACTCTTTTATTGATAAACGTAGATTTATTTTTCACTGTTTTATACACATGAGTCATCTTGACGTATATAGATTTCATTAGTTGAGATCATGAGTCAATTGAAACTAGACCAACATAGTAAACCTAGAAACACTTGACCCCGTATCGTCCTATTGTGGGATCTCTCAGCAGTGCATATTCACAATCCTGCCTCACGAGATGCGAACCCAGGACCTATCGGTCTCTCGCGCGAACGCTTAAACTTTAGACCACTGAGCCGGTATCCAATGGTGTTAATGTCTAACTTCAACTAATCCACGAAAGTGAGCTACACATCCACCATTGTCTTCAGTGAGTTACTATCTCACAACAGACCCTGTTGAACTTTACTGGTTACTGCTTTTCACTAGAACTCCAGGAAATACCTCTTAAAGCCAGTCACTAGTGAGCATATGCTGATTAGTATCAGAAGGGGTTTATGTATATATTATAGTAATTTCAATAGTTGAGGTCATGGGTCATTTGAAGCTAGACCACCATGGAAAACCTAGAAGCATTGGACGGCCGTTTCGGATCTTACGCAGAAGATTAACTCTTCTTAGCTAACAAGATATACCATTGGTGTTGAATGTCAACTAGCGTAAAATTCAGATCCAAGGCTTCCTGTTGATTATCATTTGACATCATATATATAAAGGCTAAAAAAAAATAATATATAACTAGTATTTTTAAAGATACAAAATCAAAATTGTTTTCATCATTTTTAACTTAAACTTACTTTTTTTTATTAAAACATAATGAAGTAATGATTATTACCTCTAAGAAATATACATTAAATTAGAAATATTCTCAATTTCAATCGGTTATATTTATTTCACAATAGTATATTGCAAGTTTGAATTATTAATTGTATTGGAATTGTGAAAAACTACATATAGTGAATACATGTTAACATGCATGGAATACATAGAAGTGTAAGGTAATTAACTTTCTTTTCTGGTATCGGTTCTGAACACTTAGCAAAAACCCAGTGTATTCTGTAAATGATATATTACATATATAAGATAATAGAGTATTTCATGGTTAATTAAATTTGAATTGTTTTTAAGATCAATATAGACAGTTGGTTAATAATTATTGATCAATTATATTAATAAATAAATAAATAAAATATGCCCCATACGGTGTAAGCACATTAAATTTAATGTTCATTTGCAATGTTTAATGCATTTATAATTAATAATAATAATAATAATAATGATAATAATAATAATGGGATTACTGATTTTCACAATGCGTAGCGTTAGTAATGTTAGTAATACATACTAGCAATTAGATGAAATAATGATCTACATTTTGTGTGCTGTGAAGATTGTATAATTATACATAACCAGTGAATTTGATTGTTTTAATCAGATATAAAAGAGTTTATTAGTGATTACCCATGACTCTTACAGTGATTGAAACCAGTTGGCTTTCAGGTCACGGGCTTAACTAAACTAAATTTATGATGAAAGCTACCAAATTTTAATTTGTCTAGTATTTAGTTTAATTCAATTAGATGTCTTTTAGAAATGAGTTCATAGACTTACTTGTTGTATTATAACACAACAAAAAGTGGGAACTAATTCAAATAGAACACAACCATGATATCATGAACCTATAATCATTGGGTCTCGTGCTGAGTGCATGATATTTAAAACATTGTATCTAAACCAAACTGTCACAATCCTAAACTTTAGTCAATCTATGATATTATCTTATGTCACTTAAATTATTGGTGCGTTGTTTTTGGTATTGAATACAACTAATGAAAACTTAATTTTCGTCTAAGATGAATTTCCACATTGTTGGTGTTTAGAATTATACAACTTTTCAGTGTCTTCATACTTGTTAAATAAATTATTGACTATCTGAAATCAGTAGTTCCATTGATTATAGATTAGACGTTCAAAATAAAAGTTCGAGTTCCAGTGAAAAAGCAAACATTGGGATACGAGTACATCGAATTGAACTGTCCGAAATAGAGTGAAACATGTTTCACCCATCTACCATCCAATAGTTCAAATTTAAAACCTTAGTCATTATTCTGTATAGCGTTAAATGAACAGATAATGTCTTTAGCTTTAGTAACTGCCCTCTCTTTAATTAGTTGCAGGTTTTCACTTGAAATTAAATAAAGTCCATTTCCAAATTAT
Source organism: Schistosoma spindalis (assembly GCA_946903255.1). Classification (NCBI taxonomy): domain Eukaryota; kingdom Metazoa; phylum Platyhelminthes; class Trematoda; order Strigeidida; family Schistosomatidae; genus Schistosoma; species Schistosoma spindalis. The sequence goes on along the minus strand of OX336417.1, from coordinate 34,541,900 downwards.
TCACTAGTGAATAGATAATTGCCATTATTATAGTTATTGATTTAGGATAATTTTAAATATTAAATATTCATCATTTAAAAACAGAAATACTAACAATCAAAGAATATTTGGTATCAGTTTGCTTCTTAACAGTACACGCAAATTACAGAGTCATGAAACCCAACTCTCCGAGGTTACCATTATCCCATTGATCTTCGTTGGTATTTATGAACCATTAAAATATTTTTAGGTGAGAATGTAACAACTATCAAGTACTTTCTATTTTAGTAATAATTGTTTTTACAGCTATTTCTAATTTTTCCATGAATATACGAACTTCATAGGATTTAAAAACAAAAAATTCCTCATAATATGTAAGAACTTTCGTTTAAATTTGCACGAATAGTTTCACAGTATTTGAGCGCCAAGTTGATGTAAAAAATTAAGGAGAAATAATGTATTTGTAGAACGTCAGAGATTGATTTCAGGTAAATCCAACGTTTCGTTCAGACGAGTATATCCGAAACCTCAGCAAGGATCATACCCACAAAATTCAGGGCTCCAGGCTCCAGAAAACTGAATCGTCATCTAACGGTCCATGTTCCTGGCTTCAGCTGATTCGTGATAATGAGCCACAATCAACCACTACCATTTGTGGTATGTGTTTTACACACAGCATGTTTGAGTCTCACTAGTCATGATATCATGCCATAAAATAGTATGGAATAGATGAAATGTAGTTGGTAGTAGAACCCAGTATGCTCATTTCGTTCTATGTGAAACTCATCAGATGAATGTACCTGAGTCCCAGATTTGACACTCACTCCTAAACTGAAACTCAGTATTGTTTACCTCAAGCATCGTAGCAATAACCAATTAACTACTGAATCCCAGTAGTCTTTCATTTGTGCAACAGGTACAATTTAACTAAATTTTCTATGGCTTGGATTATCCCGTTTTTAATAATTTGACTGAAATTTAATCAATATTAGTTGACAATCTTCACAAAATGAACATACCACAACTAATAATCATCAAGTTCCAGTTAGAATATCAACAATGGGATAATCTAAATCATTAAAGATTAAACTGTTAATACTACTACTAATAATAATAATAACAATAATAATTATTATTATTATTATTATCATTATTATTATTAGTAGTAGTATTAGTATTATCATTATCATACTTTTACCGTACCTGTTTATAGTAAAGTATGGATTACCAAACTTTCATGAGAGGTCATTTACAATTTTTAAGGAAAAATTAATTATAGTCGGTGTAAAAAAACTAAGAAAAAAGGTACGAATTAACATAGATTTAAGAAGTATGTATTCTATATTATTCAATGTTCATATCCTCTATTGTTTCGACTTGAAATGATAAAGGATAGACAAATTGGAAAAGGCAATCTATTTGAATAGGTTAAATAAAACAATTTAAGTAAAATATAAAAATACACCAGTTACAGGTGAATTTATTTTAATCAATTAACTAGTTTAATTGACTCAATAGTTTATTCATTCAAGTGGATCATTTAAATATCTTTCTTTCTCAGAAAATATTAAAATACATTCACCTGTTACTATTAATATTAATAAATATATTGTTTACCTATTGTTCTATATTTCAGTTAGTAGGGAATAGTAATGGAATCCAGGACAATTGCTTCATCCTATCTAATAATTGTTAGTTGAATATACTTGCAACTTATCACTGATGTACACATTATGCGATCCAAAATTGAAAATCATTCATTCAATAAACTACGATGCCATAATAACCATCATCCTGTCCTTCAAGCATAATATTTGATTCTTAATTGTAAAGGTTTGTATTTTTATGTTATTGATAACTAATACTGAATTTGATCATTCTGTTTTCGTATTTTTGGCTCAGTGAGTGGATGTATACTTTGAAATTGTCTATAGTTATAAGCTTATTACACCTTTTCGATAATGATTAGTAGTGGAATTCGGAAATCGAATTAGGAACAATCAAGTGCTTGTTTGATGTTCACTGTGAATACTAAATCCCACTCTACCTAGATTTCATGTCAACTGGCACTTTTAAAGCATCAAGCCGTAACTAAAATCTTGGAGGAACTTTCACCCTATGTGTGATTGAAATTGGAGTCACTAAGCTTCAAAGTCAACTATATCCAATCACCTAACATCAAAACATAGTCTACCTGATATAAAGTCATTCACACTAGTGACTATATTGAAATTCAAAAGATGAAATCTGACCAACAATCAAGGAATAGATAAATGATATTGGTCACCACTTTATAATCAATCAATATAATCAATAATTAATTAATTAATACGAGTGTGTAGCTCTATTAAAATGATATTTTTGAAAAACTACGAATCTCTACTCGGAACATGCACAGTATTGAAATGAATTTTGTTTGAAATCAACTATTTAAATCGGTTTTACGGAGAGAGAGAAATGGTGAGACACAAACTATTGACTATTTAGGTTCAAGTCTCAAAATATAACCAAGTTCTGGGATTCAGGTTGAAATATGCATTTTCGATTACACTAACTTTGCTAAAAAGAAATACGTAAATTATCTTATATCGAACGTCTGAAATGGTCCAGTAGAACAATACTTCCTTCTTCTATAGAAGTTCAAATTGTCATTAGTGTAGTTCTCAGTACTAAAAAGATTACCTCTTATTCGTTTAACACCCTTTGTATCCAATGATTATATAAATTTCATTGGAGTTATCAAGAAAAAGGTAGATGAACAGTGAACTTGGCTAGGTCAATAATTCATCTCTTTGTAACAGAATCCCCAAGCATGTGATGATCCGGAGACAGAATGTGATCTTTTTACAATTCCGAGGCTTTTCACTTCTATTTGCTGGAAAATTTTGTTTTTTAGATTTAACTGAGTTGAGCGCATCAATAATAGCCAAGTTTTCAATCTCCGCTACCTTCCTTCTTGAAGATATTCAGGTTTAAATGTGATTAAGATGCTTTTAATTTACTGAACCGGTATATAAATGGTAGAGATGTTCAACAGTGAATAATTCATAATATATTCCAGCTTTTATAGAATGTCACCTGAGTGTATTATTTTAATTCTTTTATATTTCAGTCCCCTTATTCAATAAAAATCCACCAAACTGTAATTTTGATAACTTTGAGCAATTACATCTCACAAAACAAAAAGGAATTGTGCTGATGCTGATTATCATCTTTAAAATTAATGGAATATTTTAAATATTTGTGTTTTTATGTTTTTGATATTTAGGAATAAATTTTGATCAATTTCTTTCGAAAGCTATTCATCCTGAACCGATTGTCCCAAAACTGCCTCTCAATTTCAAATTTATCATGTTTCTTTTATGGTGGCTACCAAGTGAAGTCGAAGATAAGTATTTCAACTTATTTGGGATTCATCGAGTAGGTGTACAACGCATATTAATGTTGACGTTCACAATGTGACTCAAATTTAGTGAATCTAACTTTAAGTACTAACACATCAACACAAATATACCAACAGAGATTGATCAAATTCATTCCTGAAAACTGACAAATTTAAAATTCACACATAAACAATAAATATCACACTTGTTGAATAAGTCATTACCTTTCTAGGCTCAATAGCTCAGTAGATTACGTGTCAATATATAAAATGCTTTATTCGAGTTCCAATCTCTAAACATGAACATTGAGATATAAGCATATTCAACAGACAAGTCTCAAGTAGAAATAAACGTTCATCATAGATCCCACTGCTAGACAAAATCAACAAATATATTAAAATCTGTGGGTAGTACAACGAAAATAAAGATATGTGATTTAGGTGGTAACAATTAAAATGTTTACCTTAACATATAATTACGTAAAATACTTTTATTGTTTGCAAAAAGTACACATACACAAACATATTAGTACCTGAAATAAAATGGTTACACTGGATTACATAATAAGCATGGTTATTAATTTTAATGATAATCACATGTTATCATTAATCAATGATAGATGTATGTGAATGTTTAAGTTGTTTCAAAAATTAAATCGTACATGATTTGAACGTAGTTCTAATCTTAAATTATTGTGAGGTAAACCATGTAGAGATATACTTATTAGTTCAATTATAGTATGGTGGTTTTCATGAGAACTAAAGACGAAAGGTTAGGATCTATGTGGGACTATAGGTGTATATGTCTGAGGAAGGTGTTTTGCGGTCACTGATACAAAAGACTGGAGTAATATCGGTAGTGATAGTATATCAGTAAATAACTACCTATGGTACATATCTTTGTAGGCCCATTACATTGATTTTACCTGCGTTAATTTTAAATACCAATAGCCAATGGTACTTGATCGGTTATTCTGCCCAAATCCAGGCACGGTCAAAATGAGATGTTCCTCCGTCTCATCTAGATAACTGACTTAATAATAGTCTCATGTTCATTTATTTATGTGTAAGATCAAATATAATATTGTTACTTTCAACCTATATCTTTTTCTTCTACTTTCTCGTTTGTCGTTTGAGTAAAAATACCAAAAGAGATTGATATCAGTAGTGTTTAGTTCTGTCCTATCAACATTTATTCTTCGATAGCGATAATCATAATAGTAGTAGTGTAAGTAGTATTAGTCACTGTATCAGTAATTATAGTAATTGCTATATAAGTTAAATTTAACATAGAAATAAAGTCAAAGCATCTTGATTAATCCAACGGTCGCGATTATTTACCTAGAATCCTTATTGATTAGTGCATAATTGATGTATGTTCAGTTGACGTTATTATCAACCAGATTTCGTGCTGTTCAGTTATTTAAATAAAGAACATGTGTTAAACTGATCATATTTAATAAGCATCACGTCAAGGATGTTAGTACTCATTTAAAAGTTCAATCAAATCCATATCACCAACGCCTGGTGTGACCATTCAATAATCCTGGTCAAAATTAAACTGCTTACTCTAATCCTTGATTCGTAGTTGACATTCGTCACAGTTCGATCTCATTTGTCATACCATTAGAAACCGGGAAACACTGGACAGTTGAGTGGTATTAGTGCAGGACTACTTATTAATGTGAACCGAGGATCCCATTGATGATGGAACTCATGAAATTTAATTCTCACACTAAACCCTTAACCATCAAAACCACTGGAAGAACCTGGAAATCCTGGGCTTGATGTTCAGTAGGTGCGTCCATGAACACTGATAAAGATTCCCATATCAGGACGAAACAGCTGTCTAATATTTCCTGATTCTCAGTGGTTCCTCAAAGGAGGCCAATGTGTGACGGATACAATATACAAGTTAAAACTATTTCTATCAAAACCCCTTCAACTAAAGTCTAATCCTTTATGTTGGTGTTGAATATTTCCAACTAATCTCAATGATTAATCATTAAGTAGCGACTAATGTCCTATTTGTCCAGTCTTTATCTCTCACCCATCGAACTTCAACAATCAAGTTGCAATATGATCATTAAACAAAAAGCGACATTAAGTAATTGAGGGGAGGAAATATTTAGGATACTCTGAAAACGCTGGAGCTTAACAGAACTTTTAATCAGCACTAAAATTTAAACCCTTATGACACATTACATATCAGTACTCATTCAAACCTATAGAATATCAGTCATAGTCTTAGTAGTTCATTTTTAACATCTCTGGTTGTAACACTAAGTGATGTAACTTCGGATCTCAGACGAGGGTTACATCAGTTCCTCCACCTTGATCTTGAGTGAAAACTAGTACATGAATTACAGACAGAGATGTCAACCGGTGATCTTTGGCTACCACCCAACTTTTAATTATTACTTAGCTTTTTTAGTCATTAAAGAGGGGATTAATCATAATTTAAATCACTAGTTATTATTATAATATTATTATTACTATCCGCTTTTTAAGATTCAAAGTTGGTAAGCTATAAATACAAATAAGAATTCAGTTATACATTAACGGAGAATCTTCAAACATTGAATAACAATGCAATGGATAATTTATATGCTCACAATACACATATTCATACTACACTGATTATTACCAAAATATTTCTCCAATTTTGATCTAATTAAAATGAGCATTTATTTTATTTTTAAAAGATAACTAACAATAATAATAATAATAATAATAATAATAATAATAATAATAATGATAAACACGATAATAATCACTGACACTATTCTGTCATTATTATAAAGATAATTTAATAGTAAAAAAATAAAGAAAAACACTGGGTTTTTGTTTTGGAAAACAAAAAAAGAACGATAAATTTACACATTCTTTTACATTATTTCACTAATATGTAATATGAAAATAATGATGAAAAAGAAGTAATAATCATAGTGACAAGAACCTTGACCAAGAAATATGGTCTTATTATTACGTTTCTAATAATTTTGGCATTTTTTGTTTATTCAGTAAATGAACGGCGGTAAGTATCATTCAATTTTAGTTTTGATTTGAAATATCTATTGTTAGACGAAATGTGTATAGGTTTTTTTTATGACAGTGAACAGGTACATCTACTTACACATACAAAGATATATGCAAACATACATACATACATACACACACACACAGAGGTAACAAAAGGTTTTTTATTCATATTAAAAGTAGACAAAGGTATGCAATTTTTTTTAATCATAAAATACTTTAGCGTAAATATTTTATTAATAATTAGAATAATACTATATGGCCTGAGTTTTAAAGCAAAAGTTAAATCACACTATATAAAATAAGAAAACATTTGTAGTATGTATGTAATGGCGCCATCAAAACGTCAGTTTGAAATTAAGTTTTAAAAGATAAGTAAATTATTGTTTAAAAGTTGAATTCACGAGTCAATCTAAGCTAGACCACCATCCAAATCCTGGAAACGCTGAATATCCGTTTCGTCCTAGTATGAGCACTTAACTTCTAGACCACTGAACTGGTATCCAACGGTGTTAATGTCTAACTTCGATCAATCCATGATCTTGCACTACCGTTCATCCATTGTCTGAAGTGAATAACTTTCTCCACCCGACACGGATTGAACTCCATTGGTCATGGATTCTCACTAGGACTCCAGGAGTTTCATCTTGAAGCTAGTAAAAAGTATAAATTGATATTAAGAAGACAGATGTACCAGTAGTAGCCATAAGAACAATAAAATGACAAAACTTCTAGTCAATAGTTGTCACCGTGGTACCTTGATTAAAGTATATTTCCTATTGGAATAAAAATGGAACATATAAATCGATCAGCTTATGTTCAATTTTCACTAACGCAAGGTAAACAGTTTGCTCAACAAAAATATCTTTAATAACTGTGATATTTAAAGATTGGAGATAGTCAGTGAGAAACATGATCAGACTAGGTTTCAAGTTGGTTGGCCCCTTGTCAACAAAACATACCCGGAATAAAAAATACATAGGATTATCACACAGTATTATACGTAGATAGTAACCTTGTTTCTAAAATCACTAGACTTCATCGATAATAGATTCACACTGGCCATTACTAAACTATGGTGAAGCATCTATTCAACAATCATCTATGGTTCTTGACAAAAAAGCAAATTCAATGTGAACAAATATACACCGAATCTCACAGCCAAAAAAATAAATCAAGATTATTTACAAAATCAAATGATCTGGTTCGAATAAGATTTGAATTAAGTATGAAGATATGGAGATTCATCGATTTAAACCTAATCTCTAACTACAAGACGAAGTCATGTTTAGAACTTTGACTTAACATGGTTTTAGCACCTCTCAAAAGTTTACAAGTTTTTATTGTAATTTACTCTCTTTTTCTTTATTTTCTTCACAAATTGGTAAAGTGAACAATTATCTTTTGCATTTCGTTCTAAAAACAATTTTTCTTATAAGATTATTACGTAACACATATTCGGTACTCGTAAACTGCCAATAATTTTAAGCCGCTTTGTTAATTGATACAACACCTTGCTAATTTATTATGGACTACCATGTGTAAAATTAACTGAAAATAACTATGATATACCATTTTATGAATGATATTGTAGAAAAAGAAAATTCTCTTCTTTGAAACGTTTTGATTTTGCTGAAAAATATACTTACTTACTTACTTACTTACGCCTGTTACTCCTCGTGAAGGAGCATAGGCCGCTCACCAGCATTCTCCATCCAACCCTGTCCTGGGCAATTCTTTCAAGCTCTTCCCAGTTCTTATTCATCTTTTTCATATCTGCTTCTATTTCCCGACGTAATGTGTTCTTTGGCCTTCCTCTTTTCCGCTTCCTTTCAGGATTCCAAGTTAGCGCTTGTCTCGTAATGCAGTTTGATGATTTCCTCAATGTATGTCCTATCCATTTCCATCGTCTTTTCCTAATTTCCTCTTCAGCTGGAAGCTGGTTGGTTCTCTCCCACAAAAGGCTGTTGCTGATGGTATCCGGCCAATGGATGTTGAGCATCATGCGTAGACAGCTATTAATAAATACCTGTACCTTCTTGATGGTGGTTGTTGTAGTTCTCCAAGTTTCAGCTCCGTACAGTAGAACTGCCTTGACGTTCGTATTGAAGATTCTGACTTTGATATTGGTTGAAAGTTGTTTTGAGTTCCATATGTTCTTCAGTTGAAGGAATGCCGCTCTAGCTTTGCCAATCCTCGCCTTGACGTCTGCATCTGAACCTCCTTGTTTATCGACGATGCTTCCCAGGTATGTGAAGGATTCCACGTCTTCCAGAGTTTCGCCATCAAGAGTGATTGGATTTCTGTTCTCCGTGTTGTGTTTGAGGACCTTGGTTTTCCCTTTGTGTATGTTGAGGCCTACTGATGCAGAGAGTGCTGCTATGCTGGCTGTCTTTATCTGCATTTGTTCGTGTGTATGTGATAGGAGGGCTAGGTCATCTGCGAAGTCCAAGTCGTCTAATTGGTTCTGAGCTGTCCATCGTATGCCGTAGTTTCCCTCAGATGTCGAGGTCTTCATAATCCAGTCGACCACCAGAAGAAACAGGAAGGGAGAGAGTAGACAGCCTTGTCTTACTCCGGTCCTTACTTGGAATGCGTCAGTCAGCTGTCCTCCATGCACTACTTTGCACTGTAGTCCGTCGTATGAGTTCCGGATAATGTTGACAATCTTCTCAGGAACTCCGTAGTGTCGAAGAAGTTTCCATAACGTCCTCCCATCTACACTGTCAAATGCCTTCTCATAATCAATGAAGTTGATGTAGAGTGACGAGTTCCACTCAATTGATTGTTCGACGATGATCCGTAGTGTCGCAATCTGGTCTGCGCACGACCGGTCCTTACGGAATCCAGCTTGTTGATCTCGAAGTTGAGCGTCAACTGCGTCTTTCATCCTGTTCAGTAACACTCTGTTGAAGACTTTACCCGGTATCGACAGTAGTGTAATGCCTCTGTAGTTTTCACACTTGCTCAGATCTCCTTTCTTTGGAATCTTGATGAGGTGTCCTTCTTTCCAATCCATCGGCACTTGTTCCTCCTCCCAAATCTTCTTGAATAGAAGATGAAGCATGCTTGTAGTTACTTCGATGTCTGACTTCAACGCTTCAGCTGGTATATTGTCGGGTCCTGCTGCTTTCCCGCTCTTGATTTGTCTGACGGCCATTCTGATTTCTTCTGTCGTTGGTGGATTGACATTTATAGGAAGATCTGTGTGTGCTGCTTCGATGTCCGGTGGATTCATTGGAGCCGGTCTGTTCAGGAGTTCCTCGAAGTACTCTGCCCATCTGTTGCGCTGTTGTTGAATCTCAGTGATTGGTCTTCCTTCTTTGTCTTTGACTGGTCTCTCTGGTTTACTGTATTTCCCTGCAAGCTTCTTCGTCGTATCGTAAAGCTGTCTCATGTTTCCTTCTCTTGCAGCTTTTTCCGCCGTCGTTGCTAGTTCTTCCACGTATTTTCGCTTATCAGCTCTAATGCTCTTCTTCACTTTCTTGTTTGCTTCTATGTACTCTGCTTGTGCTTGGACTTTCTCTGCTCTTGTTCGACTGTTGTTAATTGCTGTCTTCTTGTTCTTTCTTTCTTTGATCCTGTCCAGTGTTTCTGTAGAGATCCATTCCTTGTGATGATGTTTCTTGGGGCCCAGAACCTCTTGACACGTTGAAGTTAATGTTTCTTTGATACCTTTCCAGCTATCCTCCATAGTAGTTTCTTCTTCCTTCAGTAGATCCTGTAAGGCTTGGAACCTGTTGTTGAGAGCTACCTTGAATTCATTAAGTTTGTCAGTATCTCGAAGGAAGGCTGTATTGAACCTTTGTGGTGCTGTTTGTCCAGTTGTCCAGTTCTTCTTTAGCTTCAGTTTCAATTTGGCCACAACTAGGTGATGATCTGAAGCTATGTCCGCTCCTCTCCTGGTTTTCACATCTTCCATTGTCCTTCGGAACTTTTTATTGATGCAAATGTGATCTATCTGGTTCTCTGTGGTGTGGTCCGGTGAGATCCACGTAGCTTTGTGTATACGTTTGTGTGGTAATGTTGTACCGCCTATGACCAATTTATTGAATGCACACAGATTTGCAAATCTTTCCCCGTTTTCGTTTCTCTCTCCCAGTCCATGTAGTCCCATGATATCTTCATATCCGGTGTTGTCCATTCCGACTTTGGCGTTTAGATCTCCCATCAGAATGGTGAGGTCCTTTCTTGAGCACTTCTCTAAGATTGATTGCAGCCTCTCATAGAATTGATCCTTAACGTCGTCGTTGCTATCATTGGTAGGTGCATAACATTGGATAATGTTCATTGTGATCCCCTCCTTCTTTGTTTTGAATGATGCTTTGATGATTCTGGATCCGTGAGGATCCCATCCTACAAGTGCATTTCGTGCTACTTTGGATAGCATTAGAGCAACTCCCTGAGTGTGTGGAGCATTGTCCTCTTCGTGACCGGAGTATAGCAGCATCTCTCCCGTATTTAGCCTTTGTTGTCCAGCTTGGGTCCAATGGGTTTCACTGATTCCCAGTACTGCCAAGTTGTATCTCCTCATTTCCGTTGCTATTTGACTGGTCTTCCCGGTCTCCCACATTGTCCGGACGTTCCATGTACCTATAAAAATTGTTGCTCTGGTTGTTAGAAGGGGCATCGGCCTCGTGGCTTCCGAAGGAACTCGGCTTTCACCATGAAGCGTCATATTACCTCTAACTCCCAGGGCAGAGTTTAAATGGTTTGAGTTATTTTTTCTGGTTAGCGTTTTTTTTAGCGAGTTAGGTTTCTACGGGATGGGGACGCTAACCCCATGCCCAACCCTCCTCCTTTACCCGGGCTTGGGACCGGCAGTAACTCTGGAAGAGCTACAGGCGGAGTTGAAAAATATACTTAGGTTGAATTAATTTGTACACAACATTGATAAGTTTAATAAAAGAAGAAAATGATACTGATCAACTATTACCTCAAGATTGTAAACATATCTTGATGCTGAGTGGTGATTAGAAGGAAATCTAGGTTCAGGGTACCCTGCCAACTAACTCCAGCCACTTAACAGATGGTATTTTTAAACTATCAATTGTAAAATGTGATTACAATGTCAAAGCTCCTTGATAACATCTGTGACTGAAGAGTTTATGAGTTTTAGTTATATGGTTTTGTAAATTTAGATAGTAAGCAAACAGACTGACTTCAGACAATAAGCGGACTAAAATATACCCCATTAGAATATTGAATACATGGTTGGTCTAAATGTAATGTGTTTTTGTCGAGATTTGAGTGTCTTTTGTTATTCTGTGACACATTAATCTGGTCTTGAATGCTTTTAAAGGTATGTAAACGATTGCCACTTCCCTGTTGTCCACACCATGGAAAGATACTTCTTGAGATATTTTAAAAGTGACCTGGGTTAATAGTGGTCTGGATTGTGACCTCATTGCTTAAAGTGCAACTGCTTGAAGCTGGTCACACACGAACTTTCGGCAATTAGTTTTTAAAGTGTTTTTTTCCGTACTTTAAATACTCTACTGCCGGTGATGTAAACCTGTGGGGTAAGGTGAAATATGTTTTACATACACATACACTTGCACACATGAGAATATAATTGAGAATAATTCAAATTAAATTTAGATAATATCATGTTTAATTCCCGAAACTGGTTTCAGACAACAGTACAACTTAAAATACGTCATTGTTTTAAATTGTTTCATCTAATAAAAATGAAATCAAGTCGACCTACACATTGAATGACAAGCTATCAATTTATTCGTTACACAATTCAAGCATACGGAAAGTTATTAGTTTCCATGACGATGACGCTAATGAAAATGATTGAGTTAGAGAAAGATCTGCCAGTTTTATTGGTAAAACAGTGATTCATAAGGTCAATCAAGCGAAGAGAGTGAGAATTCCAGATTGTCAGTGACGTTAAATGATAATTATTCGCCGTCAAAAGTTGGCTAGATTGAAAAACATAGTGAACTGACTTTGTACAGTTAACATCACGTGCTTATTATGTTTGAAGAGATTAAGAGGTCACCTTAAAAATCGGCTAACGAAAACAAGGATCAGTGACACAACGACAACACAGCCAAACTATTCCAATACTTCCCAGTCCAGCTAACTAGAGGGAGAAGTCCATATTCAGATGAGGAAAAGTATATTCCGCAAGCAGATCCAAAGCACAACAACAACAAGCATATTTAGGGTCCTTCCAGGTGGGAAATACAATCTAAATATAAAAGTGGGCGCATTTGGCGCGAAAACTAAAAATTCAAATTTCCGAACTAAAATTACAAAAATTAGACGTTTATCAAGTGAGTTCTGGGGATCTAGCATCCCTTACAGAGCTAATCTTAGTTACATGACCAGTGGTAATCATTAAGCACTGGATAGCTTTTTCATTCTATTATAGGACTCCTAATCGATGCGCGTCCACGACACCGGGAATCAAACTAAAGGCCGATTCACAGTGGTCTAAAAGTATTATTTTATGTATAAGTTCATGAAAGTGTAATTGTGAATAATTCTATGTTCGATTACAATCAAAAACCTCTCAATGCGGAATATCCAATATTGTGACAAAATTCATATTTTCTACCCATTTAATTTGTAAACAATCCACATTTTTAAAAAATCATGATTAACACAGTTTTTTAACATTGATTAATTAATAATCCTCTTTATCCACAAATACATTTGACCAGTTCCACTCTTATAGGATTTTTTTTCTTTTTATTCACGTAATATAGTTTAATGTATTGTGATTTCATGGTAATCAACTGTTTTCATTTCTGAAAATGACAGTTGAAGAAGAGAATGTGAGGTAAAACAAAAAAAGTTACGATTTATTTCAGACCAATTAGAAAACAATTCATTTATAAGTTTGACAAAATCAACTAATATAATTAAACTAATGTATATTTCCATATGATTGCCTATTCTCATTTTATATTTTATATGACGTGACTGCCAACTATTCAATGTACAATATAATATCCAGTTGTTTGAATAAAATTGATCACACTTTATACATTAGTTGATAAAGATTGACATGATGGTTTAGAGTATCATTTTGAAACATTATATTTGATGGATTAATCAAATTATACTGTTGAAACAGAAATGATATTGATCCAATAAAGTAAGATTTATAAATTAGAAAACAAATCAAACAGTTATTATTTTAAGACACTGATTTTTATATGTTTCGTCCATACGAGTTAATAATCACATTGTGAATATATTCAACTGAGCAGTACTTATCACTAATTAATCAATAATCCTATGTATGAATGGAATTTACAACAAATATCGTACTATTTAAATGATATAACCAATGAATGTAACAAATTTATTGGGTAATTCATTTTTGTATTGATTACTTGTTTAGGACTGTAATTGATCAGTCTGTTATTAGCATATGTTCATCCTATACGGATTGCCTCAATATCGACTTAATTCACAAGTATTATAAGCAAAGATGGATAGTGGCTATCAGTGAGATCCAGGACGCTCATTTTGTCCTATTTGAGACTTGTCCTCACTTACTTACGCCTGTTATTCATCATGTCTCCACGTTCGTATTAAAGATTCCTAGTTTGATGTTAGCTTACAAATAGTTATTTTGAGATCCATATGTTGTTCAACTGTAGGAATGTTGTGCCTGCTTTGCTAATTATAGTCTTAATGTCACCATCAAATTTTCCCTGTTCATTGATGATGCTTCCCAGGTACGTGAAAGTTTTTACCTCTTCCAGAGTTTATCCATCAAATGTCAACAGGTCAGTGTTCTCCGTGTTGTATTTGAGGATCTTGCCTTTTCCTTTGTGTATATTGAGGCGTACTGATGCGGAGTCTGCTACCACACGAGTTGTCTTCATCTGCATCTGTTCATGTGTATAGGACAGAAGAGCCGGGTCATCTGCGAAGTCCAAACCGTCTAATTTATCCTAAGCTGACCATTGTATTCCTGCCCCCCTTCAGATTTCGAGGTCTACATAATCCAGTCGACCACCAGGAGAAAGAGGAAGGGAGAGGGTACGCAGCCTTGTCTGACTACGGTCCTCACTTGAAATGCACCCGCCAGCTGTCCTATATGGATGACTTAGTAGTGTAGTCCGTCTTATGAACCCCTTATGATATTGACAATCTTCTCAGGTACATCATGGTGTTGAAGAATGTTCTATAAATTTCTCCTATCCACACTGTCAAACGCCTTACCATAGTCAAGGAAGTCTAGGACGAATTTTATTCAAGTGATCGTTCAACGACGACCCGTAATATCGCCTTTGGTCTGTACACAACCGATCCTTATGGAATCTGGCCTGTTGCTCTCGAAACTGGGCATCTACTGAATCTTCCATCCGGTCAAGCAACGCTGTTGAAAACGTTTGATCAGATCGTGTCCTTTCTAGTCCATCGGCACTTGTTCCACCTCCCAAATCTTCCAGAATAAAACATGGAGCATGTTTGCATTTACTGATATGTCTGACTTTAGTGCTTCGGTCGGTATATTGTCAGGTCTCTCTGCTTTCCCTCTCTTGAATTGCCTGATATCCATCCTGATTTCTTCGCTCGTTGCTGGGGTTACACCAATAAGAATATTTGTGTGTGCCACTTCGATGTGCGGTGTGTTCAATGGGTTTGGTTTATTCAGGAGTTCCTTAAGATGTCCCACCCACCTGTTCTGCTTTTCAGCCTCGGTGATTGGTCTTCCTTCTTTGTCGTTTACCGGTCTCTCTGGTTTACCATATTTTCCTACCAGTTCCTTCGTTATGTCACATAGTTGTTTGGTATTTCCTTCTGTTGCAACTTTCTCCACTATCGTTGCTGGGTCTTCCACGTATTTCTGTTTGTCGGCTATAATGCTCTTCTTCACTTTCTTGTTTGCTTCAGTGTATTCGGTTTGTGCCTTGACTTTCACTGTTCCTGTTCGGCTGTTGTTAATTGTTGTCTTCTTGTTCTTCCGTTCTTGAATCTTGTCCAGTGTTTCTATAGAGATCCATTCCTTATGATGATGCTTCTCACTGCCTAGAACCTCTTGACACGTTGCAGTTAATGTTACTTTGATCCCTTTCAAATTGTCTTCCATAGTATTTTCCTCCTTTTTGAGTAGATCTTGTAATGCCTGGAACCTGTTGTTGAGAGTTATTTTGAGTTGGTTGAGTTTATCAGTATCTGGAAGGAAGTCTGTAATAAATGCTGTTTGTCTAGTTTTCAAGTGTTTGTTTAGCTTCAGTTTCATCTTGACAACCACCAGTTGGTGGTGATCTGAAGATATGTCAGTTCCTATCCTGCTTCTCACACCTTCCATTGACCTGAATTATTTGGTGATGCAAATATGATCGATTCGGTTCTCCGTGGCGTGATCCGCTGATACCATGTAACTTTATGTATGCGTTTGTGTGGGAATATTGTGCCATCTACAATCATTTTGTTGAATGGACGCAAATTTTCAAATCTCTCATTACTATTTTACCTTTCTCCCAGTCTATGTGATCTCATGATATCTTCATACTAGGTGTTGTATCTTCTGACTTCAGCATTTAGGTATTCCATCAGTATAATGATATCCTTTCCTGAGCACTTCTCTGTGATCGATTGAAACTCGTTCCCACAGAATACATATGTACCAATAAGAGACTGACTAATTACAGTCCTAAATATCAATGGGAGGATTCAAGCAAGCAATACATAAATGAATTAAACTTCATCCCATTGGGCAAGTTAGTGGTTAACTGGACGCAGTAGCTAAGTGGATAACGCAATGGTGTTTGGAGCCAACGGTACTGGGTTCGAGTCCCAAGGTGAACATCAAGTATGTGATGCAGGCACATCCAATTGACGAGTCCCGAATAGGACGGAACGTGCTTCCTGGATTCCACTGCAAGCCGCTATCATCTCAGCATATGAATTTATTGGGTTATGTGAGTAACGCTTTCCTAACATCCCCATTTATCATAAGCCTTGTTATCTCAAATATTTTAATCGTTGAAATTAAGATTGATCGATTGTCACACAAACGAGTAATCTATGTTCACACTATAAGTTTGTTACCAATCCATCGTATTCACTAGTAGTACTCAGTTTACACAATAATTTATAGTTTATTAAAACAAAATTAGCCGGATACATATATTTATCAACGTCTGATAATTTCATAGACGAATCACCTATAAATCCCCAATACTCTCATAGACTAATGATATTTATTCCACAAATCATTCAAATCTTCAGAGTTTTATGAGTGTGTATGCAAACAGCTAAATATATTATTTTGTGATAGAAATCAACTGACTGGTTCCACACCACTCCAGTTTGGCGTAGATTTCATATTTGTTGTTTGGAGGTTGTATACGACTGATCTCATTTAAAATACCATAGAAAACAAGGAGGTACTGGCAGCTGTTTTATTCTAGTATGGAACTTTTAACCACTGCACAATCATGACCCCAGCAGAGACCTAATCGAGAAATATTCGTTCTCACATCGAACTAAGTTAGCTTCCAATTGTGGAACTTTAGCCTTCATCGATTTATTATATGGTTCAACGGTTAGTCAGTCCCATTATTGATCACTGTTTTACTCCAGACATGTCTGAACTTTCTCATTCACAATTTCTAACTGGAAATTCGGAAATATCTTATAGTAGGTCCCTAGTGAACTGAGTGGTAGAATTCAAACATATTGGAAATGAAACAGTTATTACCAATAGGATTAGACGATCACCACACCTTATCTCAAATTGAGTGAATTTAGAATTGGACCACTAGACAGCAACTCAGTAGTTTAAATGATTGTGTGTTTATTATGAGATCTGAAGGTCCTGGGTTCAGTGCCTAATGGTTTGGAGGTAAAGTCCCAGACTAAGACAGAGTTTTAGCGAAAGAAACAATTTTGACAAGATTGACAAGATAGGCCTTTGTAATAACCGCCAATTAATATAACGCCAGGATGTATAACATCCTTTGGAACACGCAAGAAAAACTACAGAATGTATATTAATCTCGAATTATTCATTAAAATCAACTTGGATTAATTAAAATATTACAATGGTAATCAATCTCATATCAGTGCCCCTCCCCTCCTCCTTGTAATCATATATGTAAACTGGAACGTGTTTATATCGTAATATACTGTTTAATGTAAATGATTGCCAACTTTTTTCTTTACTGAATGCAGACAATTTTATATCTATGTTTATTAAACCGTTTACATTTATCGTTATGTACGTGTTTTAATATTCATTTGTGCTACTGATGTATATTACAATTAAATACAATTTTGCAAATAAAATGTGTACATTTCGAATTTGTCATTTTTACATGGTTAAATATACATAGTTACACATGAACTAGTCGATATTATTAACACCATATCAAAATTCAAAACATGCAGACACGTGTCATATACATGTTATTGATTTGACCTCAAGTTAAGAAGCCATGTACAGTATATATTTATAATAAATAAAAACTAGGTGCATATGTTTATATATATAAAATATCATTTTGTTTGATTGTGTATATGTACACTCATATTGAAATTAATGTTAGTAATTTTGAATTGAACACTTGAAATTTAGCTATTACAAACAATAGTGAATACTTTAACAAATTTTATATAGGCGTAATAATCTCTAACTAATCAATCATGAATCACTTATTTATTTAGTTGTATGCATTATGTATAGAGTGTATAGTTGTGTTTTCATCTTTCTTTACGCCTATGTACATGTGTGGTTTGTATTTTATTCATGCTTATGTGTTAGAACCAAATTTAAAATAACTATTCTTTATGTTACATTTAGAATTAGTTCCGTCAGGAACTAATAATTGTTGATAATGAGTTCGACGTATTTGCAGAAGTGATTTATTAGGAAACATTGCATCTGGTTTTCTGTGATATTAAAGAAAATAGTGTTCTCATCATGAGACTTGAAATTCTATCACTCAATATTGATTGCAAAGTAGTTATCATTGTGAGTTCGTCATGTTTTTATACTGATTGATGTTAAGTGATTGGAGATAACTACCAGGATAACCTGCTTGACCTAGCTTACACACTAGTTAACATTCGTCAGCAGAGTTTACCTGGATTCTTGAGGGAAATAATGATTCCCAAAGAATTTGAACCTGGATCTCCTAACTCTACAATTCAAGTCGTTACCACTGGGCTGTGACTGACTTCCTGTAGGCCTGAGGTGCACTGGCTAATGATTTAATTGCAAATAATGTCATATTAGGCAGAGCTTAGTTTTGATCGAATTTCAACATTATAATACAGTTATAGTGTTAGATCAAACTTGGTGTTACTAAGTTATTTAGCTGTATTAAGAATGATAAGTCTAGCTTTTGGGTTAAGCACAATTCTAAATTAATTTCAGTGACTCAGAGAAATATGGGGTATTAAAAGTCATGATTTCGTCAAGGCGTTCGTACGATCTGAAAAGTATTTTAGTAATCAATCGATATAAGCTAAGGGGTTACTGTATGACATCTATTTTGCTCTTGGTCTTTTTTTAAAATTCTACATCTACACGCATACACACGTTCTTGGGTTTGGTCACTGATGGAGTTGTAAGTGTACACACTGCTGAGGAGTCCTATATTGGGGCGGAACATTCATCAAATGCCTTACTAGTCTTTAATGGAATTCCAGACGTAATCGGTCTGTGAAGAATAACACTAAACAAATTCCTCGTACTAATCTGAATTTTGATCCAGTCAGATTAGATGGTTAAGATTTTATTCACATATCTTTATTCTAGTCGATGATCATTAACACAGGGAAAAATTCTTTGCGTCGTTTAATAAGTAAGAAAATGAAAGATCTTTTTTAAAAGGACAGAAAAACAATTCTCAGTATCATTATTGTTATGATTACCTAGTAAAATTTTGACGTTAGCCGTCCGCAATTAATAAAAGGACTATGTAAAGTAAAATAATTTTAAACAATATGAAAATGCACATATCTAGCTTCAAATTTTCCACATTATTTATGTCAGGAACTACGGCTGTGTATTCTATTTTTGAATGTCCTCGTCCTGTGCAAATGGTCTAGACAAAACCTTTTAGTTACAAGTCTTAGAAGATTTGAACTGTGACCAGTCCTGGAATCAAAAACGACAGTTATGTTCTGTTTAAGACTCATTGGCTGGTTATAATGGCATTCCAGTTCTCATACAAAGATATGCGTGACTAGTAGTCTATTGAATTCTAAATGAATGAACCGACATTCGTCCTAGATCCTACTGATACCCACAGTAGGCATGCATGATAAAGTGTGGAAATAATTTATAGGTGAACAATATGAGAATTAATTATTCATTTGACTAAGAATTCAGTGAAGTGACCTGTCAATAGGTTCTGAATCCTACATGGAACATTGATTCTCTCAAGAACACAAGTACGTTCTACAGACTGACGAGTGACAACCAGAACAAAACCTAAGTCGAGCGGGGTCTCCTGAAGACTATCTCCAATCACACAAAATCAAAACATAATCCACCTGATATATAGTCATTCTCACTAGTGACTATATTGAAATTCAAAAGATGAAATCTGATCAACAATCAATGAATAGATAAACATGATATTGGTCACCACTTTACAATCAATCAATGTAATCAATAATTAATTCAATAGTTAATTAATTAAATAATTAAGACGAATGTGTAGTTCTATTAAGATGATACTTAAATCGGTTTTATGGAGAGAGAGATGATGATGAAACATAAACTATTGGTTACCTGAACTCTGAGGAATCATTTAAACTATTGGCTAGATTGTAGCTAGATCGATAGAAGTTAATCAACATAAAAGATTCATCATTAATCCGTGATCGGTTGATCGTAAGTCGGTGTTCGAGAAATTAAAGTCTCTATCTACCAGAAACATACATTGAAATGATTTGAAGTTAAATGTGAGGTCAGTAACTCCCTTTTGAAAGCAAACCAAACTATTTCAGTTTTGTCCACTATCATAATAGAAACCAATTATATGAAAATAGTAAGAAATTATTTTATACTCTTACATGCGTGAATAATAATTTTTAATCTAAACCCTTTTTTACTGATAAATTGCTCACTTTCAGAATAATTGGTTTCATGTCTGGTGATATTCACGCGCAATAACGTATTACAGCAAATTATACACAAAGCTACGGAAAACCAAATAAACACGAACAGATAAGATGCAAATGAATCTGTTAATAACCGGTTGGCACAAAGACAACGACAACGACAATAATAATAATAATAAACAATCAACATTTCGACAATACTGACTAGTAACCAAGTGAACAAAACCAGAATGTTGAATAATTCCGATAATAATCTTAATAACATGATTGTAGTCAAACTGCTCTTTGCTTTGTGATAAATAGAGAAGAGTATACATTTAGAGTAAATACATGCACATATATAACTAATTCATTAAAAACAAGTGTTAGCAGTACGAAAAACAGTATCATCACAACTAATATTTAGTAACTGATTACATTATCAGTACAGATATTTATATTAATAGTATTGATAATGATTAGTATGATTCTTATTATAATCTCCGACATTTGTTTATGTATAATTTATTTTATCATTGCTAATTTGTCTCTGTTGTTGTATGTGTGTAATAATTGTTTCATTATTCTAAAAAAAAATCGATCAGTCTAAGATACATGTAAACAGATATACATGTATATGCACAAATATACAACACCTAGAATATTTAAGTGAGTCATTCGTTATGGCGCTCCTATGTATTTTTATTATTAGGTAATTAAACAATCAATCTTAAATATTATTATATAGCACAATTGTGGACGTGAGTATTCATTCAGTAAATGTCAGTTTTTTCTCTCAACAAAATCAATCAAATCATGAAATCTCGAATCATATTTACATTTTTGATTTGGAGACAAGACTTGGGAACCATATGCTTGAAACTGTGTTCTATCACTTCTTGAATAAACTAAATGAAAGTATAGGTACTTTATTTTAGTGAATAATACAATCAGAGATTAGGACCACTACTCAATTTGAAATATTGTAATTCATGAGAAAACAATTTGTTCGTGACTTTTGAATAAGCCTATCGTATGTGATAGATTATTTCAATTCAATTGAAAGGAAAAGAGAAAATTAACCTGTGGTTAGACATTAACACCGTTGGATGCCAGCTCAGTGGTCGAGTAGGTTAAGCGTTCGCGTGCGAGACTGAAGGCGATGGGTTCGAATCCCGCGAGCGAGATCGTGGATGCGCACTGCTGAGGAGTCCCACAATAGGACGAAACGGCCGTCTAGTGATTCCAGGTTTTCAATGGTGGTCTAACATCAATCGGTTCATGATCTCAATCAAAAACTTGACAATCTCCACAACACTTAAATTGAAAGTTAATCTGGTCCAAACTTGTCCTATTAATAGTAATTTACAGAGATTTATTTTTTGTACGATGATTTGGTTATCTTGAGTTTGCAAGTATAGGAATCCCTTGAGTTGTTCTAGATCGCTTTCCACTTTAAATCTTAAACCATTAACGTGTAAAATGTTGGTAAAAATGTTTTTATTCGTCTTTCAGAAAACTTATTGTAACCACTCATAGTTGCTTATAGTTCCGAAATACAATTGAACTAAAGTGGGCCATATTCTTTTAGACATTGATTTTATAACGTCTAAGGAAATTGAAAATTTGATTTGTATGCAGACATACACTACTGCATTACAGATAGCAATATTATTTACAGTCAATTCAAAGTTAGTATTGATTTTTCAGATGTTATGAGGTTTAATTGTTCTGATTTTGATCCTCATGTAAGTTCGTAAGTACAAAGATATGCGTGAAGGGCTAGTTTTCCTATCGGATTCTTTTTTCTGTCACTCTGAGCTAATCCTTAGACAACTAATATCGCTAATAATGTAGTTAAGAATCAACGTCACCATCACTGATGAATATTAGTCATCCTTTGACTGTACAATAGTATCAGTACTGTAAATATGTATGTGGTGAAATAATGTTTCGAATGCCTTTGTTGATAGAATGTATTAGGAAGATTGTGGACATGGGCGAATCTTCTACATGTGTTGAGTAGTCTGATCAAGACGATTTGACTAAGGATCTTTCAGTATCAGTCTGGATCATATCTTCAGTGTTTACTTTATGTAGAAGTGATCTTTCCAGTTATTGCACAAATATTGTTTCGGTTCATTCAGATAAAACTGTGTTGTGATTAGTCAATCTAAAAAACTATTTAAGCCCATGTACACATTTCAGAGGAAAAATAAATGTAGACTCATTCTACTTAAATAGATGAACGCATTATGAACACGGGAACTTCATTAATGACATAAAAACTGTATGTATCTTTTGTAATATAAATCTTTCTTACATGAAGCTGTTTTTTTGACAGGCCAAACATTTACTTTATTAATGATAACTTCAGTCTAACATAAAGATAACATTAACTGACTTATAAAAATGAGTATTTAACTATTTATTTAAGTCAGTGTTGTATGCTACACGTTTTAAAGTGTGACCAAACTTTACTACTACTACTACTACTACTACTAATAATAATAGTAATAATAGTAATATTACTATTAATAATGATGATAATAATAGCACTACTACTACTAGGACTCACACCATTATTAATGTGGTGTATGTTACTCATGTAAGTAGTATGTGGAATACCTGGCAGTAGGAGACTGAATTGAATAAAACAGAAAAGAAATCGGAAAGCAATCGAAATAACGACAGGATTAGAAAGATAATGGAGTAGATAAAAGAAAATTCAAAGAGGATGCGTAAATGATGTAGTTAATGTATGATTTTCACATTTTGCTAAGCAACTGTGTAATATTGGATGAAATAATGGATTGGTCTTCCCCTTCAAGTCTTCATTCGGTACGTTTGGTGTCACCGCCAAAGGGACGGAAAAGATGCAGTTCTGCGAACGCCACCGGGAGGCCGGGGGAGGAGTCTAGTTGGTGTAGTCTGGTGCAAGAAGGATACGTAGAGTTGAGTGTTCTGGCGGGGCAGCATTCCCTGTAGAAGTCGCTGCTGATAAAGAGAAGAAGTAGGACGTCGGGTTGCTGGATGGAAATTGGATTTAGATAGCTCGGAGGGTTTCTGGAGAGCGGGCGTTGAACGTTCCGTGTGCTGGACGGAGATCGAACTTTGATGGCACGGCAGGTCGACATCGCTAAGGAGGTTGAAGCATTGGAGGACTCGGCATTTCGATGAAGTGCGTAGAATAAATCATGACAAAGTAGAAAGTGGCACCGTGAGCAGAACGATCTCAAGAGTAACTTGAGTTTAAAAGGGGAATGAGTGTGGTGTGTACTACTTATGTCGATAGATATAAGTAGTATGTGGCATCAATAGAAAGTGGAATGCCTGCCAGCAGAAGATTGCGAATGTTGGAATGAAGAGAAGAGAAGAAAACTGAAACCAATGAAAATAACAATAGGATTGAAGGAATGATGAAGTTTGTAAGATACAACTTATGGAAGACGTGCAAATCATGTATTTGATATATGGTTTTCATATTCTATGAAGACACTGTAATTTTACCTTCAACAAATATTGATTTTTCCCACCTGAGTTCCCGTCCACTACACTACTACTACTTCCATTGTTGATATTGTTAGTTGAGTTTTGATAAGTTTTTATTGGCTTAAATCTTAGAAATCTTATCACAAGTTATATAGAATAATCATATAAACATTATAATTGACGGATAAGTTATTGATCATCTAAAATTAATAGATCAATGGATAACTTGAAGTGATAATTACTGGTTTCGAGTCTTATTATGTGAATATCAATATTTGAATTCAGGTACATCTTACTGATGAATCTCGGAAGGGACGAAATGGGTGTACTGAAATCCATTACTAGCCATAAATCTGCCTATTTTATAAAACATCATTATCCCAATTTAAGTATTCATTACAAAACAGTTAGTTCATTCTGAGAATTAAACTAAATTATTAAAAAATATCATTGATTGATTATTATGTACTGTCTGCACGTGCATATATATATATACATAGTGTGGGTATGACAAATATCAAATTTGTACCAGACAGAATGCCCTCTGCTAAAACTATTCCAGTTTATCAATCTTTTTTCCCCAATTTATGTTTTAAACATTCTATTACTCTGCTTAAAGCAAATCAATTGTTAATCTGAGGTTATTTTAGGGGAATTACTAACATAGTGTTTCAGGCAATTGAATTTTCATCATTCAGTCTGCAAGTGCTCAAATCCGTCCCATGTTGATGAGTTTCGGTTAGCATATAGTCTAGATGAAAGGTGCGAAATACTAATTTAAGTCGCTTATATAAATGATCAGTCAAACAGTTGGTAACTTCGTGAACCGATGGCATATTTCGATGTTACCTCAAACACTTTTTTCTACCAACATGTCAGCTAGAGTATTATATGTCTTGATAAGATTATTCATATGTAATATGTTTTTGAACCATCACAATCGACAAAAAGGTATGGTCTCATCATTCAGTTGAAATCCTACATCTAATCTCGATATTGGTCACTCATTAATGACACCATTCACAAGTATTTTTTCTAAGGCACTTTGGTTCACAGACACGTAGCTTATACAGAGTGAATTTTTGTACATTATATTCCCCAGATAGTATGTACATAGACGTTTGGCTTTAATTACAGATTATGCAAACCGGTAGCAGTTAGGTGAACCTTTTGTATGCATGGCTAAGATTTCGTCAGTTGTCATGATATTCAACTACCTTACTGTTTATAATTAGATTAGGCAATGATATATACCATTCTTCAAACAATATTTTGTTCCTCCAAGACAAGAAAAAACCCTATCTTCATAGTATTGTCACACAATTCGTTCAGATCCTGTTATTGCCTACATTATATTATGGAACCATATCAATTATGTGCTTCTAGTTGAAGGGTTATTCTCCGGTTTTAGAAACCATACTGTTGTAAGATAGAAAATAATTTTATAAGTAGTTTATAAAAACAAGAGTTGTGCACAAATTTTAATACGTTTAGATTGTTTTGTTCGTATTATTAATGCCTATCAGATTTTGTTTTTTTCTTTTTCAGCCCTTGTTTACCTTTTCTGTTAAGTATTCTTTTTTCGTTGTTTGTCTTTTAGAATTCTAATACAAGTTCTTTTCAAGGTAAATTTGAATTATTAACTTATAGTGATGAGCATACGACGCCTACTTATACAAGCACTCATAAGCTCATCATAGGCACACACACACACATACATGCATACATAAACGTATGCACCTAAAGAGTGGTTGTAATTTAGTGCTAAAGTATGTAAATTAATTATTGATTAAGTACTCCAAAAACTAATATTCCAATGTTGGTTAGAAAAGCCAGTTGTCTATACGTGTATATCATATTATTGATTGTCTGTTAATTGTTATGTATATACGTATGTATGTGTGTGTATGCATGTATATATATGTGTGCATACGATTACTTATATACTTAAATAATCTACATACACATAAACTTGTATAGGCGCGTGCACTTACACATATGAAATTAAATTCAAAAATTTTTTTTATTGTGTACATACAAAATTTGTACGTTACCATTATAATCTACGAGTTAAAACAAGCTAAAACCAGTTTAAACAAATAAAGTTAAAACCGGCCTTAGCCTGCTAAGGTCTATTGTTTGTGTGATGAAATTGTGCGTGCATGCACCAGTTATTTTTAAATCTTCGTCACTTAGAGATTAAGTGTACTTCAATGATTTTCTTGTTGTTTTTTTTTGGATTCAAGTTCTCATGTTTATTTGTAGGTATGTGCTTACATGGTTGCATAAATCAATACTTCATTATACACATGGATTTACTGAGCTATTAATAATATAATATTGATACATTTTTTATTAGTAGGTATTTTGACTACGTTAATGTAACAAGGTTTTTGTGATCGATACACTAAATTGACTGATCGATCCATTGACTAACTGCTTGACCATAAATATATTTACAGTATGAGGGAAAGATCTAGTTAAGCAAATAGATGAAACTTTCTTTTAATTAATGGATTACACGAATGCAAATGTCTCATACATTAGTTGAATTCATGAGTCATTTGGAGCTAGACCACCAAAGAAAACCTGGAAGCACTAGATGACCGTCGCGTCATAGTATAGGACTCCTCAGGAGTGCGTACCCACGATCGCGATCAGTCTCGTGTGAGATTAATAGGTCCTGGCTTAGAATCGTGGATGTGTACTGCTGAGGAGTCCAATACTAGGACGAAACGGTCGTCCAGTGCTTCCAAGTTTTCCATGGTGGTCTAGCTTCAATTGACTTATAATCTCGACTATTGAAATTAAAATAATTATTTAATTTGTTGTTAACTTATAAAAACCTGTTCGTTTAATTATTTGTTTCAATGATACAATCAATAAGTAAAACTATTGTTTAAAGTCATTGAAATCTTATTGATAGATTCTGAGGATTTATTCCTAAGGATTGAAGTTTTGAAGAATTTTATTCTTGAACAAATTCTATTTTGTATTCATTTATATTTTTAATATCGTTAAATAAAAGTTTATTAGCTTTCACAAATCGCTTAGACAATAAATTAAACATAATTTCAAATACTACTATCTAAGTTCATTAAATATGTATAGTGACATGTTTTCTTAAAATAATTTACAAATTTAATTTTAATATAATATTAAAAGTAATAGTGTAGTGTAGTAATCGATGACACAGGTGGGGACAACCAAATGTATTTGACATAACACTACAGAATATCCTGGTAAAATCTGAGAACCATATAGAAAATACTTCATTTACAAAATATTCATCAATTATCTAAGATTTCGTTGTTCCTTCGTTTCTATACCAATCACACTCTGTGCTCGTTCTCTTCTCTTCGATTTTCTCAACCTTCTGCTTTTAGACATTCCATTTTCGGTTAGTGATACATACTACTTATATCTGTCGATATCAGTAGCACATACCACAATAGTTTACATGCCTTTTGCTTTTAAATATTTCAGTATAACCTAATCTGTGTGGAACGAATTACGATTTGAGCAGAGTAAAAGGGTTACACAAGCATTACATAAATTACTGTTCAATGGTCATTCCGTATAGGTTCTTTATTTTAAAATGCGCGGCATGTCTTCGAACTACATGATGTGCATCAATATCTGTCAAGATCATAAACACTCATTATTGTGGAGGAATACCAACTAGGTCAGTGAACTTATATCCAATCTCCTCAATCATACAGTGGTCGGTAGTATTATAAGTGAATTGGTCAACTTGCTTATTGCTTTGATTTATGTTATATTTCAGTCTAATGATAGATCTTTTATGAAAAATTTAGTATGTTTGTGTTGAGAAATGTTTTATGTTCTGAAAATTCAGACAGAATCGGCCGAAAGATACTTTTGTTTAATAGTTTTTAATTTAAACGTTTGAATGGGGTGTGTATTTTTGAGTCAGGCGTAAAAAGAATCTCATCCTGAATGCTATCTTTATTTAGAGACACATAAAAACTATTCTATTAATCGGAGAAGGTATAAACCTCGAACTTTTATTTGTCTTCTCAATAGTTGGGGAGTTGGTCGTGTCATTGATTTCAGTAGCTAGAGATAAGTTATAACAGTCACTGACCATTAAACAATTTATTAGATTATTGACTCGAATCTACTTCCATCTACTTATATCTGATTTTGTGAGTAGTACAGATCGACCTTATGTAATAAATATGGTTAATTAATTTAACAGATGTCTATTGATGAGGTTTTTCATTTACTTTCTGCAAAATAACTATAATTCCGACTGAGAAATAAGCGATGTTACAAGTATTTCTGCTGATGAACTTCGAAGAAACTTGAGTATTTTTGACATTATTTTGAATCATAGGGTATTTTCCTTATTTATGAATAGTAACATATTCAACAGATTTATCATTAACTGACCGTATAATATGAAGTAAATTTTTGCGTTATTTGGCTGTTTAAAATTTCACTTAAGCAAATATTGCAAAGTTACAACTACACTGCTATGGGTAACCGACTGTATACTTGTAACCTTGATCAGAGGATTTCTTGATTGATTTTTAATAAAATGAAGGATTTTCATGACGCATGGGGATAAGTTTCAATTAGTAAAAATGGCAGAATATTACCTAAAGGTTGGTCTATGCAAACATCTTGCCAAATCACGAGAAGTGTGATGATTGACTGTATTGGTCATTTTAATTATCTTTGGGGTCTTATTAAACCTAATGTGTTGGTGAGCGATGAAGTCTCAAAAAAATGCAAAAGACTCATTCAGATTTTGATGACTTATCCCAACTTTATGGAAGGCGAAAAATTCCTCTATCGATTACAAAGAAACATATTGAGCAGTTATCTTAAATTTTTTACTCTAGTTTTGAAATGTGACTCTCGAAGGCAGAGAACATGCGTAAGTCGTAATTTTAACTAGAACCGTGAATCGACCAATGTTAGGCCACCATTGGAAACCTGGAAACGTTGGGCAGCCGTTTTGTCGTAGCATGGGACTCATCAGCACTGGGTAACTGCCCCACAACCAACACGGTTTGGCTCTACTGGTCATGTCTTCTCACTAGACATTCCTCTTGAAGCTAGTCACTAGTGAGCACAGGATAAAATTCAACAACCTCTACAATTTCAAACTGTAAAGAAACTAAGTTATGAGTGTTTGATCTTGTATGCCTTCAAATGATTATCAGTGCACTCGCTGTCCAAAAACCAAGTGACTAGTGCTGAAAATGTTAAAAATAGGGTACTGCGTGATCAGGCCATAAATTCTCAGTGTCAAAAGTGAGTGGATCATATATTTTTTCTTGGCCGTTTCTTCATACTACTGATTCCTACGATTAGTAGTTAAATATTATTCTTCATTGATCTATAAACTTCAGTAATCTGAATAAATTTATCCACCTGTATACACATGACCTGATGACCAGTTAACACTATTTGATTTATGTATATACTATGGAACTAAGAATTTTCAAATCTTTTATAATATAATCGCCAAATTTCACCGACCACTTTATCAACATTATGATGCTGTTAAACATAATCTGTCGAACAAGCATTCAAACTGAAATGGTAATAAAGTTTATTCTACTAATTCAACTGTGAAAATACTACTACCTCCACAAATCCCCATACTAATAATAATCATCTGCTCACTGGTAACTAGCTTCAAGATGGATTTTTGGAGGTCTAGCGAGAAGAGGTGACCAGTGGAGTCCAGTCCGTGTCAGGTGGAGACAGTTATCCACTTCAGACAATGGATGAAGGTTTGCACAAGACCATGGATCAACTGAAGTTAGACAATAACACCGTTAGATACCGGCTCAGTGTCTTAGAGGTTGAGTGTTTGCGCGCGAAACCGCAGGTACTGGGTCCGATTCCTCCTCGCGGAGTCGTGGGCGCGCAGTGCTGAGGAGTCCTGAGCTTCTAGTTTTTCAGTGGTTGTCTAGCTTGTGAATTCAACAACAAAAGTTTAAGATGTATCAGTCTTATCCCCGTTATAAAATACTTCATATTTGTGACAATAAGATTTGTTTATGATAGAAATCAATTGTTTGAAATTCCTGAAATTCCTCGGAATTTAGGTTATTTAACTGTTATTTTTTCATGATTCAGTGGGATCATAAGCACAAAAGATCATTATCACTCTACTATAAGACTAGCATCTCTAATTTCTCTTTGACTTACTAAACTGTACCCAGTATAATTATTGTTGTTCACTGAAACAACTGAATATAATTTATAATTTATGGATGGGTTATTTATTTATTTATTAGTTCATTCATTCTTGTAAACATGTTTTCATTTCTGTATGATAATATATCATTTTCTTCTTCAGTTGTTCAAAATAATTTATTACTACAGAGGGTTTGTAGAGAATTTTGAATTTCTTAGGTTACATCATGTACTTGTCTTATTAAGACGACCGTTGAAAGCCTGAAAGCCGTTTCATCCTGGTGTAAAACTGCTCCTTGATTGAACTTAGACATGTAAACTACTCAGTGATCAAAGGCAAAGTGTCCTTCACGTGACTCGAAGGTCATACGTTCAGTTTCAGTGAGTTTATGGATCCGCAGTGATAAGGAAAATCATACTCGAACAAAATAGTTATTCCGGATTTACTGTCTTTCCCATACTTATCTAACTATGGTTAGTCTGTGATACAAATTGTGAGCTGGTTTATTCTTTCTCCTTTTTTTCTTTTTCTCACTCTTTCTATTACTTTGTTCGATTTTCTCTATTTTCAGTTAATTAATAATCTAATTCGTTGTATACGGTAGTGATGATAATTTATTGAGTTTTTCTTTGTTGAAAAGTGTGGTACTATGTACTCATAGTTCATATTTTTCTCTCTCAAAAACCGTACTTTATCCAAATTTATTCTTGTGTAAGTGTAAAAATATTGCATATAACTACTCTCAAACATTAGCACACATTAACTCACAAACGCAGTCACATTGAAGATAGTTAAAATAACCATATTAGGCTGAATCAATAGAACTTTGGCACAATCAACTCTATGACATTTCTATACAAATTATGACCGATTCATGACCACTTCTTTTCTTTGTGGTTTTAGATGAGTATTGTTGACTTTAATTAGGCAACCACTAAAAACCGAGAAGCACTATTTCATTCCACTTTGGAACTCATCAACAATTCCCATTCACAGCTTATAATGCGGATCAAATACAGGAAACTCTAGTCTTGTGGAGAGAAATTAACATTCAGACCTCGGAGTAGACAATTAGCATTTCTAATTTCGATTAATTAACAGCATAGTGTGGCGAGCATACGATCTTACTGATGACAATCGCTTCGCTATTTACATATAAGAACTGGATTTTTTAAAATTAAAAAGTATTTGTACCAATTGTAGTGCCTAAGTGAAATTAATTTTTGCCACTAGGAAATATAATAGATAACAATTTCGGTTAAGTTTAAGAGAAGTTCATTTGTAATTATACCATGATGATGAGTTTGGTAGATTTAGTGTTTCACTTATTAACTGCCTAACCTCTTTCTAGATTATCACACACGAATTCTCTGATTCTTGAATCAAGAAGAAAGAAAACGTTACGCTATCGATTTCTAGTTTCGATTATCGGATTATCTTAATCTCGTGCTTATGTTATTTCTGATTGTTATCTATTACTTTCGTTATTAATTGTAATTACATTCTATGTGCTTATTGAGTTATCGGCTTACTTTCTCTCTTATTCTTTACTCTTCTAGTTAATCTTATAAACTGCTCCTCACACTCCTTTAGCACACCAAGTAATTTCAGGCTAGACGAAAACCTACCAAAAGATGGATGTTACACACAAAAGAAAACAAGAACAGTGGAATTTATAAAAAAACGGGTGACCTTTGTATTTTAACATTAAAGGAGAAAATATTCGAAAATCAATGGTAACTTTTGGGAACTATTCAATCTGATTTGGGAAAAATATGATAAGGTATTCGTAAGTATTTCTTTACAAAAAGAAACATTATCTGCATAATGTTTTATCATCTTAGTATTTCAGATACCTAAAGAATTTACATTGATGACCTTACACGAAGACATAATAGTTCATCACAAATTCACTTCATTTAACAATCGTTATGGGCTTACCATTGTAAAGCAATGGGAGTTTTGATCGAGTTCAAGTGAGCAGTCTTGAACTGTGACTATTGATCAAGTTATATCAGTGAAACATGAAAGCATAGGGGTAAAACTGAATGAGGTTTAAAATAGATTTTAAATGACCAAAATCTCAGAAATGAGAATCACTCTCAACTAGTTAACCAGTTCACAGGGGCACTATGGCTTTTAACGTATTTTAACAGTTGAATTCACGAGTTGATTTAAACTAGACCATCATTGAAAACCTGAAAACTCTGGATGGATGTTTCGTCCTAGTATGGACTACTCAGCACGATTCCACACACATGATTCGAACCCAGAACCTACGGTCTATCGCTCAAACACAACCTCTAGACCACTGAACTGGTATCCAACGGTTCAAATGTTTAACTTCAATCGGTCCACGATCTTGAGCAACCCTTTAAAATTTTGAATGTTTTCTATGCTAAATGTGTTACTACTGGTGAGTAGCACGTTCAAATTATGCATGAAAATGTTGAAAATAAAAATTTCGATAAATAGTAAGAGATCTAATGCTATGAGGTTGCTGATAGTAAATAAAACGTGAAGATCTGTTCATAGTTATTAGAAATATTCAACTTTTTTATCTGCATGTTAGGGCTGAAGATATTATTTAGTTTGCTGAATTGAATTATGTTAAATAGCTTCAAATAAGTGACCACATGACTGAAGGTGAAGTACGTAGTCTGTCAATAATCAGACTTTTAGATTAAATAACTAAAAAGGAACTACAACTCATTAGATAAGATCAAAGTTGATAAATGAAAGTTATATAAAAAGTGATTTGAATTTTTGAAATAAATCAGTTCAATTAAGTCACTAATGAGTGAAGTGGATATCCCTAATCTGTCTTGTCGAGTCATTATCAATATGAATGATATGTAGTGAGTAGTGGTGTAACCACTAGGATAGACAATTACATTTAGCAATGAACTATGTTTGCTAAGTATAAATAATCACAAAATCTTGATGAAGAAATGTTTACCAATCTAATTATAGTTTTAAAAATGGTTACAATACTTCATACATTGTACTTTATTTATTAATTTATAGAAATTTAGAAGACTCATACACAGAAATTAACATCATCATAATCATTATTATCGATATTGTTAAGTATAAATGTTGTATTTTCCTACTGGAAACATACTCTACCCAATTCCAAACCAAGAATTTGTTGTGAATCAATACCATTTGGTAAAATTATATCACGTAATGGTAAACGATGAGGTCGTGTATCCACTTCAATTGTTATCTTTCCAAATGTAGATTTTGTTGACTTTTGAATTAGTAATTGAGTTTTTTTTTTCAAAAAGAAAGGAAAAATAACCATGTTAACAGACGGACTATTATAATAGTGTATTTATAAAAAAGAATAAGCTAGATTAATTATATTTTAATTCAATCAACAATTACAAACATTGTGATGACTTGGCATTTGTTGAATTACACAATTATAGATACATTTGTCCTACAGTTTTAATTGGTAACCAGGTATAAATAATTAAAAGTTTTTATAACACAAATATAAAGTTCGATGTCATTTAGAATGAACATTTATTCCATGTCAAACATGACGCATAAAGTGTATGTCTGTCTTCATTGCTAGCTAATTATAGTTTGAATTCTTCTGGATACATTACTGAATGACTGTTACATCATACTGTATAGAACTGCTGTTTAGTGTACTCTTGGGATTGAATGCAGGACCCTCGGTACACGGAATGGTTGATTAATATTAAAACCACTGGATTGGAATCATATTTAAATGGTCTTTTTTCATGGATATTAATGTGATGAAACTGCTGATTGACGGTTTTTAAAATAATGAAAGTCTAGATGATCATGTAATGATGAATAAAAGCTTATTTAAATAAAATAATTTTCGAGATTAACTTATGTTAAAGAATGTAAATCATTTGACTTTGTACAATATAGTGGCGCTGTAATGATATGCTTGGCATTGAACATACAAATTCTGTAAGTCCAGTTTTATATGATATTTGTCTATAAATGAATTTATCCAAAAATTGAATGGAGTAACATAGTTCGTGATGAAAATTACCTGTGTATATCAAGGATTAACGTTTGTCACTAATAACTATAAAGGATTAAACAGCTTTGTTGTCCTAGTACTGAGTTCCTCAGTAGTGCTTATCTAAAATCTCACCAAAGATAAAATCCATAGCCTTCATATTTTATGGAGAAGGCTGAGCCAATAGAACTACCAAGATACCATCTAGTGGTTTTAACTTGTTACTCTAGTCGGTTTTTGATATTGTATGTCATCATTTACTATCATTGATGATATCCATCTCACTTCCAACATTATCGAATTCCACTGGTCATAACTACTGTCTCATACCAAGATAAAACAAATTTCCCAGTACTTGTTAATTTTTAATTGTTTTTTGACCAAATTTTATCCATGATGTACACTATCTTCAAATAATTCAACAATGTTCACAAGTAATAATATTGAATACTAGTTACCTGACAACCGTTTTCCAGTAAATTATAACGAAGAATCGCTCCATTTTGTGTTAATTCCTTATTATTGTTTGTAAATAAACGTGGCAGATTTTTATCGTTGAAAATAATCTCATTGCATACCAATGTTAATTGTTGGTTAGCTTTCGATGATAACAGTTGTAAAAAGTTGATCTGATTCATTTCCATATTATAGGTAAACTAAATTATACGAAATAAAAGTGATTAACAAAAGAAGAATAAAATATTTGAACATTGAACAACTTGTTGTAGTCTATTATTGATTGATACGATGATGCTTAAATTAACATTTTAAGTAAATTAATAAAATACATTTTTTATTGCTTGTTTAAATCTTCTCGTTGATATTTAGGACTGAAATCTATTAGTTTGTTATTGGTATATGTGCATCCTGTGTGGACTGTCTTGACATTGACTTAAGTCTTAAGCACTATAAGCTGAGATGATGGCTAGCAGTGGGATCCAGGACGCGCGTTTCGTCTCATTCGGCACTTGTCGGCTGGATGTACCTGCATTCTAGAGTTGATGGACGGTACTGGAATCGAGTCTCGGAATGGACGTCAACTCTGGGATGCAGATAAATCCAGCTGACGGGCTCCAAGTAGGACGAGACGCGCATCCTGGACTTCACTTCTAGCCACCATCCATCTTCGCTTATAATCAATAAAACTTTTTTATGTATAAAAACGCGTAACAGGAGCTTATAGGATAAGATTTTGTCATTTATGCATTATCAATATCATTTCTGAAACTGATATGGTGGGGAAACAAGTAACTAGATCTTCACTTGATATGTATGTGAATGACTTACGGAACCCATATCTAGCCAATCATTGACTATTTTTATGAGCTTCAAATATTTATTTGTATCAAATCTATTTTGTATAAAACTGTATCATTTTAATTGCATAAAATTGCTCATATTTTGCGAACAAGTTATTCTGTCTATTGACAACTGTTCGTTGGACCAGAAGAAAAAGTGAACTGAGTCAGTAAATTCAACAGCCGTCACTCGATCGCATTGTTATATTCAGTCAAGTGACTGGTCAAGTAATCTGCTCAATTCATATCGATTTTTCGCACTTTATAACAGAAGCACTTCAAAATCTGGATTGATAGCTGCTAGTCATAGGTGGAATAATTTGAAAAGCTCGCTTCAATCTGAAGTTTACACAAATGATGCTTTCTAGAAAGTCAATGAAAACCTCACGATTGGACCACCTAGCTCAGAGAACGAAAATAAACCAAAAGCACTTCATCTAATAAAGCCCAGCCTATGGATTTTGCTATTCTACTGATCTATGACAAGGAGGAAGTTGGTGGTTAGTTTACATTGGCAGATATAGACTTTATGAAATTGATCTATTTCATCTCAGATGAAAAATGCATGTTGAAATATTTCAGCCAACAAGCAGACAATCCAATTTGGTCGAAGTTAAATGACGTTACCATTAAATAACTTAGTTTGGTGAAAGGTTACTTACACTAAAAACCATACTTCGGAAATCGGGGAGGAATTTTCTGCTAAAATAAGAATCAGATAACAAGAAGTTTCTTATTATTGATAATATTTATTTAATCCCCGGTGTTGACGGAATTCTATTAACCTACTTGATATTGGAACACTAATGCAAGTGATTTGATATCGCGCGACCATTGTGTTTTGATATCAGATGGTCGAAGATAATAGTTACAAAGCTCTATCTAACCTAGGCCTTTGGTCTTAATTTCACTGATTGAATTCGACCACCTCAAAGGACTAGAGGAACATAACATTGATTACTATTCAGCAATTAATAAATATCGCGAGAAAAAACCTGGTTTTTAACTGCGAATATTTAATAGTTTTACGTCAGATACAACAACCTTTTGTACACAGTTTAAACCAAATTAAAATGATGATGGTTCCTAATAGTTTCTTAGTTGATATAAATCATCTTCTAGTCAGACTGATATTCGTAGGTCATCTGCTCAGGGGTGGCTAGCTTCAAGATGAATCTTTTAAGTTGCGAGTGAGGAGTTGCAAATACTGAGTTCAGTCATTAAGAGAATGTAAGCATTTACTAAAGTTAATAACAGTGAAAAACTATAACAGTAATCTAAAGGCAACGGACTTACTACAATACCTAAAAATCCTGGGTCCGATACTCATCGACATCGTGGATACAACCTGATAAGGAGTTCCACGTGAAGTTAAAACTGATATGTGTTTGTTCTTCAGTTACTTATGACTCATGAAGGTGATGCTATTCCACTATGAAAATCATTTTTAAATTAATTTTTTGTTCACATGCCACCTCATTAAACTCACAGTCAAATGATTAATTCAGTGATATTACCGATCAACTATAAAACCTATATCCTAATTTTAAACCAATACGATGGAGATAAATGAGTGAAACTGAAAATGAGGTTTGTTAGATAACTGTTTCATATCTTAGATGGACAATCATTTGAAACAGATAGCATTAGAGAGATGCTTCATCCTGATATTAGACTCCACAGAAGTACCAATTTACGGTCTGGTAGGGGATCAAAGCTAAGATCTTCAGAGCCTAACATTTCAATTATTGAACTGACATCTGATGGTTTACATTTCTAACTCCAATCAGTTCATGATGCAACTCAAGGATTATCCAGTGTCATTTCTGGACAGCTACCTCACAATAGAAATGTTTAAGGTCCCCTGGTTAAAGCTTTACGCTAGGACTCTGAGAACTAACTTTCAAAATTAAGCACTGTTGAGCACATATGTTTATTTGTCACCATCTAAAGACATTATTGACTTTCTTACCTGCTTTTCATCATATAATTGACTAAACCAAATATCTTTTTGATCAAAATATTTCTTTTTGTTTATATCGGTATTATTGTTTTGTTGTTGTTGATAGGAAGAAGTTAAAGGCGAGAAACATGTTTCACCCGAGCTCAATCGACAGAATACTTTAACAGCATCTTTATTTGAACCTCCATTAGGATCAATCCAATATTCACCTTGGAATAAAGAAAAAACGGAATAGAAAACAAAACGATGTAAAATGGGCAAAGAGAATATTTAGCGTAGAGAAACCTAAACAGACTTTGGTTTCTATGCTTTGAACGACCACTAAGGTGGAGACAACAAGTTTATGTTTTAGTACGAAGTTACAGAATGTTTTCGTAAAATATGAAAACCATACATTAAATACTTTATTTCCATAAGTCGTCTCTGACAAACTTCATCGCTCTTTCATTCCTGTTGTTACTAAATTATTCTTTGTTTACATTCCTGTTCTCTTCACTTTGATCTTCTCAGCCTTTCACTACTAGCCATTTTACTTCTGGTTGGTGTTACATACTACTTATGGATTATTTCTCAAAATTGTTCAATTTTGAGGTTTGAACCTTGTGCGTAACATTTATTCTGGAGCTGTAAGATCCATATCCTTATTCACTGATTCTCAAGAATAAACTGAAAGATTCAACAAATATTCAAGGTTTTTCCTCATGTAATTTTCAATTGGAGTAAACAATCAACCTTTTTCTTTCTTTCGTCTTCTCAGTAGTTGGGAGCGGGTTCAGGTATCGTTGGGGCTATATTAAAAGTATGGTTGAAGCGTATTTGTATTGAGGTCGTTTATTGGGTTAATTCTCACATTCACTATTGTATTCATATTTAAATTTGAATAGATATAGACAAGTTATAACATGAATCTTGGACACCGGCCATCTATTAAAAGATATAATTTGAATCAACATTTCACTCACATCCTATTCAGTGAAAATATGACATACAAAGGATTATACATTAGTCTGATTTAGTGGCGTTGTATTCTCTAAGCGTCAATGATTTGATTTCAAATCTTTTATTTCCTTTCCGAAAAACACTAGTCTGATAACTATCATTTAGATATTATAGCAGAGTACTGAGTAACGAACTTTGCATCTAGTATCTGTTCTTCATTATCACTCAGTGGATCAGTTTTGAAATTTAGATAATTTAATGAATAAAATTTGCTTACCATCTGGTAATCTTGGATGTGTACGCGATAAATAATTACATGATCTTGCTGGAAAACTGCGTGTACCATTGGGCATTTCTAAAGTGATGCCTTTTTGATCTCCATACATCTTTCCATAACTCATAGCTGGAGGCCCAGGAGGCCCAGGTGGTCCTTCACTTCCCATATGTCCAGGAGGTCCTCGTGGTCCATCTCTTCCAATAGGTCCAGGTCCGCCAGGAGGACCTGGTTCGCCGACGAATCCAGCCTCACCTTGAGGTCCTGGGGCACCGACAGGTCCGACTTCTCCCGGTAAGCCAGAAAGTCCACGATATCCTCGAAGTCCTGGTTGACCGGGTTGTCCGGCTATGCCTGGAAGACCAGGGTCACCTGGAGGGCCTGTCCAACCTTTGTGGCCCTGTGGTCCAGACTTCCCTTGCCTTCCTGGGGATCCATCTTTTCCAGGTCTTCCAGGAAGTCCAGGTTGTCCATCTTCGCCTTTTCCCCCTGGAGCACCATCTACACCAGGATCACCTACTTCACCTCTAGGTCCACTTGGTCCGTCTGGTCCTGGTATTCCTAAAGGACCACTAGGCCCCGGTGGGCCTGGTTCCCCTCCGGGACCTGGTGGACCCTGAAGCCCGCGTTCTCCAGGAAGACCCTGTTGTCCTGGGGACCCAGCTTCTCCCACTGGCCCTACACCACCTACTTCTCCATCTGTCCCTGGTGGCCCAGGTGGTCCAACAGGACCAGACGGTCCTTCTGGTCCTTCTTTTCCTGGAGGTCCTATCTTCCCTTGCGGCCCTGGAACTCCCATAACCCCAGCTGATCCTCTCGCTCCCGGTCTTCCAGGAGCACCCATTTTCCCCTAAAAAGAGGATAAGAAGGAAGAGTAGTCAAAGATCAAGAATAAAAAGAACCCATTTCAATTAAACTCAATTGTATATATTAATGATAATTAATATTTGTGTTCTGCTAAGTTTCCTGATTTGTGTTAGAAAAGTAATGTTGACGTTTCGAAAACGTTAAATTTCCAAGAGTTTAATCATTCATGTGTTGTATTATGTTAAAATAAAAAAAAATCTTAGTATTTTAGGCAGGACTCTCAAAAATTGCATTGACCTTGAGCAATGTTTTGACCTTAAAAGACCAATTGGAACAGAGCTATTTGCGTGTATATTCATTTGAAAATGTATATGAGACATAATGGTTTATACAAAAAATTTATATGCTTTAAAAATGTAACCAGTTCTTCCATAGGTTTAGTCGTCCAGAGCTTATGTGGATATATAATCCTTTATTCCTCCCTGGCATATTTTCAGGATGTGTTTGGTAATGACTTAGAAATTTGTACCAATGAATTGATTACGATACATTATCATATATTATTTATGAATAGTCTATGAATTCAGTTTAATCTATTACTGGTCCCCCGATGTATTAGATTATAATCCAGTGGAACAGTATTGTCATGGTTCACTTAAATGTCAATTAAGTTATGATGGGAGAAAAAGCACTTGTTTGTTATTGATATTCGACTATGAGAGTAGTCACACAGAAGTGACATTGGTTTCTTTCTTTTATTAAAAACAACACTATAACTTCATCAATCTGCTGAACACAAATGAAACTTCTAGTAGCCTCTTACTTCTTGAATGTTCTTTGATATTTTTACATTAATTCACCATAACAAAGTTATAAACCAAAGAGACGAATTAACAAGTTTACTCAAATTATTACCTGAAGTCCAGGAAGTCCATCTTTTCCTTGAGTTCCTCTTGGACCAGCTTGACCTCTCGGACCAGTTGGCCCTTCATCACCAGGTGGACCCTTAGCACCATCAACTCCTGGAGGTCCAGCAGCACCACGTGCTCCTTGTGCACCCGGATTGCCAGGAGCTCCTTGGGCACCGGCAGTTCCGTTAATACCATCTATTCCAGGTAGACCAGGTTCTCCAGAAGGGCCGGGAATTCCCGAGGGTCCTGGCGGACCAGCATACCCAGCATCTCCAGGTTTTCCAGGTGGTCCTTGAGCTCCAACAGCTCCAGACTGACCAGGTTTACCTGATTTTCCTGGTCGACCAGGTGCTCCATCAATTCCATCTTTTCCACGTGGACCATCAGGACCGGGTGGACCGTCTTCACCTGGTACTCCTGCTTCTCCAATAGGTCCCGGATCACCAGGAGCTCCTGATATTTTGTAAAGGAAATTCAAAATGGTAGATAAGTGTCAAGAAGAAATAGTCAATCAGTTTAAAGCATTCAGTATATGTTCAAGCAAAACTTAACTGTAATAGTGTCCTAAGTTTGAAATATGTTTTTTCTTAGTTTTTAATGACTAATTTAGCTGGTAGCAAAAAGCTACGAATACATACTTAAATTTAGTAAAAGATTGAGGATCGGTATGTAACTGTAACACTTCAACCGATTTATCACCACATTACACAACATTTTCAATGATTGATCGTGGGTATATTATGAAGATAACAATCAGGAAGTCCGTAACTACCAATCTGGTTTAGATCATCAATTAGTGACTTTATGAACAAATACTATATCTCGACCTGTCAATTTTTGACTTTTTTCAACCTACTCTTCGGTACCCAACACTTAATGGATTGCGCTCTCTGAATTTCAATATTTCTGTTATTTATATCTGCTGTTTATCTGAATGTTATATAAAGTCTATACAAAAGCAGTCTAAAATAAATTGGCAATAGCCTACTAGTTTTGTAATTCACAGAGTAGATTGATCTTAGTGAGATAAACATTAAAACCGAAAAGCATTTGATAGCTGTTAACTCTAGTATGGGACTCCTTGGTGCTGCCGATTCTCGATCCCACAAAAGAACACATCTATGACTTACAGATCTTGTACTTTACCTCTAAACCATTGAGTTTACGTCCAACGGTTGACATTCTGTACTTCAACTGGTTTATGAAATAGCGCAACCATTTCTTAGTACCATCAGTGATTAACCACCTTATACCAGGCGTGGTTGAAGTTCACTCTCCACGGCTTACTTACTTACTTACTTACTTACTTACTTACTTACACCTGTTACTCCCAATGGAGCATGGGCCGCCGACCAGCATTCTCCAACCCACTCTGTCCTGGGCCTTCTTTTCTGGTTCCATCCAATTCTTGTTCATTTTTCTCATGTCTAGCTCCATTTCCCGGCGTAATGTGTTCTTTGGTCTTCCTCTCCTCCTTCGACCTTGAGGATTCCATGTGAGGGCTTGTCTTGTGACGCAGTTCGGTGCTTTCCTCAATGTGTGTCCTATCCACTTCCAGCGTTTCTTCCTGATTTCTTTCTCCACTGGGATCTGATTTGTTCTCTCCCACAGTAGGTTGTTGCTAATAGTGTCCGGCCAGCGGATCCGAAGTATTTTGCGTAGACAACTGTTAATAAACACTTGTATCTTCTGGATGATGGCTTTCATGGTTCTCCACAGCCTTTCACTAGAATTACAGGAGTTACCTCTTTTAATTGTCTAGTCAGTTCCTCTTTGAATTCATAACCATCTGAGTTAGGATGATTTGTTATTAATTTTCTTGGAACTTTGAAATAATGTATTTTTCCATTTATTACTGTCATTGACGCGTATTATCGTCAAGTAATTAAAACAACTGTTTTATGTATCAGTTAAGCCAATTTTTAGTGACTAAGCAGTTGACCTGATAGGAATAACTGAAAAGAAGTGAATTTAAAAAAGGAACCGACGATATCTAATAACCAATGATAATGATAGTAATAATTCAGTGTTCTATGATGATAATAATTGTCGTGATTGTTGTCATTATAATTATAATAAAACACCTAGATTTATAGTTTGACATTAAAAAGTAGTTATCGATTAATTTTATTAATCTTTACCTGGTATTCCTGGTCTTCCACGTGGTCCAGGATATCCTGGTAAACCCTTAGCTCCTTGTGGACCGACAACTTTACCATTATCATAACCTTGAACTTGAATTGGTCCTCGTGGACCTGGTTCACCCGGTGGTCCTGGTTCACCAGGTGCACTGTCTTTTCCAGGTGGTCCATCTTCTCCAGGTGGACCACGTGGACCTTTTGTTCCTCGTAAACCCATTTGACCCGAACCACCTCGAACTCCTGGTGGCCCCTGTTTTGTGCGGAAGGAATGTGTGTGTGAGAGACAGTGAAAATGGAAAAGTAAGAGTAAGTATACATGCTCTGTTCAATAAACATAAGAATAACTAATCACTTTCAGATCTTTGCAGGAACATGAGAAAATACTCGGGTAATTAATGAAATATTGAGGACTGATTATGGAGATAACTTATTGAAGAAAACGTTTCAGGGAAGACCATTAGGATGACGTATCAAAACTGTGA
Organism: Schistosoma spindalis; assembly: GCA_946903255.1. Classification (NCBI taxonomy): domain Eukaryota; kingdom Metazoa; phylum Platyhelminthes; class Trematoda; order Strigeidida; family Schistosomatidae; genus Schistosoma; species Schistosoma spindalis. The sequence continues at coordinate 34,498,969 of OX336417.1, read as the reverse complement.
CTGAATGAGAGTTTTGACCGGTCATTCTGTAATTCTCTTCTATAACAGTGATTATGTTGGCCCCGAAAATGTGAAATGATCTACCAGGAATATGTGAAGACAAACAACTGTGAAATGGCAAAGCATCTGAAAAGCCTGGAATCTTGAAAATTTCTTGGAATGTTTTAAACAATGTAATTGGAAACAGAACAAGTAAATTGTCACAAACAAGGAAGATTTTGAAGAGATAAAAAATCTGTTTTAACAAGACATTCCATTGAAAACGATCTATTTACGGATCTTATTTAGCTAGAAATAAGACTGTGGAATAAATTCGTAACAGTACAACTAACAATTCAATGGATCTTAATATCGATTTTTTTGAAGGTAGTTATTTAATCATTATCAACACAAACAATACCTGTTGAACACAAATGGAGCCAGATGGACAAGGTTATACTATTTGTAGGATGATGATTGTCAGGTTCATATCTTTAATTAAAACTTATTTACTAGGTATAAATTCTCATGCTTGATTTAAAATCACATTCTAAATGTGTAAGCATTAATATTACCCAGTTTTGCAGATCAAAATATGTGAGGAGCGGAGGGTTATAAAACCCCATAATGAAAATCGAGGTTTTTCGGAAGCTAGCAGGTTGATGAGCCTTTTTAAAAAAATTAGGCAATCATTTATTCAAGTACTCGGAATATCCGAACAATGTAGGAGAGCTGGAAGACCATTCAAATAAAAAAGTGGAAACGAGTAGTTACAACCTGACGGTGCATCGATTCTCACTGGACGCAACCTGAGCAGCAAAGATTAACTTGAAGATAGATATTACTGTATTTTGGTCACAAAGGAGGAAACGCTAGAGCTAGCATGATGCGTTTAGACGTGATCTATTATGCCACATTTTCAGCCAATCGGCAATAAATTGTACAGCCAATGTTCAATCTTATTGGTGGGTAACTATAGCATGGTAAAAAATTATTTTTCACTACACAAATTTTATGTAATAAACAGCCAACAAACACGGAATATGGTAGAAAAACTTAATTTGTAGCAGTTTGTAAGTACTCCAATTTGCCGTTTGATCAACTGATTACAGTTAGTTGGTCAAAGTAAAATAATATACCTTGATAATCATTTTGTATTCTATGTAACAAGTACAGTAAAAAATACATAATAATTGTAGTTATGATATAAAAAACTAATTCAGTGAAACTGCTAATCAACCAATAATTTATGTTACGACATTTAATGACTTACAGCTGGTCCAGTACGTCCAGGTATGCCTTGTGAACCAACTTCACCTTTGGGACCTTGTACACCGGGATAACCTTGTTCACCGTCTTCACCAGCAGCACCACGTTCACCAATTGGGCCTGGTAAACCAACTTGCCCTTGAGTTCCTGGCTTTCCATCTGTACCTTGTTTTCCATCTCTTCCAGTCGGACCTTTACCACCTGGTTGACCTGGTTGTCCAATAGGACCAGGTTGACCTGATGGTCCAATCGGACCAGGTGGACCTCTATCTCCGATACCCCCAATACTTCCAGGACTACCAGCAACTCCAACTTTCCCACGACGCCCACGGGCACCAGTTGCACCACGACTACCTTGTGGACCTGAAGGACCTGGATCACCTGGCTCACCAGATGAGCCTCGACCACCACGTACACCCTTTTAAAAAAAAGGAAAAATAGGGCAAATTTACATAACTTTTGGATCAAAATAGCTGATAAGTACAACCAGATTACTTCTCTCTCAATAGACCATGTCTTTACACGGAAACTTACAAAATATGCAGAACAGACGAAATGTTTTATCTCATTTTTCTCACTGTTTTTCTTCCTTGACTCTAGTTCAGTGTTTTACGCTTCGATTTATTAGATTAAAAATCAATTCGTGTTCATCCAAATCAACCATCATCATTATTATTTACCACTAAGAATTAACTAATTTAGAAAAAAATGTGTTCTGTTAAATTTCAACTCAACATCTAAGTGTTTCAATGCATACTATAAAACTTAATAATCCCTCTTATAAACAGTGTGGATTTTGACTAGCAAGAGAATTCGGAACACACGTATCTCCCTATCAGTCAGATTTATCTGAGTCCCAATGTTACTGTTCACACTAAAACCTGGACTCAGTATCTTGCACCTCAAGCACTAATGCGTTATTTCCTTAGCTACCGAACCCAAATAGACACTAATTTGCTAAACCAGTATGGTGTACATATTATTATTATTATTATTATTATTATTATTATTATTATTATTATTATTATTATCCCTTTGTTGATGTTAATGACCGAAGTTTCACTAAATAAGACTGTTCAAAGTTCAGTCCTGTATATCGACAATCAGATAGCTTAAACCCTTTCAAATAATAATGTTTTTATGATGCTGTATGAGGATAAAGAAACGGAGAAGGCAGCTCAAAGATGCATTCCAAGTGAAGACCGATGTCAGATAAAACTGCTTACTTTAAGTGCAACTGTATTAATCCGATTTCGCAGATAACGTGGCTCTTCTATCCCATGCACATCAAAAAATCCAGGTGCATACAGCTAGTGTAACAGCAACCTCTAAAGCAGTAGGCCTCAACGTTCACTAGGAGAAAATACAACACAGCGCCAACCGAAACATACTTGATGGAGAACCTCTTGTATAGGTGGGATGAGATGAATAATCTTAAATTAGTGCAAATCAATCTCTAATACAGCTCTCTTATTCACATCATTGTATGATAAAAAAATCTACAAATCATTTATAACCTCTTGATAGAGCCTCTCTGATGAATATAGTAGAGATTTACACTGAATAATGAATACCTAGTGACCAATCGATGTAGATATTTCAGTCCTACTTGAGGTCACCTACACCCGAGTAGCTCATTAGTAAAACCTCAGACTATGAAATCGGGTGACAAGGGTTTGAACGTTACAGGGACCATCAGCTCTCACAAGATTGAAGGTAGTCTTTACTGTCAAGAACCATTTAACATAAAAAGCAGATAGAACAAGGTTTTCAGACTACATCCCTCAACCACCTAACATCGAAGTGATTGTATGTCGTCATTCTGTTTTATGACAGTATAAAATTATATGAAATTTTCCATACTGGATCGTAAATATTGCACATACCGATAATTTTTTTGTTAGTAGTTAATATCATCTGTCAAACTTTATGAAACTAAAAAGTATTTCATATTGATTAGTTAAAATCAGATAATAAAACTTTTTAAACTTCTACGAGTCAAATTAATGAAATAATCAGTAATGAGTTCAGATGTAAATGTTGCTTATTATGTTCATTTATCTAATTTTGTAAAATGTTTCGGAAATGCCTTCTCTACATGATATTTTAATATTACATCAGGTAACTGCATAGTTAATTAACTTCAAGGAATGTAAACATATGAATGTCATTCCGAAAGTTGAATCAAAATCTCCGTCGTACTGTATTTAAACTGTTGGTTTCTAAGCTACTAGTCTCTGTCATGCTAGTCTATCAATGATAGAGTGGGCATACATTAAAGTGAGTTATATTCTATCATGTCATGTGTGAAAAGTATTTCTTACCGGTGGTCCAGATGGGCCAGGTGGTCCCGCAGGTCCTGGTGGTCCTGCCGGACCCATTTCACCATCATCTCCATCTTTTCCTGAAGGGCCTCTTGGTCCTATCACTCCGCGTACACCTTGAGAGCCATCTTGACCCTTTGAACCCGGAAAACCCCTCGGACCAGGTTCACCATCTCGTCCAGATGGTCCAGGTAATCCCGGTGGACCGGGCATACCTTGTCTTCCCATTTCACCATCACTACCCGCTTCTCCAGGCATTCCAGGTAACCCGTCTAATCCAGGATTTCCAGGCATCCCTTGAGCACCAATCACCCCTGTGTCTCCTTTCGGTCCAGTTTCACCTGGTGGACCTCGTGGACCAGGCTTTCCTATATCTCCCATCGGACCAAATAGCCCTCTATCACCAGGTTCTCCAGGTGGTCCCATTGGTCCAGCTGGACCTGTAGGTCCTTGTGGTCCTGGAGCTCCTTCAGCCCCTTTCTCCCCAGGCGTCCCCTGTGAACCTGGTCCTCCAGACAATCCTCTTGGGCCAGGAGTTCCTTGAGGTCCCATAGGGCCTGGAATTCCTCTTTCACCTTTCAATCCTGGCGGTCCATCCTTACCAGTAGGACCCTAAATGTCAACAAGAAATGATTGGAAAAAACTATTAAAGTAGATTAGATAAAATGGTATAAAGCTTATGATTGAACTTATCCGATGTTAGATTATTTCAATGAACATAGTTATTTCACCATAATCAATGATTTCAATTTTATAATCAACCGTTAAAAATCTAAAACAGTTTATCAAAATATGTTTTTATAGTAGACCACACTAAATTAGCAACCGCTGAATACTAAGAAGCACTGGAAAGTTCCCATTTTAACTTTTAAGCTACGCGGTAGTAAGTATTTCGTAATGATTTAGGCCTCGATAACAACTGAAAATTAGTGGCTCAAACTCATATTGATCAAATTTTTTTACAAGTGTTGTTTACTATAAGGCAAAATATACCAGCGAAGTGAAACATGATTAGACATACTGATAACTAGACAGATATGTCCTCTACCATAATAATGCTTACATCAATTTATATCGGTTTAGGATAGCCGAGATTGCAACAATACATGAAAAAAAGAAATCACCATAGATGGAAAGACATTAAAACAGACAAACAAAAGATGCATGAATAGTAACATGTTCGTTTCAAAAAGTAATGAGTTAATATATCTAATACATTGTAAGGCCTCAAAAGGTGTTTTCTTTGATTCCTAACCATAGTTCTTTCGTGGCCAGAATTTCAGTCAGGAAGTCGATGTCTTTTTGCATAACTCATACGAACAGCTTTCTTTCAACATTGACCCTAGTTTGAGCTGTATTGTACTTTGATATAGATAACGAACTGGCATGTACAAAATATAATCAAATCACTTCATTTATAACAGCTTCTCAATCCAGTTTTTTCAAAGACTTTTTATTTAATCTCAATGTTGGTTACTTATTTGTGATACCACATGTAACCTATTAAGACATCTTTAACTATCATGTCTGTAATCTACAGTTGTCTCATACTCATTAGTTAGAACAGAGTGGATCACTAACTAAAACAGAAAGTTGGGTGTTTTGTTTTCAATATAGGTGATTTAAGTTAACTAATCTAGAACAAATTTAGGAATACATGATGATGAGAGTGAGTCAGTACTGGAACTACGCTACATTAAACGGGCTAACCGAATAAAATATTAAAAAATTCACAGAAATATGTTAAAGATATTATAAGTCTAAAAATGAAGTAGACTAGTAATTCACAAAACAAAAGACAGGTTACCATCGGTCCAGGTTCACCATCAGCTCCTGGACTTCCATCTAAGCCTGGATCACCAGGATCACCCAGAGAACCTGGTGCACCTTGAAGTCCTTCATCACCTTTTAAACCAACTGGTCCAATCATTCCAGAAGGTCCTGGAGGTCCTTGAGGACCCATAGAACCCATAAGCCCGGGAAATCCATCTGGTCCTTGTGTACCCATTTGACCGACTGGGCCTTGAGCACCAGGTAATCCAGTTGGTCCTTTAGGTCCAGGTGGACCAAATGGACCTGGAAGACCAACTTCACCTCGTTCACCCTAAAATACAAATATACATATTTACTAAAGTCAATTTATAGTAATTCAACGATTTAAAAATATATCACGTAAATAACAACTAGTTACGAGCTGAAAATATAAGCCTTCATGAAGCTTTAAAATAAGTTATTTACATAGACTCATGGGAATCCCTACATAAAGAACGTGCTGTCCTTAGGAAACTCCAACACTGAATGATCTGTAAGTAAGACAGCAGATTTAGTTATTAGTCTAAAACATGAGTTTACTTTTACTTTTCTGGATTAGGACACATTTTATTTATTATCCAAAATAGTATTAAAACTTGTTACACATCCACGTTTACAAACTTGATGACTATAAAAGTTAAAGCAATTCAAAGAAAACGTAGTAGCACGGAACATGAACACTACACTAATTTTTTTAAAAAAACCATGAGGCCTTTGTTTTGATGACATCAGTAAAACTCTGTTTCAAATCTTTGAATAACTGTTCCCCTTGTCAGTGCTGGAGGATAACTAAAGAATGAGATGACTGTATCAAACAAACAGAGATAATAAATTAATATTGTGGGGATTTAAAACTTGTAATCATTAGAAAATGATATCACCAAATTAAAATCTGTGCTAAAAGACTCAAATATCACACTTTGTAATTTTTATTTAAAACTAAGTTGAAATCATAAAGGAGCTTAACACATATTGAATCTATCATTTGTAGACTTGATTGTGACTTTACTAAAGATTAAGGTGTTGTGGATTTTTTGTTCAAAGAAATTAGAAATTAGAGCATTATATGCTCGGTATCAAAATGACATCAAACAGTTTTTATTGACAAAACACACTTAACAACTAAAAACATACACAGAGTTTTTGTAGCTTTTTCTTTATCTAAAATATGTTTAAAATCAAATAACAGTTTTTTAATTGCATGTCTTCCAGTATTAGAAACCGTAATATATAGTTTGTTTGTTTGCTTCTATAACGTGACATATTATCAACATTGTAAAATTCTCAATGACATGAAACATCTACTCCTAATATATGTTACTATTGGTAACAAATTTGACTTACCATTGGTCCATCAATACCTGGGGAACCTTTTATACCTTTAAGACCAGGTATACCCATTGGACCTGGTGGACCTGTAGATCCAATTAAACCCATTGGACCAACTGGTCCTGGTGGACCTGGGGTTCCACGTAAACCAGATTCACCATCTATACCTGGTTTACCGTCGATTCCTGGATCACCAGATGGACCTGGTGGTCCACGTGCACCATCTTCTCCAGCTGGTCCCGGTGGCCCAGGTTCACCAATTTTTCCTGGTGGTCCAATAGGTCCTGATGGTCCGGGTGGACCAGGTTCACCTGGAGCCCCTCGAGGACCTGTTACTATATTTGGCTGCAAAAATGGTCCAGGACCTTTAACACTCTGAAAAAAATCAAGCGAAAGAAAACGATATACAATATTTCATGCATGAATATATACATACTTTTCAATAATTCATAAAGATATGTAATAAATATTGAAATGAATGTTTGTCTCATGTGATAGATGAAGGATTTGGTCGTTATAAGGTAGATTATGTTAAACAGATAATCACTGCGAATTTATGAGTAGAACATAGTACAACTTTCGATCTTATTTCAAATAGTACACAAGGTATTCTAGTCATCTAAAGATATGCTATTGCAATAATTAACTTTAGAAACCAGGTACATTCGGCAATCAAGTTATAAATTAGCACGAATACAAGTTTTAGACTTATCTGTGACACGAACAGCCTCATACTGTGAAGTTGAATGACCGAATTCAAATCTCACACTGGAGCATCCTTTCTTTCAATAATACAGGTAAATCTTGTTGATGAATGCCAACTAACACGCAACTTACGTAGAGAAAGGTCTCTTCCTTACTATCTCCAACTACTTGACAAATTTTATATTCGATCATAAGATCGATTAAGAAATATAATTAAGAATTAAATATTTGGGGGTGAAACAAGCCTACAGATTTTATTTGGTGTAAATTCGGTATGTATGTGATAATTACTTTTATTAATTCAAAATTAGACATTTTGGTAGAGTTCAGTTTTTAATTCGACGTCTTCTTTTACAATATTACAGAATGAGAGGTAGTTGGTAGGAAACCAAGCTCGATCTAGACTTCATGCTAATTGGCATTCATAGAAAGACATACCTAAAATCTTATGGGAACTAGTGCTCTCCTTGAGATTAGATCTCAAGTCAACCACATTCACAGCGTAAGACATAATTAAGCTATTCATGTTGCAACTGATGTCTTGTAGAACTAAAGTATTTGAATTTTTAGTTGATTACGAACGTTTTTTGACATTACATTTGAAGTTTGTGAATCTCTCTACATAGAAAGTTGTTCTAATTCATAATTGTTATGTCCGGATAAGCATAACGAATGGAAACTTTTGGGATCCATTTATGGATCAATACTATGCGTATATTTTGTCGTATAATTGTTATGCAACTAAATTATTTATATTCATGTCCCTCTTATCATAAGCTTTATTTTGACCTATGGACTATTATTATACGATTTACCATTCTTGAATTATGCCCTGTCTATTAGTTACCACCTCCCTCATTCACAGCCACATTTGGCTAATTCTTGTACAAATGTTGTTTCATATTTTATGGTACGATCTGGTCTGTCTGGTTGGTATATAAACCCCGTAGGCTTGAAATAAATGATTCATATCGCAGAGGCTGAGATTTGTGTCCTGGACTTAACTGGCTGGGCTAGGCGGAAAGCAGGGCCAATCAGGAATCTAGACTGCTCTCAAGGGTTTTAGGCGTCATTGGTTGATCGATAATTCACCGCTCCCTAATTGACGATATCGTTACTTTATCCATTAACGAGGCACACAGACTGCATATTATAACAGTAATAGAGTTTCATTTCACTTGATTTTATTCATCAGGGTTTGACTGTGATGAGTTTTCAATCTAGTTGTACTGTTGCTTTTTCTAACCGTTTGTTGTAGGTTCAATAATTCTTTTTTAATGAATATTTATTATTGGATATTGTTGATTTATTAACGTAATTATGTTGTGAAATTTTTAACATTTCATTTTAATGGGATTTGCAATCTTTCTATTAGTTTCGGTAAATCTAGTTACTATTGTAACGAAATAAGACTCACGTGAAAAAAATCAGTTTATTGTTTTGTGCAGAATTACACAGTGCTTTCATAAAACATGAAAACTATACATTAAACACATTATTTTTACATCTTCCATCAGTTGTCTTTTGTATGCTTCATGATTCTATTGTTATCCCAATTGTTTTCCTTCTTGTTCTTCTCAATTCAATCTTCTGCTGATCGGCATTCCACATTTGATTACTGCTATTTACTACTTATATCTTGTTATCATAAGCAACATTCACTACAGTATAAGTATCGGTTATAATCATATTTCAGTAATGAAACTTTTATATGTTACATCTATTCGGTCACTGAGTGTATTTATGATAACCAATGGTACGATGTCAAAATAATGACAAGACTTGAAAAAATGATGCATAATTTTAAAATAAACTCAATCATAAGGTTATTCTGAATTATATCACTCAAATAAATTATCCTAGATAATTTCAATAGTTGAAATCATGAGTCAATTGAAGATAGACGATCATGGAAAATCTGGAAGCATTGGACGGCCGTTTCGTCCTAGTGTGGGACTCCTCAGCAGTACGCATTCACGACCCCGCCCCCTGCGAGATTCGAACCCAGGACTTACCAGTCTCGCGCTCGAGCGCTTAACCACTAGACCACTAAGCCGTCACTCAATGGTGTTAATGTCTAACTTCAACCAATCCAAGAAATCGCGCCACCGTACACCATTGTCTTCCAGATAAATCAGAATGTTATATGTATACAATTAGATTTCAATAGTATAGTTAATGCTAGAATTGCTTACATTCAGTCATCACATAAACGATCAGTTTGCCCAATGATTTAGTGAAACTGTGTAAGGATAGCCATCCTTTCTCAATGTTCAATAAAAGTGTAATATCTAGCATTTTTGTGTACTTTCCCTTTTATTGTACATGTCAGTGTTCGATATAACTGTGTAATTTCTATTGAATACTTCATTTTATTCATGTATCAACAAATGTTTTCCATAAAAATGAGACACTGTAGGGGATCCCAAATTGCCAGATATAAAAAAACAAGTAAAATAAAAGTTAGTGTTGGCGATGAGATCTCCGGTGAAAGTTATGCTCTTAGATGTCAGTACTCCCTCAAATGAATGAAAAAGTGGCAGATATTTCACATGTATTAAACATTGAGAAGTAGATACCCTGTAAATTCATGGACATTAATTTTATTCCAAAAAGACAGTTATATGACTTTGAAATTTATTCATAAAATTTAACTAGAGCATTCAATGAAGTTCTATCTAGTAAATTAAATGCATATATACATGCACCCCCATCTATTTTAACACGACAGCAGCCATTATCTCGATATAAACTGATAAGTTTACCTTCCCTTATTTTTTTTGGTAGAGGGGATTTTGGAGATTGTTGAATTTTGTAGTTTACACCATTAACTGACTTTAAGTAGACTAACATTAAAGTATTTTTTAAGGACTAGTGTAGTTTGGAAAGAAAAATGTTTATCCATTATTAGAATGATTAACATCTTTAAAAAAATGGAACAATTTTATTTACATACCGATGGTATTGGAGTAGTTTCTGGTATATCATCGTCTCCACCACTCGCTGAAATATCTTCATCTAATACACCATCACCTTGTCTTCGAATACGTACAACTCGTTCACCTATACAAATACGAGAGAAATAAATACACAAAAGTCAAATAAAATATCATATTTAACACTTGAGTAAATAAATGGATTTTTTCTCAAGCATATCTAACATAGAATATTTACCGACTGGTTGATATTGAATAGTATGATTATGTTTTAATGTAAAATTGAGTGAAGTTTGATTAAGGACACATGGTGTATTGAATTTTGAATCGCTATTCATATAACATTATATTCATGGTTTTGAGTTAGACCATATGTGAATTTTATAAAGTTCATACTATTAGAACAGAAGATTTACCTATCTTAGTGGTCCCTAGTTTTGTCATTTTTTTCAGCTGAGCTCAAACCATAAGAAAACTATACAGTAGTAGTAATGGAGTAGTGAACGAGAATACAGGTGGGGATAACTAAATATATTTGAGCACAAAATTACAAAATCTATTAGTAAGATCTGAGAACTATACAGTAAATACTTCATTCGTAAAATGTCCATTGATTGTCTCAAACTTCATTATTCCTTCATTTCCATATCGATCACTCTGTTCTCATTCTCTTCTCCCCAATCTTCTCAATCTTCTGCCTCGAGGCATTCCAGTTTTGACTAGTGATACATACTACTTATATCTGTCGATATCAGCAGCACACACCACTACTACAAAAATTTTATTACAATAACTAGTTTTCAACACGAGTTATGCAATATTGCAAGAAATTTCTCTCTAACATACATTTAAATTATAGTTATTCAACAATGACATTCTTTGAATGTTTTTTTCTAAAAATCGGTCTCGTTTACTCATCATTAGTGAAGAAAGTTGACTGTCAGTTGAAGTGATATAACCTCCTTTTATTTTGATTCATAAGATGTTGAATAAATGAATGCCGATGCATTGATCTACAGCTTTTGAAAGGGGGAAAATGTGCCAATAACTGTAATGTTTCCGTTTGAATGTTCTGGCATTTAACATTACAGTTAATTGTAACCACTCTATAATCACATGTATGTACATTCAATTAACATTCATAATCAATGAGTTCAAATCGGTGTAAAACAGGGAGTTTTATTATGATATTTATATAATTGGACAGTAAATTACTGAGATATTTGAACAGCTTATCAGTTGAAAGCGCTAAATCAAACTTGACTATGTATATGTTTACAAATTTTTAATACTGTTTGATTAATTAAACTGTCCTAGGTAAAATAATAATTGTAGATCGAGTGTTCTATGACCACTAGGACACACCTCAGAGTTAATGAAATTACACCGACGGGATTACTTACTGAGTCGACAATAATTGTTAATTTGTCATACGTATTTTCTTTTATTTCACATTAAATAAAGTATATCATCGAGTTACTAGCCCTAAACTTTACTAAAAGTCAGTTATTGTTGTTCATTTGTGAAAGCTATTAAAATGATCTATGTCTAAAACATTTAATAACAATGTTCAAGATTAGCTTTACCATAGCTGAATAACAATTCTTATATTTATTTATAAATTTACATTTACATTTTCCAAGTTATTCCGAGGTACTTCTGTGGAGTATACTACTTATGTCTGTCGATATAAGTAGTATCTAACACCAATCAAAAGTTGAATGGCTGGTGGCAGAAGGCTAAGAAGATCAAGTTGAGACGAATAGAAAGGGGAATAGAAAGAAATTGTGAACTGGAAGAATCACACAGAGAATGAAGGACAAATTATGGAAATTTGCAAACGAAGCACTTAGTGTATAGCTTTCATATTTTACCAAGATATTCTGTAAATAAATTGGTTGTCCCCTCCTGAGTCTTCGTTCATCACGCTTCTGCATTATTTTATCTAATCATACATACATACATACACACACATACATGCATACATACATACAGTGTATCATATTTTTGTGTTCTATAATTTCATCATCGAATGTAACATGAGATCTACACCAATTGTATAGTTAGAAATTAGAAGTAATTGGGTTCTATTATAAGATTATCATAGTTCACAAAGATCATTCACATTGATCACGTTTAATAGTGTTGAATAACAGTCTTATCATCAGTCTAGACCTAACAGACAAAGTTGGTTGGCTGTTTTGTAACCTTTAAATTTTATTCTTGATTTAAATTTTGTTATTTCAAAATACATACTACTTAAGTTTAATATTTATCATGTAAATAACATGTTTAATAAATATATAGTCAGTTAGTTAATGATTCCTGATAAAACCTGTAGACTAACTGTCTATGATTCTTAGTCTGTAGGCGATTTATGGACTCCAAATATCTTCGATTCCTTAACCCCTAGCGAAGTCAAAAGGCAGAGTTGTGAAGAAAGCTTTAATTCCAAGTTTAGTTCTTGTGCAGAACATAAAGAGCATTAATAGGATTACAAGTGACATTGGTATTCAGGAAGACTTTGGAAAAGATACTAAGACTATTAATTGATTCAACTTTTAATCAATCAGATTAGAGAAAATTATAATTTGTTATTTTCAAGATTTCCCCGAAAACTTTCCATTAACATGGACTAGCTAAAAGAGATTTTGAATACTTTCTCAGCTTCTAGAACATTTTCTATACAATTATAGATGTCGCTCTACACTGCTGTCTTTTGATGATTATCCTGTATAAATATAGGAATAGTTCATACTCTGTTATTACAATGAATTTATTAAGTCAGTTATTCCAACGTATTAACACTAGTATCATTCAGTGAAACATGAACGGTCTCGGTTAGGTAATGCTAACCACATTAGATACTTTGTAAAGGATATCAATAGAAAACAATATTGTTCTGTATGGAGCTATTTTCGTTCTATACTTACAATATTTGTTTACTAAATCTTCTGAAACAATAAAATTCCCGAAAATACATTTAAAACTTGTCAAGAATCTGGAAAAAGTGTGCTCATAGTTACTTTTAACTGATGATTACATTTAAAAAATATGTAATTAAATCAATAGTGTAATGAATTTGTGTTATTCCCTAATCTGATTGGTCAAACACTGAAATCATTACTGATTTCATTATAGTTTCCGTAAACCTCTAGAACATTAAGATCGATGGTCATAATCATGGAATCTTTATTAGAAATTATGTTCACGCATTAAGTGAACCAAAATCTTACTGAAAAGGCTGGACATAACACGTTGATTGAACTTCAATACTCAATTCGATTGGTTATATACTTAAATTATTGAAATCAGAATATTTCGCTGACTTACTTTTACTAATGAATAATGTTAATTAACGTGAGACGTAGTTAGGAGAGGGTTTCCTACGAATTAACATACATTAAAACTCGAAATCCTCAATACTTACTGAAAGTTAGGTACCATTTAAATCCACGTATCGGAACTCATTTAATTCTCAATGAGTGGGCAACTACATAACAACTGACACATTTGAAGTCGACTAATCATGACTTTTCATCAAAACCATAGATATTAATGAGTACATAATTTAAATGACATCCCTCTCTACATTAAAATGATATTAATCAATGACAAAACCAACATCAAATAATCAACTGGTCTTCAAAACTTTCTTTACACATATAATAATAAAGTAATTGTAATAATCGTAAAAATAATAATGGTACTACTGATGATAATAATAATAATAGTAATAATAATACTTCAAAGCAGCATAAAAAATGATGTAACTGCCATCAAATGACAAGTTCTAAAGCGTCAAAAATAGATATCTTTTTGAATTTCTGTCTTTACAAAATCAAATAATTTTTATTGGTTGAATTCATGAGTCTATGTAAGCTAGACCACCACTGAGAACCTGGAAGTGTTAGACGACCGTTTCGTCCTAGTATGGGACTCTTCAACAATACGCATCCACAATTCCGCCTGCGAGACTCAAACCTAGGACTTTCGGTCTCACGCGCGAACGTTCAACCTTTAAACCACTGAGCCGATATCTAACTACTGATGAGTTCCATACTAGAACGAGACGATCGTCCTTAATTGGTAAATAAATCGAATCAAAATAGTTATGACGAAAGTGCCTTAAGATAGTGAAAAAGATTTGTAGCTTAGGTGGATGATTTTGATGAAGTTTTGTTCCCTGAGCTGGATGGTTTGATCGTAGAGCTTTCACCGTTCTTCTAAACGACATCATCAGCACAAACTTCATGTAGAAATGAAGTTTTCAAATTTATCACATTGTTTCCAGTATTTACTTTTCGTCAGTTCATCATAAATTTCAGTCTTATTTCAAGTTTATTTTCACATTGTGTGAGATGGCTGGATAGAACATTAGTTCATTCACGCTTAAAGATACATCCTGTTTACAAATGCCAACTAATATGCATTACAAGTACATAAATTTTTATCAATCAATTCTATACATTTTGTATCAATCATAGTACATTACTATATTAAGTCACTGAAACTAATAGCCACATTACATTTTAATTAACAGAATTCTATCAGTCCTATGAGAGAGCGTGCCATCAAATAACAGATTAGTATAAATATACTGATTTTCAAATTATTTTATACTTTTTATCACGTGAAATCATTCCTCTAGTGTAGTATTGTCTATATCTAATCTCTTCAATTACGATAGATTATGTTACTACTTTTTCTACTTTGTCGTTTGTTTTATTAATTTCATTTTGCTTTATTAGTATGGTATGGCAACTTGAGGCGATTCGTATGTGTCCCGGATTCTGCGTTGAATATGATTGAATGACTAGTACATATCTTATTTTTTCTAGGGGTCAGTCTGGATCATTATGGCTGATTAGTAACGTTTCTAACTGTAATATCAGTTGACTCAATTTCTTCATCCGTGTAGATTCACATTGTTATCAAGTGACAATTGCCTCTACGGAATCGAGATCTAATGCTTTTTGATAATTGTCATCAATCAGTTAACACTACGACATAATTAATATAGTCATGATGACTATAGCTTGATGTCTGGTTCATCCGATATTTAGTTAAGCAAAACATTTCGTAGGTCATATAACTGCTTTCCTATTATTAGGGTCTAATCACATGGGATTAAATGCAATCTAAATATTTGTTTTTTCCTACATAATGGGATGATTATAAATAGGTGGATGTTGTTATTGTGATAGATATCTAGTACATCATTAATATTATGGAAAAATAGATGAAAATAACACGTTCACCCAAAAAAAAAACATTCTTGTCAGAATATTCATATTCCAATCTACCAGTGCATTTATAACCATCTATGGTAACCTTTATTAACCAAAATCCGATAACTTTTTCAAAATATACAAAATGAATATGTAACGATTATGATATTTTTCATTAATCAATTTGTTTCATGATACTGTTTATTTATTTGTTATTCTGTTCGTATTAAGTATGTATTAAAATAACTAAAATCCATAGTCATGTTATGTGTATAGTTTTTATTTTAAAATCAATCATATTGTCTAACAATTCATTGTATTTTAAATGAGTGGCTACCAAAAATGAAATCCAGCATATGTGTTCCATTCTATCCGGTGCTTATCAACAAAAATGTAACTGAGTCTCAATGTCAGCGTATTCATAATGCAATTTGAACTCAGTATCTATTTCACTATCCGCATGAGTCATAATAATTATCAATTATTTCAATAGTATCATAGTGATAAATAATCGACTTTTAATGCCATCGTTTCATGAAGACATCAATTCGCTTAATTCAATATATATTAACAGAAATATTATGTGTGTAACAAGACCCCAAAATTTCCAAATTTTTATCTATTAATGAGGATAGTTCAGGAGTATTAACATGAAACTAAAAATCTGTTCAGTTCTCCCTGGCTCAAATCAATCCATATTGAAATAAAACAATCATCACATATATTAATTATTTTAACATGGTAACTTACAAAAACTAAATAGGTCAACAATAACAATAGAAAAATCATTTGAAATGGGTTTTGTTTTACTTGTTTAGTATTTACTAGTCTAAATACAAAGTGAAAAACCAGACATATTTTATTCAAAATAAAGAAGATAAGTGTTTCCATGTATGTATATGTTTCGTTTCTGTTACTAATCCACTGTATAGATTCTAAAAGCCTAACTCAATATTTTTATTTAGTAAATAATAAATAAGTATAATTAATTTTAACAGTTAAATTCATCAGTTGATCTAAGCTAGACCATTATTGAAAATCTGAAAGTACTGAACGATCGTTTCGTCTTAGAATGAGACTTCATCAGTGAGCGAACAATTAACTAAATCAATGCTACATCGGTGCTTTTATCTTTTGGAAGTATACAATAATCAGGTATGTGTTAAATAGATATAAGAAATAATAATGAAATTCCGTCCATAATATATGAGAGCGTATTTTAACAAAACACATTGGACAATGAACTGTCTTCATTTCATGAGTGATTGGGTGATAATAATAATAATAATTTATTACCTAGATGATGTTAAATGAATTTAAAAAGTGTAATTATCAACAAAATTTATGATAAATTTCTATCTAATTATTACATTGAGCACTTCGGATGTAAATTATATTATTAATATTTACTAAATAAACTGTTGTTTTCACATAGTTACGATGCAAAATTGACTCATATTTAATTGATTGTCATTTTAAGCCCTGAATGTAGGTGATTCTCTACCTTTCAACTTCGCTAGGATTTAAGAAGTTAAGGAGATTAGAAGTTTATATATCTCCTAGATTGTTATTTTGAGCCCTGAATGTAGGTGATTTTCGTTGAATTTAGTGGTCATAGAGGTTCATAGTAGTTCCTCTAATGGTTTTCTAATGTCTAGGTTGTACATTTTTTAATAGAAGACAGTTTACTTCAATTACTAAATAAATAACTAAAAATTACAGAACAAATTGGTTTATAACAAAACTATTAAGTCTACATGGATCGATTGGTAAAATGTTTTTAATTTCGATAGAACAATGAGAAGACGGAGTTGATCTGAAAAATGTGATGTATTTGCGCTATACATTTCGAACAATCTGGTCACACATATACTTGTCAGGGCATTTTATATGAAAATTAATAAAGGTCAATGTTTTTAGTCAGCAACATGTTCCTCGCCATAAAAATGTATGAATATCTCAGAAAAAATAATATGGTTACTTTAGCTAAGTTTCTCACTTTTCTCAGTCCCTACTGATCTATGCCGCATGCATCAACCAACGAAATCAGTTCAATATTCATTAAACAATGTTTAAATTTATTAGACTTAAATGACTACCCTTTTTAATGTTTGCATATAGTTGCTCTGGTTACTTCAGTAACCAATATATATATATATATATATATATATATATATATATATTGTATAGTTGGTTAAAATGACATAGAATACACAAAACTTACTTGAGACTAAACTGACTGTACAGCATAGTATGCATATAAGTAATATCAGAAGATATATAAGATTATGATAAGATGTATAGTTTGATAAATTGCATATTATTTTAATCCGCATTATTTAAAAAAATTCAAATTCTCTATCGTTTGCTGTCTCTCACTCTATCTCTCTCTCTCTCTCTCTCTTTGTCTCACTCTATCTCCTCAAAGATGGTTATATTATGTACAATCAATTTGTTGATATTATTTCCAGAATTAATTAAGAGATATTAAATACTTTTGGGGAAAAGGAAATCAGATTAATACGGAAGCGAGAGATCAACAGAGAAATATACCAAGTGTCCAATAGATAGCTTTAGAAGTTGAAACTACTTTTCCTACCGATTACTGTGTATATATACCTAAATATATACATTTGAGATTTTGGACTACATATTGATTGATAATTAGAAGATGTGTATGTACAATTGACAATAGTCACTTAGATAGGAAAAATAAATGCACACTAACAAACATACATATAAACAAACAATACAAAAATGAATTAAAGTGTAATAGAGTTTGTAAAATTATTTCTTACTAAAATAGTGCAGTAACAGAAATGTCAGAGTTAAACAACAATTTAAAGTTGATCATTTAGATTCTCATTGGTTAAATGAAAATAGATTACTATTTCATTTGTAACCAATCAAATGTAACATTTCTCTTCAAATTAGATAAATTAATAAAAGAGAAGAATAACAAAGAGGAAAAAGTTGAATGAAGAGAAAATAGGGAACAAGAGGAAAATGAAGAAGGAGACACGAACTGTCTTGCACCAAAAATATTGTGCTTACAGAGAATGAGAGAGCGAAAGAAAGACTAGTATTGACGTATACACCATGTCCAATATTATGGTGTTTTGTATATATATGAGGGAATAATAATGCTCGGGTTGTTTCTTCATTAGAGAGCAAAAATAGTTTCCAACTTTTCAACTATTATGCTTTATATTGTAAAATGTAATTTGTAATAAATTATTGGGTATAGTATATTTCAGACTTTATTCCATTTATTATAGTTAGTTTCAGTTTCTAGAAGGTTAAAATGTTTGTTTGACTATTATTCACTTTAGTTTCATATGAAGAACAAATTCTATATGCTGACTGAATAATTGACTCAGTTTTCTAATAGATTATTGCAGTGTTTTATTCATAGATTTATTGATACCTGAAAATAAATACGTGTTCTTCTTTAATATCTATTTGAAAAAAGGAAATATATCTACCATTGAGTTTAACGTGTAAGATTCATAGAATAAAAAGATTATAATAAACAGTATGGTTTAAAATGTACATTTTTTCCTAGTTGGGACTCGTCAGCTAGATGCAAGTGTATCCCGGTGCTTATGTTCACATTTTGACTCGTACCAAGTAACTTTCGGTTCAAATCGACCAAAACTCAGTTCTGAATATCAACAATAAAATAACTCAAACCCTTTCTAATCGTAAAATAAATATCATATACGTTGAGCAAGTAAGTGTCTATCTGGATTCAATAGCTCGGTAGATATCGCGTTGGAGGCTGAGTTGGAAGGTACTAGGTTCGAGTCTCAGCGTGAAAATTTGAAAATCACCCCACAAGCACTAGTTTCCATTTTGTTCCAATGATTTTGGTGATCGATTGATCATCCTCAAGAAGTTTATTATTTTCATGTTCATTAACAGTTTTTTCTTAATGACTTCTTACCACATGACTGATTGACCTAATCCTTAGGGGTTGGCAAATTGAATCTAAATCAACATGTCAACTGATCACAAACTGACCTAAATATCAAGAATCTAAAAATTCCATAACAGTTTTAACTTTTTCTTTCAGCCATAACTCCGGCGTTCACATCCATTGCTGACTTATGCTAATTGATATTAGTGATGACGTATTGTGTAGTTTGTAACTGCTTATCTATGTTCATAGATAAATATCAGTCTAGGATTATGGAGATTGATGAGTTTTTAATTAGGATCATGAACTGATCAATGTTAGACCGCCAATAAAAACCTAACTGATGATATTGTTTTATGATAACATTTTTTCCAATAAGCAAAGTAATTTTTAGATTACATAAATGGATGATATAGGTTCGAATTCCATGGGGAGTAGTAGTTCCTTTATGTCTATTAATATACATTGTTGATAAATGTTAACGAACTCAAAACTTAGGTCAAGTAGAAGTTCATTTCAACTGTTTCCAAATACTAGATTACAAAAAAATATTTCACACAATTTTGAATCATTTAAACTAATGTTTGTCGCACTACAATTTGATCTATAGAGTTCTATCAGTAATAAAGGTTAGAGAAAAATGATAGTAGTAGCTACTCATTGTAAATTATACATTTTGAAGTTAAAAACGTCAGAAACATTTGTTTATTATTTTATTGTCGTCAATTATTCAGATACTAAATGAGACACGGTTATAGTCTACTTAAATACTCATTACTACATAACGTAGAAGTTAAATAATATCGATTGATTAGATAGTAGGCACAAGTTCTTTTTTCTAATTGATTTTTCTAAAAATACTTAATTTTCTTTGACTAGTGCCTGTGAAATATTGAAGACTTTGAATGATGATAGTTTCAAATGAGTTTTCGTATCATAGATTTACTCATTTTTCGACTTCATTAGTCTTATTTTGAAGTAAACTTTTTCACCAAAGGAATCCTTTTAAACGAGTTCATTCTTAAAGTTATATAATTTATCTAACTTTTTATAAGGGTTTGAATTTTCTCGTTGTTATTGATATTAAGTACGTTAATTAATCAATCTTTTCTGGTATATGTGGATCCTGTGTGGATTGTTACGGTGTTACCTTTGATTACAAATTTCTAGTCTATTTAGACTGTGACTAACAGTACAATTAGGGATGTATATCTCATCCTAACGGAACTTGTTAGCTAGTTGTATCCTCATCTCAATGTTGATGTTTATACAATAAGACTCAAATGCAGTACTTATTACTTTCAAGCGCGATCTCATTACCTACTAAGTTACCAAGTTTAAACATCTACTTACTTGTCCAGCAGGTATGAATCTCACTATTAAATGATTGACGACTTATTTTTTCATCTTGTTCATTTTTTTACCTTATGTAGATATAAGTTCTGGTAAGTTGAGTCAATACGAAATCATACTATTTCCACATCAAATAAATAACTATCTTTATGATTTTCCTTATTTTTCAACATTAAGTTAGTTTTATTACTTTGGTGGTAAATTGTATTAACTTTATTTATCACGGTTCACTTTGATATGGTACTTATTAACCAAGTACTGGTTCCTGAACTCAATTTTACGTTAAATCGTTTTTATAAGGGCTACTGATGGTATCTGACTGCGAAGTAGGAACAAGATTTGAACCTGTGATTTACTGGTTGAAAGTCAAGAGATTTAATTATTGTCACTACTTCAAGAATCCCATTAAAATTGTTTGTTATCAGCTTCTGAAAACAACCATTGACATACAGTGTAGTCAGAACAGATAGACTTAGCGTATGTGAAATTGTCAGACAAATCACTTGTACGTGATGATTTCATTCAGAGTAACAATAAAAGCTGAGCTAGTGAAGCCATCTAGTTCACTGAACACAACACCACCAAAAGCATCCAGATCAACTACAAATCTTTACCATCATACTATAATCACTATCAATCATATAAAAGTGTTATCATTGTCTCACGATTATTTAAATGAATGCAGATGAAAATGGAACTCCGCCTGGAGTCCCTTTCCGGGGGCTACTGCCGGTCCCAAGCCCGGATAAAGGAGGAGGGTTGAGCATGGGGTTAGCGGCTCCATCCCGTAGAAAACTAACTCGCTAAAAAAACGCTAACCAGAAAAAATTATTCAAACCATTTAAACTCTGTCCTGGGAGTCAGGAGG
This sequence comes from Schistosoma spindalis, assembly GCA_946903255.1. NCBI lineage: Eukaryota > Metazoa > Platyhelminthes > Trematoda > Strigeidida > Schistosomatidae > Schistosoma > Schistosoma spindalis. The sequence continues at coordinate 34,477,244 of OX336417.1, read as the reverse complement.
TCTTCGTTTAGAAGAATTATGACGCCTCATGATGAAAGGCGAGTTTCTTCGGAAGTCACGAGGCCGATGCCCCTTCTGACAACCAGAGCAACCATTTATTTAGGTACATGGAATGCTCGCACAATGTGGGAGACTGAGAGAGTTTTCCAAGTTGCTGCAGAAATGAGGAGATACAATTTAGAGGTGCATGGGATCAGTGAAACACATTGGACGCAAGTTGGACAACAACGACTAGCTTCAGGGGAGCTGCTGTTATACTCCGGACATGAACAAGAAAATGCTCCACATACACAAGGAGTTGCATTGATGCTATCCAAACAAGCACAAAATGCACTTATAGGATGGGAATCTCATGGACAGAGGATCATCAAAGCCTCCTTCAAAACAAAGAAAACGGGGATTACAATGAACGTCATCCAATGCTACGCGCCTACCAACGACTAAAATGAAGACGCTAAAGATCAATTCTACGATAGGCTGCAGTCAATCGTCGAGAAGTGCCCAACAAAAGACCTGACTATTCTGATGGGAGACCTAAATGCCAAGGTTAGAATTGACAACACCGGATATGAAGAGATCATGGGACGACACGGACTCGGAGAAAGGAACGAAAATGGTGAGAGATTTGCAAATCTATGTGCCTTCAATAAACTGATCATAGGCGGCACTATATTCCCACATAAACGCATACACAAAACCACATGGACTTCACCGGATCAAAGCACACAGAACCAAATCGACCATATCTGCATCAACAAAAAGTTCAGGAGGACGATAGAGGACGTGAGAACAAAGAGAGGAGCTGATATAGCATCAGATCATCACTTGCTGGTCGCCAAGATGAAATTGAAACTCAAGAGGCACTGGACAACGGGGAGGACAATATCACAAAAATTTAATACGGCTCTTCTTCGGGATAATGACAAACTCAATAAATTCAAGATAACCCTCAGCAATAAGTTCCAAGCCTTCCATGATGATCTGGCTCTTCTATCGCATACGCAACAACAAATGCAGGAGAAGACAACCAGTGTAGCTGCAGCCTCAGCAGCAATAGGTCTCAATATACACAAAAGGAAAAGCAAGATTCTTCGATACAACACAGCATGCACCAATCCAATCACAATTGACGGAGAAGCTTTGGAAGATGTAAAAACCTTTACATATTTGGGCAGTATCATCGATGAACACGGTGGATCCGATGCAGATATGAAGGCACGGATTGACAAAGCAAGAGCAGCATATTTACTTACTTACTTACTTACTAACTTACTTACACCTGTTACTCCCAATGGAGCATAGGCCGCCGACCAGCATTCTCCAACCCACTCTGTCCTGGGCCTTCTTTTCCAGTTCCATCCAATTCTTGTTCATTTTTCTCATATCTATCTCCATTTCCCGGCGTAATGTATTCTTTGGTCTTCCTCTCCTCCTTCGACCTTGAGGATTCCATATGAGGGCTTGTCTTGTGACGCAGTTCGGTGCTTTCCTCAATGTGTGTCCTATCCACTTCCAGCGTTTCTTCCTGATTTCTTTCTCCACTGGGATCTGATTTGTTCTCTCCCACAGTAGGTTGTTGCTAATAGTGTCCGGCCAGCGGATCCGAAGTATTTTGCGTAGACAACTGTTAATAAACACCTGTATCTTTTGGACGATGTATTTCGTAGTTTTCCAGGTTTCCGCCCCATACAGTAGAACTGTCTTGACATTTGTATTGACAATTCTGACTTTGGTGTTGGTTGCTAATTGTTTTGAGTTCCAGATATTCTTCAGTTGACGGAGAAGCTTTGGAAGATGTAAAAACCTTTACATATTTGGGCAGTATCGTCGAGGAACACGGTGGATCTGATGCAGATATGAAGGCACAGATTGGCAAAGCAAGAGCAGCATATTTACAACTGAAGAATATCTGGAACTCAAAACAATTAGCAACCAACACCAAAGTCAGAATTGTCAATACAAATGTCAAGACAGTTCTACTGTATGGGGCGGAAACCTGGAAAACTACGAAATACATCGTCCAAAAGATACAGGTGTTTGTTAACAGTTGTCTACGCAAAATACTTCGGATCCGCTGGCCGGACACTATTAGCAACAACCTACTGTGGGAGAGAACAAATCAGATCCCAGTGGAGAAAGAAATCAGGAAGAAACGCTGGAAGTGGATAGGACACACATTGAGGAAAGCACCGAACTGCGTCACAAGACAAGCCCTCATATGGAATCCTCAAGGTCGAAGGAGGAGAGGAAGACCAAAGAATACATTACGCCGGGAAATGGAGATAGATATGAGAAAAATGAACAAGAATTGGATGGAACTGGAAAAGAAGGCCCAGGACAGAGTGGGTTGGAGAATGCTGGTCGGCGGCCTATGCTCCATTGGGAGTAACAGGTGTAAGTAAGTAAGTAAGTAAGTAAGTAAGATGAAAATGGGTTTGAACTTGTGACATGATGAGTAAAAGTCAAGTTTTACAGGAGTAAGACAAACATTAAATTTATTTACTGAATTCGCACTGACCACTAACGAATAGCAATATTTCTGTTCAGGGACTATGGTTTCTTGCCAATTTCTTCCGGTCATCAAACGATCAAAGGTATGTGTACAAACCACGCATTCTATTTATCATAACAGTCGATAAAAAGGTTTATTGTACACAGCCTAATCACTTAATTCCTGAAAGCGATAATTAAATACCAACTAACAACAACCACACAAAAAAACAATATTGACTGTCCATAAATCGTGTTAATATGTACAGTTATTTTGTGCCATTATTGATCAACACTCAGAAAACTAGAGGGGTATAGACAACTAATGTATCCATAAGTAGAATAATAAAAAAAATGAAAGGCCGGTGTGTAGGCGTATTTATAAATATACTGTAGATATATATACGATAAGTAGTCAATACATATACACCACCAGTGTACACAGTTAGTACGTGCATATATATTTCAGCAGGTTCTGTACCCCGTTGATATCATACCGAAGAAGCAAATAATATTTCTGAAAAAGCTGTTCATTCTTTTAAACAACATAATTTGGAAATTCTTTAAAACGAAATATCATTTTGCACAGTTCTTATTTTTCAAGTTACTTTGTTTGTTTTTCTTTTCACAATGAAAACTGGACAAGTGATACAATGTTTAAGACGATTTTTCTGTGAGACTATAATTTATGGACAACCTTTGGGCGATGCTAAAGTGACCTTGAGATTGTCTCCCTAACAACTACGACTAAATGATGGTTATAAACCAGTGTGAAGAATTAGAATTATGATATACAGTTGATGGTTAAGGTTAGCAATAAGATTTAGGATTTTCATCACAAACTGACATCAGCTTTAATACCAAGACGCCATTTAGCCAAATGGACGAATGAATTTTGCGCTAAAATCCAAGACCTTTTATCTTATATCTGACTGGTTCGTCCATAAATTATAGTCACACCGGTTTTTCAATAGATTACAGTTAAATGAAAATATTGTTCAAGCTATTGAATACTAGATTGAGGTGGGTATTATAATTAAAAGAAAACAATCGGGTATTTCGATTATATTGAAATTGTTTGATTTTCAGTTTATTGATTTCTAATCGGGAATGTGCATTTGTAATCAGTTATAGACATAAACAACATAGAACCTGAGATAGTGCAAATCTCTATACCATATTATCAATATGAGACTTAATTAGCAACGCGAAAGCCAAAGGAGTTGAAATTATTGCAGTAACAATTATAGCGAGGAAGATTAAATGTTCAGAATATGGTTAGAGTAGACGGAGTGAAAAGAAGATATGTATGAATGAATACCGAAACTCAAGATCGAGAGGAAGATGAAAAGTGAACATATCTATCTCAGTATGACCGCGATTCTGACCTATACCAGTCGAAATCGCTAGTTTTCAATCATGGTTTTTAAATAGACACTAACAAGGTAGTCTGTGCCAAGCAACATGGCTGAAACCAGTAGTCAGTACTTTCATATAATGATGCCACATCTTCATTTGGTCGCTAAGGTTCATTTGTATATTTCAGCAAAATAATGCTCATTTCTAAATATTCGAAAACATGTCGTTAAATATGACCACTGGAGGTAACTCATTCACCAAGTACAGATTTGGGTACTCAACTTTGATCCATACTGCTTGTTTGGCAACTATTTAATTACCTGAACCAATCATTGAAGCCCCTTGGGGTAGGTGTAGCACACAAACCATTAAAATTACTTCAGTCAGTTATACCAAAGAGTGAAACGAAAACAGAAAATTCAAACATAATTTAAAAAATAAACTGTTTCGAGCATTACATCGGATAAGGTGGGAGCCCTCTTCATCCTCGTCTGCATGAAAACCAACTGGCTGTCGAACTCCGTGATATATCTTAGCTTATGTCGGTGCACGTAGACAACTGTAGGACACAAGATGGATAGGTAAATGTTGAAATTTTGGATAGAGGAAGTACAAAGAAGGTCAGAGAATTTCCAGAACCTCAGGTCAACCGACAAACGCTAAACAGATCGAAGTCGACCCCATGTATCAATCAGTTAGTAAAATCATAAACAGAGATAGGACCGAGATTCAAGTCAGGGGAGATAAATATGAATACAATGACATGGTAAAGGTCAACATTAACTAATCGAGATCAACTTCGACAGGACATTCTATTTGTAACATATGGAGGAACTCGGGTACATCACTTCTATCTGGAGTTTTTACTGATGGTTTTGTACAGAAAAACAACGAAGACTTTGCGATTAAACCATCTAGCTCAAAAAACAAAACACCACCACAAAAGCTGATGGAACTAACTATCACTACCATACCGTATCACAGAATTCCACCTATCAATTAGTATTCTAGACATATATTTTAATAATTACAAGCCTCGTTTACATATTAGATACTCCTATAACAACTTCAAAATCATACTAAAACCTTTTTTGAAAACATTTCATATGTTACTCTGCTTTTGACTTACGTAAATCGTCTTTATTTTCTTAGCACACTTAACACTTTTAAATAGCAATCTTACGAATTTTTAAATCAATTATCTTTTTTTTCATAAACTGTAGTGATATTATTAGCAGTCATCTATCTATCGGTCCAGCGTACCAAACACGATTATAGGTGGAATGTCGAGCTAGTAGCTCCTCACTATCGTAATAAACCTTCGTATAAATTAAAAGAACTAAATACCGTTGTAAGCTAAGACGGTTGGTGGCTAGCACATATGCCAATAAGAGACTGATCAATTACGGTTCTAAACATCAATGGGAAGATTTGAACAAACAATACCAATTATCAAAAAATTACTACAATCTCCATAAAACCCCCTTTCTGATAATAATAATCATGTGCTCATTAGTGACTGGCTTCAAGAGGTATTTTCTGGAGTTCTGGTGGGAAGCAGTGATCAGTGGAGTTCAACAGGGTTTGTTGTGAGATAGTAACTCACTGAAGACATTGGTGGGTGTGTCGCTCAATTTCGTAGATTGTTTGAAGTTAGACATTAACATTGTTGGATGCCGGATCAGTGATCTAGAGGTTAAGCATTCGCGTGCGAAACTGAAGGTCCAGAGTTTGAATCCCGCGGGTAAGATCGTGGGTGCTGAGAAGTCCCGTACTAGGACGAAACGGTCGTCCAGTGCTTCTAGGCTTTCCATTGTGGTCTAGTTTTAATCGACTCATAAATGCAACCATTAAATATCAAATGAATTTAAAATACTGTTGTGATATGTAGAAAAGAATGGAGGAGTAATGACAAAAAACAAAAGCTATTTTTTGGATATGTAGAAAAGAATGGAGGAGTAATGACAAAAAACAAAAGCTATTTTTTGGAACATTGTTTTGCTTAATCAGGAATCTTTAACCTACTAACATTTAGTTATTTCATGTATCATAAACTTTCGTTTATTATGTCATTTACTACAATATTCTCTTCTATTCGAAAATAATTGTAGTTTGAACGTACTCCATGTATTACATTGTTTTTTACTTTGTGTGAATGTCAGTTTCTTTCTGTTTGAAGTACCAGTTTCCCAGTCATATAAATATGTACTTGTAATTTCTGTTTACTAGATGTAAGCAACATCAAGGCCGATAAATATGACCCATAAAGTGCAAAATTAACGAAGTCGACTAGTTGGCCTGCTTTAATATCTGGGCTACCTGTTCCTGCCATCTAGATATTGCAACAAGTTGTCTTTTCTTTGCTTCAACAGATCATTATGTCAATTAATTGCACAACCTATTCAGTTAGGAAAGAGCACAATCAGAGACATTGTGGTTGCTGGCAATATACATAGAAAAGAATATACATTATTCAGATGTCGATTTCTAAACTGCTAACATCTGATTGCTGATCACTCAATATTTATCGTCAGGATCGATCAAGAAATAAGAAACGGAAACTTGTTAAAATACTTTGTGCTAAGAATTCTATATTGTACCAAAAATATGATATTGAATAAAGCTAATAATAATAAAGATAATAGGAGCTAGTTACCTTTTAGTCTATGTGTGAATGTTAGTGATACTTTTGTTTGGCTAACCACACCAGAATATGTTGAGCCTATTGTGTCGAAAGTTAAATTTAAACCAACTCAGCCAATACGACACATCCTTGACTGCTGAAATTGTTAAGTATAATTACCACTTGTGTGATCACTTAATCGTCGAATGATAATATCTATTATTTTCATGTTCTCACATGCATTTACTCTTATATACACTTCCAAAGCACCTGCCTCCGAAAACAGTGCTGTACCTTTGGGTTAGTACTCAGAACAGTTAACTGTAAGATATTAAAATTTCATGTTTTAATGTTTCTCGAATTCTCAAGTTTCAGAATTCTAAATAATCTAATTGAACTACTGATGAAAATAATTATTTTGGGCAATATAAGGTAGAAATTACCAGATCAATAGTAACTAACAACATAAATATATAATTTTTAACCGATAACAAACTAAACACAATAGGAACGAATTGGTTCGAAAGGAAGTCAGATAAGAAATCTATGCATAGCAGATTTTTGAGAATTCATCAATTCAAGCCTAGTCTTAGTGTTTACAAGCGATATACCTAATCGCTTCATTTTACCATAGTCCTAACAATTCTCTTCTTTATTTTATTACTTTTTGTTATAACTTGTGACCGCCGATTAGGGAGCAGTGACTTATCGATCAACCAATGACGCGTAAAACCCGTACGAGCAGTCTAGAGTCCTGATTGGTCGCGCTTCCTGTCTAGCACAGCCAGTTAAGTCCAGAACACCAATTCGAGCCTCTGCGATATGAATCATTTATTTCAAGCATACGGGATTTATATACCAATCAAACAGACCACATCGTACCATAAAATAGGAAACAGCATTTATACAAGATTTGGCCAAATGTGGCTGTGAATGTGGGAGGTAGAGATTAATAGATAGGGCAGAATTCAAGAATGGCAAGTCGTATAATAATAGCTCATAGGTCAAAATAAAGCTCATAATAAAAGGGACATGAACATGAATAGTTTAGTTATTTAACAATGAAACAACGAAAATATACGTATAGTAATGGTCCACAAATGGATCTCAAAAATTACCACTCAATATTCTCATCGGGACATAACACTTTTTAAAACTATTTTTGACATGTATTCGTCAAGCAAACAATAATCTTTCGAATTCCTATTCTATATGTTATTTTCATCCTTATTATCCTTTGACTAATACGCAATTTATATTTGACACTTGGAAATATCACTAATTGAAATCATGAGTCAATTGAAGCTAAATCATCATGGAAAATCTAGAAGCACTAGACGGCCGTTTCGTCCTCAGTAATGCGCATCCACGATCCCGCTCCCTGCAAGGTTCGAACCCATGACCCATCGGTCTCGCGCGCGAGCGCTTAACCATTAGACCACAGAGCCGGCTGGCATCCAATGGTGTTAATGTCTAACTTCAACCAATCCACGAAATTGCACCACCGTCACCATTGTGTTCAGTGAGCTGATATCTCACAACAGACCTGGTTGAACTCCACTGGTCACTGCTTTTCACTAGAACTCCAGGAGTGTCTCTTGAAGTCATTCACTAGTGAGCAGATGATTATTATCAGAAAGGGGGTTTTGTGAAGAATTTAGAAATTTCACTAGTTGAAATCATGAGTCAATTGAAGCTGGACATTAACACCGTTGGATGCCGGCCGGATCAGTGGTCTAATGGTTAAGTGCTCGCCCGCGAGACTGATAGGTCTTGGGTTCGAATATAGAGAGGGGCGGGATCGTGGATGCGCACTGCTGAGGAGTCCCATGCTAGGACGAAACGGCCGTCTAGTGCTACCACATTTTCTATGATGGTCTATCTTCAATTGATTCATGATTTCAACTAGTGAAATTTCTAAAATCTCCACAAAAACCCTTTTAACTTGGAAATATGTTAGATTAATTTTTGGTAACTGCATTACCTGTACAAGGAATTCCTGTTTTATTTATAAAGTTAACCTATAGATATGAATGTACAACATTTTAGAAAATAACATGATTGACAAACAATTTTTCTTTGTTGAAATATCTTTTACTTTACTTACAAACGGAACAAATATGGGTGCATTTCAAAACTTTATTTCACAAAACCAGTAGACATTTAAGAAAATTTTAAAAAATAGGACAGAAACAATTAATAAACAGAATTTTATATAAATCCAACAACTTATACACTATACAATACACTGAAGAGTGAGAAGAGTTAAATGAAGTTATCAAATTTTACAAGTAGTAGCAAAACCCAAAAGCAAACAGACAATATTTGAATGTAAGTTTGTGTGCTTATTTTCTCCAATTATCAGAACATTGAATTAATAAAAGCAACTGGGAATTTCAATGTCCCAGGCACAGACACAAAAATAGCCATCTGTAATCAATGACCACAAACTTCATTAATAATTGATCATAGATATGTTTCGATATGAACACTTTGAAGTTACTTGCGTAGCACTACATTCAACTAGGCAAGCACACACACAGAGAGAATTATAGACAATAATAATAAAAAGTAAATTATCTCTATAAAAACATCACTCATGATATCATGAAAAGTAGCGAATTATGAAGGAAAACGGAAAGTTAGAAAAAGATCATAATCATATATACATATGCATTTGTGTACATATATGTATAGGGGACATTTAAATAAACTACTAAAGTTCACTTCGAACTGGTGTAAGTCGAGGTTTCTTGACACGTTTAACACTTGATTTTTTCGCTTTACGTGCTGATTCTGCTCTCAGTTTCTCTTTAATCATTTTCTATAAAAATAAATAAATAAAGCGATAATACGAAGTGAAAAGAAACAGGAAGATTGATACAAATTTAAACGAAAAACAAACTGTAGTCAGTTAGAGGGGACACCAATCAAAATCAAACAGCACACACACACAAACTAAGTAGCTTAGCTGTTTTGTCATAGTGTGGGATTACTGATATGTTTGTATAAAACGACGATTGTTTTGTACTTTATTGAGTGCTTAATTCCAATTACGATACAATACATTTACAGGTGTGTATGGTCTTTTCATCATCATCGTTTCCTGGTACAATTGTGACTACTAAAGTATGTATTGGACAGATCTGGGTACTAGTAGTTTATATATTACACTAAATGCTACAATTACTTCCATTTACCATAACTACTACTCAGTGATGTGAATCCGTGTTTCGAGATAAAATTGAACTAACTAGCATCATTAGGTCTGCATTTAACACGATTTTAGACCACTAAATTTGAAATAAATTTGTTTGATATGTAACGTACTTTGACCATTGCACTTGAAAGGATAGATTTTCCTCGATCTGTGCTCAAAAACCACCAAAATTTCTATTCTGATGACAATCAGTCCCTAAGACATGTCAAATTACGTTATTTATGCATTTTAAGTCTTGTAATTTATGTATGACACAAATTTAAGACTATAATCTACTTTGATAGAAATTCATAGTAAACATTATTTCAAATGATCAGCGAACACTAGTTTTGAACATAACCATGTCTTTGACTAGCTTACTTTAGTCAAAAAACTAGCCTTTTAAGTTTAAGATTTTTAGTTATTGCCGATGTGGTTCACTGGATATTTTTTATTCGTTGGGGATTTCATAATTACTAAGCAATTTGAGCTGAAAATATTCAGCATGGCAGCTAATACACTTTATCACAGAGGTAGTCTCGTCAAGTGAATACGTCTATAACCGGATAATATATACTAAAGTTTTAATTCCGATACAACTCTGTTTTAAGTCTCAATTTACATGTGTAAAGACCTAATAAAATATCCAATCGTCTCAATTAATGCATATGAAATGAGGTCGTTAGACACTGCACTACAATCTTTGAAAAAACAAAGAGAACAAACTATTCACGATCATGCCTACTAGAAAATATATCACATCAAACAGTGTCGATATGTCAATCAGCTAGTCACTTTCAATGCTAAAAATAACTCTGATTTATTAGTCATAAACTACTTTTTTGGACTAGTGAATTCCTAACTGAGAATAATATTCCTCTTCACAACATAGATAATTTAAAAAGATTGCTCAACTTGTAGGTAGCATCACTTCCCTCTACACTGATAACAATAGTCATCAGTCAGTCAGTCAGCTGCAACGTAGGACCAGACACGTATATGCATCGGTCCAAGTTGCCATACCGCATTAGCACAACAAGATGAACACCGGATTCATAGAAGTAGTTAATTCAGTGGTGGTAATATATAGAAGAGTGTGTATAAGGAGATAGTACAGGAAGATAGAATTAGTTCGTAGAAAGAAAGATTTGAAGTGATTTTAATCTCTTAGTTTAAAGGAAGACAGAGAGTGAATACACCGACGCCATTGTGATCGATTCTGAGCCATGTCACCAAGTCTCCAACCATTGGTTACGATAGTCACGCGGACCCCAACCAGATAGTCCGCATCTACCAACATGGCTCAGATCAGAAGTTAGTGACGTCAAGCACTGATGCCACGTTTTGGTTTGGCCGCCCCTAACTTTCTTCCAATCATCCCTAACACCGGTTACCATTGCGCGTCGTGGTAATCGGTGTTCAGGCATACGCAGCACGTGGCCCAACCATCTCAGTCGATGAAGGTTCATAACCTCATCAACTGATTTACCATCATTTCCTAATACCCTGCGTCTAACCTCACTATTACTTACCCGGTGATCCCAGCAGATACCCGCAATATTTCTAAGGCACCTGTGGTCAAATACTAGTAACTTACGAATATCTTCTACTCTTAAAGGCCATGTTTCGCAGCCGTATAGTAGAACGGAACGAACTGCCGCGCAGTATACTCGTCCCTTAATTGATAGACGGATATCTCGCCTACGCCATAGATGACGTAAGTTGGCAAAGGCCAAGCGAGCTTTTCGAATCCGTGCTGAGATTTCGTCATACACCAACCCATTAGGGCTGATCAGACTTCCAAGATAAGTGAAGTTGTCGACGCGTTCGACTACTTCACCCCCTATCCTTAGTTCAGGTGTTAACGCAGACCAGTCCTGAAGCAACAACTTGCATTTGGAGGGAGAGAAGCGCATCCCAAACATTCTGGCATTGTTGCTCAGTGCTACCAAAAGACTCTGCATTTCATCAGCGTCTTCACCAAACAGGACTATGTCATCTGCGTATTCTAAGTCAATAAGTGGACCTCCTGGTAGGAGATCAATACCTGAGAATTCAGTTGATGAGAGCGTTATTTCCATCAGTAGATCTATGATGAAGTTGAACAAAAATGGAGAAAGTGGACAGCCTTGGCGGACGCCACTTGAGGTTGCGAAAGCAGATGACAGTTCGCCATAAGCTCTCACTCGACTAGTAGTGTTCAAGTAAAGAGCTTTCACAAGGTTTATTTACTTCTGAGGTACGCCTTTCAATGACAGACACTGCCACAGAACCTCTCGGTCAACAAAGTCAAACGCTGCTTTTAAGTCAAGGAAGACCACTATTGTCGGACGCCGATAAGTATGCCTGTGTTCTAGAACCTGACGAATGGTGAATATGTGGTCGATGCAGCCACGACCAGGTCTGAAGCCAGCCTGATTTTCACGTGTTTGCAGCTCACGAGTCTTAGTTAGGCGTCCGAAAATTATCGAAGCTAGTATTTTAGATATTATATTAGTTAAACTAATCCCTCTGTGGTTGTCACAGGATGATTTTGACCCTTTCTTAAATATTGGGACGATAAGTGATTGTGACCAGTTAGATGGGATAACGTCTAACTCCCAGATTTTAGCTAAAATATTAGTCAACCTAGTCGCTAAAACTAGACCACCAACTTTAAAGACCTCTGGGGCCAATCCATCTGGACCAGCTGCCCTTCCTCGTTTTAGATTAACTATAGCCTTTTGAACTTCAGCTAGAGTTGGGGGACCTACTTCAATGTTCCATTCATACTGTCTGGGAATAGAGGGTAGTTGTAGAGTAGCTGAAGGCCAACTGAACTGCTCCTTAAAATGTTCCGCCCATCGTTCTAAGCGTCTGGACTGGGAGCAGATGAGAGTGTCGTCTCTATCCGAAATGGTCTGACTTACACTTGATTTATTAATTCCAGTTTCTTTTATTAGTCTGTGTTCCCTATAGCCGCCGCCTTTTCCATCTCTTTTGCTTTCGTTGCCCACCACTGCTCACGATCGTTCCTTAGACTTTTGCTTAACCTAGATCTGATTTCTTTACGCTCTAGGTTAAGAACGTAAAGAAAGTTATCATATGATCGTTACTGAATATAATTCCAAGAATGTCTCTCGAAGTTTGATAATGCTGGTGATACACAACAGGTATCCCCGCTGGTATTAGATAATGGTCTCATAGTATTGAGCGAACCTACTGGAATTAAATACCTGAACCACTAGATAACCAAATCAGTGGTCTGAAGATAAGTTATTCGGTACCAAGACCTGAAGGCTCTAGATTCAATCTTTGGAAGGGTGGTGGAAGCACATTACTGAAGAGTTCTTTTTAATGTCCCCGCATTCTCTGAGCTGGATACCTTAACCATAAAGCCTTTATTGCCTTTCTAGACAAAATTATCAGCATAAATTTGAATCAGGTCACAAGGGAAGATGATCAAAATCAGAGAAACAGAACTAGCTGTTAGTCATCAGTAGAGAAATTTGAACAGAACACTTCTATTTTAAGTTCGCGCTGATGATGTTGTTTAAAAGGACAATGAAAACTTTACAATTAAACTATCAAGCTAAAAAAAAAGTAACTTTAACAAAATTACCATTTTGAGCTACAGATCTTCTCTACTATTTCAAAGCCGATAAATTCTATACAAAGACAAAATAACTTTTCAGTTGTATTTGGTTTTTTAACTATGATTAGTAGTGTATAACGTGTACTATAAATATTTCATACCAAAAAAAAAAAAAAAAATCCTAATTACATTTGTACAACTAACAAATCCCTTGAAAAATAAATCATCAGATAATAATTTTTTAATAAATTTACCTGATCTGAACTAAACTCATTTACATAATTTGGATCTCTTGTTACAAAATTTAATTCTTGTTCAGTTAAATATAAAATATTTTCATCTGATTTACTCATTAATTGTGATTCACGTAATAAATTAAATGACCATTTTAATAATATAGATATATCATTAATCCCATCGTAATGTGAATGATAAACATCAGGAAAACGTAAAATTAAATCACATAGTACAGCTGTATTTTCAAAAGTTAATGCAAAAGCTGAAAATAATTTTTTTTTTAGAAAAAAAAAAAAGAAACGAATAAACAATAACTAATTACAACATACTTTTAATAAATAACGAGGTTCGACAGAAAGGGAATTTGTTGTGTCTGAAGAAGACTAAATTATGGGTAACCTCTGGGAATTACTTATGGACTGTTATTATAATATATGTACTCTTATTGTATAACCGTTAAGTAACTGGATTATATATATTTATATTTCTCTTATTATAAGCTTTTATTTGACTCATTGGTTACTATTATACGATTTACTATTCTTAGGTTATTCCCAATCTATTAGTTACAGTCTTTCAAACTCACAATCACTTTTGGCTTGATCTTTTATAATTATTTTTCATTTTATGGCGTGATGGGATCTAGTCTGTTTGTATATAAACTACGTATGTCTGAAATATACGATTCATATAGTGGAGGCTGGGATTACGTTCTGAACTCAACGGGTAGGACTGAACGAGAAGGACTGATAATGGTTCAGGGTTGGCGCAAAGCTGACGCTGATGTGTCATTGGTTTACCACAGGTACAAGGTCATATAAGTTGATATTCTAATTGGAGATTTTGTTGCATGATATTTGATGGGCTTCAGGACGTAACAGAATATATATATATATATATATATATATATATATATATATATATATATATAATTTGTAAAACGGTGGCTTAGTGGATTTTAGCCGCTAAGTTCTAGCTTCGAACCCTGTGTCATTTTCTTCGATTCGGACAACCAAGTAGTATCGTTAGCTTTCACAATTACAGTGCGGTTCATACTTGTGCACCTGATGAAGGGATGTGTATTTTGCATACCGAATTGATAGAAATGTGTAGTAAGTGGAGACTTTTCGAATTATTGAGTTTTCTTAGCGAAATTGTTTAGTGGTGGAACATTGATTGTCGTTCTGAGCAACATTATTAGAGCCGAATTCATATATAAGTGAGCTTTTTAATTATTCTCTAAGTGTTAAAGCAGCCTGTTCTGATGACTTTAGTTGTGAATGGTCACTGCCAACGTATCTTTGTCTAAGGCTCATTTATGTAGATAATAGCGAATCGATAATGTAAAGATCAACGTCTTATGAAAGAACTAATGATGTTAAAATTCAAATTTGTTCAGCATAATGGGGGTTGTGAAGATTGTTGAGTTTTTTTAGTTGAGTACCATGGGTTGATCTTAGTTTGACCGGAGTCAGAAATGTAAGTCACTGGATGCTTACTCACTTATTTGAAGGTTAACAGCTCGTCTCAAGATCTGAAAATCTTACGTTCAATCTGCAGCAGAGTTGTAGATGACAATGCTGAGGAATCTCTTCAATGGCTGCTTAACTAAAGTCACTTTGTGGTGCAAAACAAAGAAGGTTTAGTTGTTAGACAAAAATTGCCAGTAATTATTATTATTATTATTATTATTATTATCATATACTTACCTTGTCCTATTGTATCATTTTTAGTCTCTGAATTAATATCAGTAGTACTTAGTATTTTACGTGATTCCTGGAGAATCTAATAAAGTAATGGTAACAACCATAACGAGAACAAAAGAAAATTATTAACTTGAAGCAAAAATCAATATTAATGAGTGTATTTATCATCCCAACTAAAATCATATTGAGTGAAACTGTAGTGAAATTATAGTTTTTTAGATCCAATTTTTAAAAATAAAAAGATTGTGTTTGATTGACTTGTATATGTATTAAAAAACGTTCGTTTAATCCTGTTTAGACACATTATTGTTACTACACTTGTCTTCTCTAACTGAAGTAGGAAGAAGTTTGGGTCTGAACTTTTTGCCCTAATGGTTGGTACCATTCTATGCAGTCTAGTGAGTGGGCATAATGAATAACAGTTTCGGCTTAAATTAGAAAATATTAACACTTGGTGGAATACACAGCGAATTCAGCCAATAAGTGGCAAGTGAGATGGAAATATCCAAACATACTACTGAACATCATGAAAACAAACGAGAATTTGAATAGACTCGAGAAACTTGTATTGTTATTATTGGTAATAGATCCGAATTATCGTAAGTATTATGTGTTTACTAGGATATGTTTTGAGAGTTGACAAAAATTAATTCAACAAATAACTAAATAAACTCTGATTTCTTTTTATTGATCGACCTTTCCCTCACTAAATCAAGCCAGAGATTGTCTACTGTACACTTAATATGAAGTGAACAAGCTAACAGGATAAAATGGGCTATATATCCATACCTATGACCATATACACAATAGCGACTTAACTTTTATCGTCAAATTCAAGTCAGTAACCAAGTACGGATTGGTGTACTTGTCTTTGTGAGTAACAATAATTCTCTAATAAATGATGACTAGTAATGTAACCTG
Source organism: Schistosoma spindalis (assembly GCA_946903255.1). Lineage (NCBI taxonomy): Eukaryota > Metazoa > Platyhelminthes > Trematoda > Strigeidida > Schistosomatidae > Schistosoma > Schistosoma spindalis. The sequence continues at coordinate 34,461,135 of OX336417.1, read as the reverse complement.
ATTATCTAGACCAAACAAAGAGGAGTGGGGTTCAAACCAGTGATCTCAATAGTTGAAAGTCTATTAATTTAACAGTAATTTACCATTCCTATTATTCTTGTATATAATATACACACATGCGTGTATGTCAATTAAAACTAAGCAGCAATTTGTGAATTTTTAAAATTGAATTCACCTTTCTAAATGGACCGATGTCCGTTGGAATATTATTGAAAACCAAAAAAAACACTTAACAGTAGTTTTGTCCAAATTTGGGACTCCTCTTCAGCAAATAAAAGCCAGTGAATCATAGGACTTAAGTTAAAATCGTCAAGTCTATAGAGTAGCAATAATCTACAGATGTCCTCCTTCCCCCATTCAAATCAACCATGACGTGCATCAAAAATAATATAATGCGACAGTAACCTTCCAAAAATAAAAACAACAAGGGAAAAATATCTAAAAAACACTATACTTACATTAATGATGTTTTGAAAAATTTTTAGAGCAACATCATCATGTCGTCCTGATGGTACTTCAGCTAGTATTCGAGCCAATTCCGTCGCATGAATTTCTCTTTTCGTACGAAAAGAAGCTTGATTATCTTTTATTTGTTATGTAATTAAGTAAAATAGCTTGTAACGAAGAGTAGTATACTTATAAACAGAGATGAAGTACAACAGTACGATAGCAACATGTAATCCAAAATAAATGATATTCAACTGGGTTAATAAATTACTGATTAGTATGTGTGGACATGATAGTCGGATTGATCGTGTTATTGATAAAACAATTTCCTAAAATAGACTTAAAATTTCTTTTCCATTCGACCATAAGAATATAGCTTGTCAAATATTTTACTGTGCTATTCAACAACTAGGGTTGTACTTGTCGGGCTGTAAAATCTAAACCTTTTCCTAGCTCTCTGAATATGTGGAAATACCGATGAAATTTTGAAAATTTCATTGTTTTTAGATAAAAATTAAGATGTGAAAATGTTAGGTTTGGTTTTGTGTAGAGAGTTGTTTTGGTATATTTGTTCACACATTGACGGTCTAATATTAAACAGCTTTTCATTGATACTAAGATGAAAGCTATTTTCAACTCGAACAAATACCTACGCGGAGCACTTTGCTGAAAAATAGATGAATAACAACCAATGAATAGGTTAGAAATAGATTTCTTAGTTTTAGTTGAAAAGCTATGATGTGTGGAGTAAAAGAAATAGGTTCTGAAACAAATGCTTGCTGGTAACAGTGAATGAAGGTAGAGCTATATAATAACTGTTTTTATTGGACAATATGGACTAGTGTATACTGAATTAGCAGCCAAAATGCAGTATAGTCATTTTATTTATTTATTTGAACATAAATATCGGTACAATGGGGCCCCATATACATATGCGACACACAGTAATAAAGAGAATGGGGAGAGATAAAGAATGTAAGGTGCGTGTAAAAAGAAAAGAAGAACAATAATGACCACAAATTAGTGTATGGTATTGAAATAATAATAATAATAATAATAATAATAATAATAATAATAATAATGAGGGAAACGGAAAGGTATAACCAGAAGGAATCCTTTCAGTTAAAGAAGTTACGTCACTTTTTATGAAATAAAAGGTTACAGCAGGATCGCCACTGGCTTCTATTCTGAGCCATATCTGAAAACGTCCCTAGCCACTGTGTTGCACCATCTCTAGGACCCCAACCAGGGGGTCGTGAAGGACAAACAGAAGCCAGTCCTGTACAACTTTCTTTCATACCACGATAGATTGGCATAAGCCGCTCTGGCTTTCACTATACGTGCATTGATCTCATCACTCACGCCACCACCAGCACTTATGCAGCTACTTAGATACACGAACTTCTCGACTACTTCTATCTACTCACTGCCCAGGGTGAGTGCAGGATCAGGGTCCTGCCAATCTTGTAAAAATACTTTGCACATAGGTGTGAAGCATATACCATACCTACGGACATTAATTGCCAACTGATTAGGTGCGGATTGCATGGCTTGGGTATTATCGAGAAGTCTTTCTCCAGACAACAAATCCACACCGCCATTACTTACATCCATCAGAGCTGTTTCCAGAATTTCATCGATGGCAAAGTTGAAGAAGAATGGTGAGATTGGGCAACCCTGTCTAACCCCACTGCTTGAGTGGAACAGTGGAGAGAAGTGACTGTATATCCCCACTTTGCCTGAGGTGTTTGTATATAGGGTTTTTGGGATGTTTGAGGGAAGCCGTGAACAGTAAATTTCAACTATGACAACAATATCACCGCGGCACCGGGAGTCGATCGAAGCTAGGAGTGTACACAATTGCGTAACAACCTAGTATTCTGAAGGTTAGGCGTTCGCATTGGGGCCTCAATGTCATGAATGCTTATATATATATATCGTCCCCAATTTTTAGGCCAAATAGGTTTGTTCGAGTACCCGTGAGTACGTTAAATGATATCATAAAGTATTGCCATCGACGACCGAAAATAAATGACAAAAGTTAAACAGTTGTGGTCAATATGTAATGTCCTAAATGTTCACTAAGTTTATCATAGCCAGGATTTTCAGTTGTTTTTCTGTTCAATTAGTGAGTGAATGTGTGTTGAAGCTTAATTTGCTTTACGGAACTTTTGGTGAACAATGAAGATGTCGCAGACGACCTTAGCTATTAAACGTGATAGCTTTATCCATAGTTAAAATAATAATAAACCGATAATAGAACTACATTTATAAGGATACAATGTTCATTGCGGAAAGCCCCAAATACAAAGACAGTGAAATTCGCCAAAAAGATGAGAACAGTATTGAAATAATTGAAATTCATCTATTAATAAAAAAAAACAAATTACCATACTGAAGTGACAAGAAAATATTTTCAAAATTAGATCAGTAAAATACTGTCACAAGAAATATCATGTTTTCTAACATATATATGTTCAGCTTATTAGAGTCTAAAAGATAGGCATGTTTATAATTCGAAAAACAAGTATGTGACTTACTTACCGAACACTTTGTGTATGACAGACAAATGGACTGCCATGTAAAGGTTTATAAACTAAGCAGTGAACTACAGCAGACATTCAGATTAGACTTCAATCAATACTTGCATATGAATTGTCTTATTTATTTATTTATTTGAACACATAAATATTGGTACAAGGGGCACCAAATATATATGCGCCACACATGGATTGTCTGACTAAATAAAAGTATGGATTTGGAAGGACAGGGGTATAAACCGTCTCTTCGTGGTTTCTGAAGACGTTTCCATGCTATAGTTTAGATGAAATGATAGATTCTAGTGAAAGCATTATAACATCCTTCTGAAACGTAGGAACTCAGATGTAGCAATCATAGAAAGTAACGACAGTGGCTGTATGTTGTGACTCCATATACAACCATTTACTTTTAAAAAGCAATAACTGAAAACATAAAAATAGACGGTCTGACCTGGAGACTTTTATCATTAACACAACGATGAACAATAATATTCAACAAAAAACTGATGTCAATTGTGAAGTGAGTGCCTAGAATTTTGTTATGAGCTCACATTTGCCTTAACAGATGAGGACAAGTGGCAACTAGACCTCCCAGAACTTGGCTTTAAAATGGAGATACTTCCAGAAAACACCTAGTTTATTCCAAGCAAACAAGTGACAGTACTTCATTTATTATGTACACTTAAAGCGCAAACCAATTATTTCGATGAAATAACTCAATCCCCAAATGCAAAACCAGAGGAAGCACACTTTACATTAGCTAATACAACATAACAACACCCTATAAATACGACCAGTGAGACTTTTCTGAAGAAAACTTAAGTATAATTATATATTTACGATGGCGAATACACAACCATGAGTTTGACAATCTTGAGGAATCCATATGGTGCTCTATGAGATTGTCCACTACTTCGAGGTGCCTAGTCGGAGTCATATATAGGAAGCCCACTGCCGACATCGAATACGACAGTCGCATGCTGGAAGGACTATCCCGCTCTACGCGTCTTGGCTTCACTCATATCCTGATTCTAGGGGACTTCAATCTCCCTAGAGTCAACTTCGCGGAACATACGTATATTGGAGGTGAAAATTCAATTGAAGCTCGGTTCTTCAAGTTCATTGAGGATTTGGGACTACACGAAAATGTGAAGTTGGCTACGCGTTGGAGGAACAGTCAGACACCGTCGCGCTTAGACTGTTTTCACAAATGAAGAATTTCTAGTCGACAACCTCTCAATTCTGGCTCCCTTGGGGAAAAGCGATCACGCCGTTATAGCCTTCAGTTTCGTCAGCAAAACTGAGCTAAGATATCCCAACAACAACAGGCGCTGGAATTTCAAACGGTTGAATGCGTCAGCTCTACAGGACTATCTACGACAGGTGCATTGGGATGTTCACCCTCAACTTGATGTGGATGCTCATTGGAACTTCCTACTACACACGCTCTTATGTGCTACAAAGCAGTCAGTCCCTCAAACGGTCCCCAAAAGTCACATGCAACCTACAATCATCGAAAACAGCACTCTTCGTTTGCTAAGCCGTAAAAGGCACTGTTGGGCAGAATACAAACGAACCAACATCAATGGCGAGTACAGGCAATACAAACATATAAGGAGTATACGTACGAAGGCTATAAGAGAAGACATGCTCCAGTACCAGTTAAAGCTTATGGATAAATTTATTTCCAATCCGAAAAGCTTATTCCGTTACGCAGCCTCTCTTCGTCAAGCCAAAACTGGAGTTTCTCAACTGTGGGTTGCGCACAGGTTACCGGGTTATAGCCAGTATACTGAAAACTGGAGCCTAAGTAGCTACATAGTCTCGAATTGTAACATTTGAGCTAAGCATTAATACTTAGAACTTAAGTTCTAATTTGTACAGTAATATTAATGGACTGAAAAAATACAAACCAGTTGATAACTAAGTAATTCTTGAACATCAAGCGAAATATGAAGCACTTAAAACGAGGCTAAAACAAATACTGCTTTGCTGTACTCACCTCATTTATCTTAGATGACCAGACAGTTTAAAAAACTGCCAGATTTCGTTTCATTATGCTATTGGATGATTTGAATTGCAAAAACGGCTTATATTAATCGTACAATCTTCAGTATTAAGGAAAGGAGATTAGTCAGCTTATGTTAATCCTCGTCATTTGTAGTGCAGTGAAGATTCATTTGCACTTTGAATGCACCAACAGAAGGCGCTGATATTACGTGTCCTGGAATAGAACACCAGTAATTTATTTCACGAAATAAGAAACAAAACTCCAGACATGAACGATTTGGTCCTGGAAGTGAACTTTCGTAGAATGTCCTCTCATATAATCAGCCGTTGATAGAAGGAAAAAATAAGACATTTTATCATCGTTCAGTATACGCTAAGCAAGTACCAAATCATCTCGAAACCTGCGGTAAGACATCAGAAGAAGGGTGATGCCTTTCAGTCTATCTCCATAAAGTGTATACTTCGAACGTTTTACCACTTTGGTCATTCGCCGTTGAACTCGTTCTAGCATTATCTACTTCATACTTGAAACAAGGACCTGCTATTGAATCCTAGATTAAAAATGCGGCCCAACAAAAGCCGGACAATTTTTCGTCTAAGCGATGAAATGACTGACGGATAATTCATCAGGCCCTGAAGCCTTTAGCACAAGCATTCTGACAGTGAGTCATAGTTCTAATGACGCTTCTTATTAAGATTCCTGTCTCTTTACTCCATCACTTTAGGTATCTTAATTTCGTTTATTGTTAAGATACATTGTTGGTATTTACTTGCGTTAAGACTATAATTAGCAAAACAGGCACAACATTCCTTCAGTTGAACAACATATGGATCTCAAAATAACTATCTGTAAGCTAACATCAAACTGAGAATCTTTAATACGAACATGAGGGCAGTTTCACATAATTGATGGGCTTCATAAAAGTTCATATCAATAGGGATTTTCAAGTTGATCGCACTATGAGACTAAGGTCGAGGCCAGTATTAGTGCACAATTTTGCGCTGATAAAATACAAGAGCTGACTTAATATTGTGGATTCGATATGATAAGTTTACCTAATTCATGATATGTTACTCAGAAGTCATATCATTGTCTATGTCGACTCAACAAATCGGGAGAGTCGTTGTGTGTCGTCTAGCGAACCAATACGAACACATCCAATGTGGCAATGGAATAATGTACTTAATGTAAAGAGCGAGAGCATGCATAGAGTGACTATGCCTGTATAGGCGAGTCATTCTGTCCTGAATAAATGCTCCCACGTCGACATACGATGACATTGTTCAAGTATTTGACGTCTAATGTAAATCTCCTCAGTAATCGTATGCTCAACCTCAAGGGTTCTGTGGTCGGGAACCGGTGCCACTACAATACCACTTTTGTAAAAACAAGGATTTGAGGACCTTCAGTACATACTCGTACCATTGGGTTTTTTCAGCAATGATCATGGACATTATCTTCCCGGTAATAACATAATAAAGCGTTCAAGAGGGTATCGAAGATACTGTTAAAAAATATAAATACATGACAATTTAAATATGCACAAAGTAGTAAAGAACAGTTTTTTTGCACTGGAAGACCGAAAGAGAGAGTAAACTGGGTACCATCTGGATGGAGAATTTTAACTGTCCCAAAACATAATATAGTGCCCCTAATATTCTTAGTCTGTGTCCATGATCTACCATGACTGTCTCGGTCACCGATATTTATGTTGGTAGATCATGTAAAAGTCTGATGAACAAGAAATGTAAACTTAAGAAACCCTGAACTCCATGATGATTCATAAGAAATAGCTAAACGGTCCCAAAATTGCGTTCCGGAGCCGAATTCTAATGAAGGCTTACTATTACACATTCGACGTGATAATATATACACCAGTACACCATAAACCGAAAATCACTTCCAGAAATACATGGGTAAAAAGCCCCTGGAGTAATTTAAGTCATAAACTGAGAACGGATGCACATCGCACCGAACCAATTGCCAAAGGTTTTCGAACGTTGCAACCACTTCATAAAGCTTCCAAATGGATTTCATGCCTCAACTCCGTGAGACCTCACCTAAAATACTGTTTTTAGAGAGTTATTCCATGTCTTTAGAGGGGTGCCAATGCACTTGAGAACGTTTAGGGTTAAGGAACTTATTTACTGACAAGTTTCTTCGAACTCTTCCATGCAAGTAGACCAAAAAACCAAACATTTGCTCCATATCTTACATGACATAAAGAGGCCTAATGTCGACATTCGGTATTTTAAGTAAAGATTTTACTTCCAAAATGTCTTAATTATCTGCCCCATCTACAGCCATTTACATCCAAAACTAAAAACACATGCTTTTACGTATAATACAAAGGGAACCAATTATTTTGCACAGGTTTCACTCCATTAACAACAATAACGAGTCACAACTACTTATCTGTGAACGAATTACGAAAGGTTTCTAACTTCGTGTTAGTAATAAACAGCATTGTTGCTGCTAAATTTTGCCTCCGCTTTTTCACTCCATTAGATGAAAGCGTAGACAGAAACGCGAGGCGAACGAGCCGTTCGAATCTGACTACGATCTAAATATTCCTAACACGTCGACAAATTGGTCAGTGACCGTCCTCAAAGGGAAACAATATCGTGCCTCTCTAACAAATCAGTCAACTTGCTGACAGTGTTACTGAACGAAGAGGAAATATATGGTGCGAAAATTTGGATCGATGCAAAATTCCACTATAATGTGTTTTTTTTGCAACCGAATGAATAAACCAAACTGCCTTAATATGATTTAGTTGCTCAAATCCCACTTCTAGGTCGAGTTTGTGAGTCTCTCAGGGCTCGTGAAGAACATTTGAGCTCAATTTTATTCAAATTTTCTCAACCACGTTTTGTAATCTCTTCGGATGCATCTTATTTCTAAGGGAGCGAATGTTATCTTATAATTTTCGTGTATTCGAGGTTATCTTGAAAACAAAAACTTCCAAAAATGAGCCGATTTACGCAATTTAACTCACCTATGAATCTTTATGACATTTTACAAGTGTATGTTTGTTTTAGCAAAACAAGTGCTTGGACGTTATGCAATGCGCGTCTTTCAATAGGGTGAAATTAGCCGTTTTCCTCACAAGTGCTTTCCTTTCCAAGGTGTAGTTCCTTTCATGTTATATTTATCATCAGTTTGTTCAGTCTAATACTCGAAGTGTTATCTAAAAACGTTGTAATTTCATTGAATGCTGTTTGCATAATACTGTATTTTATGTTCTATTTGTTGGTCTTTGTGCACTGATCAACTGATCGTTGCATTTAAATTATTTCCATTTGGAATCAAGTTTATACATTATGTTTAGCAATATTAGGCGCAAATTAACTCACCCACGCTCAAAGCCTAATTCTCCAACTGGTCAGTGCTTAACAAAAAAGGATGAAGGAACTACAAAGAAAGACAGAGTTGAATTCGTTAGTAAGTTCCTTGTATTTTTAGCTGTTGTAACGTTTCCTCCATTTTTTACTCGTATCGTTGGAGAAGCAATTTTGAGCCTATTAGTCAGACATATAGTCTCGATGCCATTAATTCAGTGTATAATTGAAATACGGTTTTTCTGGGTTATCTGAACCATGAAGCACAATCTTTTAGTTGTGCCGGAAAATCATACCTAGCTCCCAAAAACGTTCATCGAATCCACTGTCGCCTGTTCTAAAGTAGACTCATTTCATTATGACACATAGCTGTATATCTAGAGGAGAACTTTAACTCAAAGGATTGTTAGATAATATTTTTAGTAGATACAAACATTCATCTTAAGACATTAGGTGACAACACACACATACGACTCCATGAATATCGACTTATTCACCTGGTTTTGAGTTCTTGTTTTTTTACTTATCCCATCTCGTTAGTTTTCCTAATTTATTGATCAGTCTCATGGTAAACAGAATATTTTGTATTACGATTGTCAAGTAATTAAGTTTAATTATTTGATACCCTGTAGATAACCTCCTGTCTTCATATAAATGGTCCGGGATGCTAGTTATCATTGCTCACCAGCTAACAAGTTTGCTGAACTCGAATAAAAACACTACTGTCTGGCTTAGAATAATAAAATGACTCTTTCTTAAGACAGCTGTTTGTCAGGTTACTTCTTTTCAAATGATGTTGCAATTCGTGATTTACTGGACACGTGTATTCGATTTTTTATGCACCAGTCGTTGCAGGTTAACCTAAAGCATTTAATTGTCCGGTTAGCGCGTTAAACTTTATACCTCTAAGTTTAATTTAGTTGTTCAATACTGACACTAGAAGTTTCATGCACTCGCTAGAAAAACAGCTTCACATAATTATAAATACCAGAGGCCATTCATTGTAGTATGAATTGAAAAATTCAATTAATATTCATCCGAATCATCTTGTAAAGGTGAATCATTTGTATGTAGTAGCTGTGCTTACTTTTTTGTCCTAGCGATGATCAATAGATAAATTACGAAGTAAAATAAGCATTTATCACCCTCGATTTATGAATACTTCTCGTTCACTGCTTTTGATGCACCCTTATTTTCGGAAGATGGTTCGAGGTAACCAATAAAAAACTTTTGACTAAGGTTTCATGCAATTCGGCACCCATCAGTAGGTGGTCCGTCATCGTAAATGACCTGATGGTTCCTAACAGACTCGATCCACGATCTCATTTTCTAACCAGGCCTTTGTTCTTGTTTGTCAGTTTCTTGTCTTATAGGGTTTGCCTAGACTGATGAGTTATTTCAGTTTCTCCTCAGTTCTGTTTAATCCCACCTTCATTTCATGTTCCTTTGTTTTGAGCTTGAATGTTTCGAATTTATATAAGCTCATTTAATTTAGTAACTAAACGCAAACCTTTACACCCAGATTCCTTCATTTTTTTCCTGTGAAGACTAGTGATAGATAACATTTAACTACCCTAACCTAATTATATAGAGCCAGATCTAAACCCGCACCCAATTCACTCATATTAGGTTTTAGAATAATAAACAATAATAATTTATGTAAATTATATTTCGAAATCATGAATATATTCGCATTTCTATCGTTGATGTGTCTCAAAATCGGCTCTAGCGGCTCGGATGTACTCACTCTTTATCTTAAAGTAACTCTTCTTTTGCAAATTCATTCTTTCTTCTAGGATCATAGTTTGTCTAATATTTTCTTTTGCTAATACTACTATTTCTACTGATAATAAAAGTTGTCTTGATGATTTCATCTTTCTGTACCGATATGTTATGGCGACCGATGTGTATATATCCCAGGTTCTACGTTGTTTATGATTGATTGACTGGGTTTCTGTCACTTCGCGTTGTTAATAATAACGAATTCTAATTTCCATGTAAACTTGATAAAACAGGTAGTAATTTATATAAAATTTTCAGCAAGCATCTATTTGAGTAATAGCATCAAACAAATCACAGATTCAAAATGAGATTTCTTCATTTTCTAAACTTCAAATATCCTAAATAACTATTTCAAAATTTTGGTTCAAATTCATTTTACATGTGGTTAGCATTTCGATAGTGTTAGAAAATGTTTATCGTACGGGACATATTTGAATTTTAGCTGAACAAGACTATTTCTATCCGCATAAAGTAACTGAAACTAATAATAAGGATAACGAAAATTTCTAATACTATCTATCTATCTATCTATTCCCTTTCTAAAAACAATCAGCTTGCTTAGTATATCGATCTGTCTGCTTATTGGCTATCAGCTTCTTTGATAGCAGTATACATAGCTAAGTTAATTTATCCTTTGGCAATAGTTATACGCTATGATTTCAACCACATTTATATACATATGTACACATACATGCTGATACATATCCTGTAACTGGGTTAAATGCTTAAGAACCCGATAAGTAATGATAATAGTTGATTTGATCAGATAATGAAATAAATTAGATTGTTTAACTATATATTTAAAAGATGTTGAATAACTTAAGTTGAAAATAATTATAAACACGTTTTGTGTTGTTTTCCATCAGTTTATAAAATTGAAACATACTAACGACATAAAGATAAAATTCTGTCATGAGGAGTGTTGATTCATTCTAATGTGCTCAGAAAGTTTGCTCGAATATTTTATCTTCCTTTCTAATAACTTAAAAATATAACTAAGCTTACTATCCTACCGAGTATCTGGAATTCTCTTAATGATCATTTTGACGAGATACACAGTGTGTTCAATAAATACATGAATTAAGCCAATGTGATTCCCAATAGGACTTTGGAAAAATATCAGAAAATTCACCGAATGTCTAGGGTTATTATCCAGATAAAGTGCAAGAGAACTTTTATGTAAATCAAACGTTTAATCGAGATCTGTAAAAACTAAAATAACAATATGTAGTCAGAATGACCGACCTCCTGTGTTGATGAAAATGTTGGATATGTTCTATCTCTTATTGTATGCTTGCCTATTCACTATTCTGATAACTAATGAATAACTGAATGTGAAAACCTCTTCTTTCTTGTCAAATAACTTCAACCACTTAACATTATGTTTGATGCTTTTAAAATATGATATCACACACCATATGTGTTCACTATTACTTAATGCGTGGTATGTCGATACATAGAAGAAAAACAATAATGACATCGATACTAGCCTCCAAACTGGATAAAGAATTTCAAATATATTACTAATCATATTTTTAATAAATAATATCTTTTACTCAGCTCAAATAGGTTAGTGTAGGCAGCAATCATCAATAATTTGATCTTATGTGATTAGAGTGAGATTTGTTTTGGTGTGTGGTTAATGAGTTGATGATAAAAAAATATAAGAGAATTTAACATAAATTCTACAACACTTAATTTCAGTAAGACGTAAACATATTAATAAAACTATGACTAATTCTAAGCCATGTCACCCAACGTCTGCAATCACTGGTCCCAATTATTGCATGAACCCCAAGTAGGTAGCTTTCACTTACCAACATAACCTAATCCAACAGTTATGGATTTCATAAAGTGATGTTATGTCTTCGTTTGATTTACTTCCAACTTTCTTCTAACTTCTAAACCATCAGTAAACATCGTGCATCAAAAATAAGAAGAAAAGTATAAGGTGTCTTAAGATCTGTAGAAAAGTTGGATAATAGATGCAGCTAATCCGTTGTAGCCGATTTTAAACCATTTCGTAATTATGATGTAAATATAGAAATAATGTACCTCGTTAGTCAAATGCACGTTTATACACTATACTTTGATTCACACGTGTTTACATATGTACGTATATATGTATTAGGTCAATTAACAATATTCAGTTGCCCAAATCGAAGTAGATTGAACAAGATTTTAATTCCATACACACATTAAATAAAACTGGTTTATGTTTATCGCAAAATCATCGTTTTATACAGACAGAAAGTCAGATAGTGTTTGTACTTCTTCATACTACTGTTACCCCAGTGATATCTATCAACTATTAAGAACGAAATCGATTCGATAAATAAAGGCATTAGTTGACTTATGACAGGACCATCAAAAGTAAGCTACTTTATTCAGTAGGATATTTACATTTCATATTTCAATACAGAAAGTCGATTCAAATCAAACCACGACTAAAAATTTCCTCTTACTCATTATATTTATTCTTAGATAATATTTTTTTTCCAACAAAAACTATCTCTGATCATCTTGGTTTGTGACAAATTAAGCATAATCTTTTAATGAACTCTCTAGTAATTCATTCTTATACTTTTTGTGTTCATTTTGAACCGTATAATCCAGTTTCATATTGAATCAGATTTTTAACTAGATTTATATTCATTTTTATAATTACTTTCTTTTGTCTAGTGAAATCAATTAAAAATCATTTTGAAAAAAATTCACATATAGTTTAAAGGTAATATGGTTTGCATTTGATTACAATCGTGAGCGAGTGTTTACATCTTGTAAATCTTGAGTTTTATTATTATAAAATGTATTTTTATTTGTTCTTTGCTTTATATTTTCTATGTTGCTATTATTATTATTATTATTATTATTATTATTATTATGACTTCCTGGCCTTTTTTTCATTTTCACTTCTATTAAGCTGGTTTGAAGTTTAGAACAACGTAAATTGATTCGCACTTGTCTGCATCAAATCTTACATTGTTTGTATCTAATTGATTGATCGACTGGTTGATACATTTCTAAACAGTTTAGAATTGAAATGTAACATAAATTAGTGGTTGGGAGAAGTCGATAAGAAACCCTGGACATAGGTTTCGTGCTATTTGGTACTCGTCAGCAAAGTTTACCTTTAATCTTAAGGAAACTAGTGCTCCTTGTCGCATTCTGTCGCAGCCATCACCTTACATCTCAATGTAGTTCATGTGGACTAGTAGTCACAATGCAACTTGATTTACAGAATTTGATCTAAACTATGAAGGACTTGACATGAAATTTGTCACTACCCAGTGATCAGTCAATTGTGAAATGAGACTGGGGCAGCTTGCTCAGTAGTTCCTACATATTACTCTTGAATTTTTTATTCCAATAACCCATATTTTTGTCTTGAATCATATAATACATGCTCAATTTCTTTACTGCCACTAATAGTATTACTACTTACACCACTCTTTTATCTCACTGTGTTAATGTTTTATTACACATATTTGCCAGGTTCTACATTGTGCATAGTTGACTGACCTTAATTTTATAACGTCATCATCAACCACGACCATTTAATGAAACCGTCTTTTAAAAAAATGAATTCATATTTCATACACATGCAGATAAAGATACTTTTAACGTTTGTCATAATTCTCCATTTAACATCATTCCTATTGAGTTCCTTCTTAGGTAGAGTACTGTTTATAAAATTGTCTGATTATTTCAATAAATCTCAGGTTTGTAAATCGAATAATCATTTTACAAATTTCTCTTGTCTTCATGATTTCCGGATAGCTGAATGAGCACTGGAAAAATACAAGATTCTTATATATAAATTCATAGTCATTAAAAATTTAGCATTGATCTAGATTCAGTAGTTTAGTGGATAACGCGTTCACGTTTCAAATAATAGATACTGGGTTTAAGTTTTAGTATGTGAACATCAACACTTGAGGGGTGCAAACACACCCAGCCGACGAGTTCCAAGTCGGCCGAAACAGGCATCCTCAATTCCACTGCTAGCCACAATGTAGATACATATATTGAGCAATATTAGCCCCTAAATTTACAGTTGTTGATTTTGGGGAAATATGTTTTTAGTTGACTGTTTTTAACGACTAGCGAATAATTTTAATAGTAGTAGGTTACCTCATTAGTAAGTTCTAAATAAAAGAAAATCACAAATACACCAATCGAAACTTATCGTTAGTTCGGAAATTCGATTAGAGAATAAGTGAAAATATTATTTTCTTTTCCTTTGAGAAGAACCGTAATTTAGGTGAAAATCAATGTTACAAACATATTTGATAAAGTATGTTTGGGTTGGTGTTTATACATATCCTTCAACAATAAACACTGGTCTATATAGTCGTTATCAACAGTATTATTATTGTTATTATTAGTTGAAGTTCAACAAATCGTTATACAGTATTCAAAATTTTTATAAAGTGATTGGTTATAGCTGGCTGATTGATTCAGAGTAGTCCCATTCTAAGTTTTATTTAAGTACAATATATAGGAAAGTTGAGTCGTTTATAGAAATAGTCAATTATTTTCTTCACTTTTGGAAAAAAAGATTTTCTTTTGGTTTATAGTCTCAGCTTAATCTAGAAATTAAAAGTAAAAATCTTAAATTGATATAAATGAAGCTTACAAATAAAATAATGTGTAAATATACACTTACCGTATATGAATATATATGTAGTGATTTCGGAATTGAGTAAGCTATTGAGAGAGAAAGCGGTAAAAGTCTAGAGTACAAATTAACATTACTTAGGGGATAAATAGATTCATAATCATTTTTGTACAGAATAAATTCTAAGTAAACATATAAGTATACCAATTATGTTTTTGGATGGAAAGGAAGCGACTGAACACCAACAAGAGCCACCTATATAACGTTTTATGTGGACAGGTAGAGAAATTTCCATATTCATCGCTTTCTACAATCAAATTCTTCGTTAATTCATTCGAATTAATAATAGGATCGAAAACGTATTTTTAGAATATGATCACTAAGATCTAGTGGATAAATTAAAAACTTGGATGGTGATTAGGATACTCGGGTTTGAACTAGCATGTTCACTTTGTGTCATGACAAGTAGAAACCCCAAAAAGCAATTGGAAGTAAGCGTGAAAAAAATAGACCACTGTTAACCGTTCATAGAAAACCACCATAAATGTATAAACTTTGCTTTCAGATATGTCATATAACCTTTGCAACTATTTATTTAATTTACTTTAATGATACCACTAACCACGAGGGATGCAGTTCGTTATTCAGTGACATTATAAACTATTGTGTAATCTCTGTGTTAAACTATCCTAAGTCTGATTTATTTAGTTCATGTCAAAATTTTAGATAGTATTTAAGTTATCATCTTTCTGTTGATAATGTAGCCTTAGAATTTAATCTGTTATGTTGTTATCCTCTCTATTGAAACTGTCTACAGATTAGGAATAGGTATTTCATTACCTAAATTGTACCAGTTATCGACTTACAATCGTCTAGCTTTTTAAAAAATCTTCATATGTCAATAAAGCTAATTACAAGTGTGGTGACGGTTAACATAGACTTATTTCGTAAATAATTCTTATCATTACATTACAACTCATCTAATTATAGTGAATTCATGACCCTGTAACAAAATCTAAAATGTTGGATAACTAAGTACATTGCGAATAATTTGCACCTGGTGTTGTAATATGTTTTTGCTGGCGATAACCGTTTAGAAAGAAACGTCAGAGGCATAAAGACGTTGACTCTTTGTTTTAGAAACGTCCTTAATTGCGGTTCAAGAAGCGTCAGTGAATAAAACAAAGTTATAGGGTTTAAGTTCAGATGGGTCAACATAGCTCCGCTTGCTATGATTCACCTAATGTTTTGAAACACCATTTTTACGTCAGGTGAGAGACTAAAGCCTTCGTTTTTCTTCATCCTAATGCAATTATCTCGTAAAAGGTCTGTTAAAGGTTGTAATGTTCGAGTACAGTTGGGGAAAATGCGTTGATAAAATTACACATTCCTACAAATCATTATAACGTTTCAATTGAATTTGATTCACAATGTACCTGATAAATGCATCAACCTTCTTCTAGTTTAACTCTGCATGAATCTATATGGTATCTCAAGAAATTTAAGACGAGAATATCCAGTATACACTTTGATGGATTTATTGACAGTCCTATCCGTTTGAAAACAATTAAGTATGAGATCTGGGTGTTGTGTATGTTCCTATATAGAGGAACGGACAACGAAAGCGTCATCTATGAATGCGAACACAAAATCTGGTCCTGTGGTCACCTTATCCATAAATTGTTCGAAGGCCCGAGCTGCGTTCTTCAATCCGGATGGCATCCCTAAGGATACGATGATGACCACTTTTTCAATATTTTCAGGCGCCACCGGAAGTCCATGATACGTTCTTACTAGGTCTAGATTAAAAAGACTTTTTCATATAATGTGAGCAAAATATCGTGGACATGTGGGTCTGATATCTGTCTGGTGAGTAGGACTTTAAACTACAGTAGTCTCGATATGGACTCCAGTCATATTTTTTTAGGGACATATTTAGCTGAGATGCTCATAAACTGCTAGACTGGCGGATGTTGTCTAGCTGCAACATGTGTTTGAATTCTCCCTTTGCAATCTTAAAATTTTTAGGAGGTGGCCTTCTCAGTCTAATACAGACTGGTGGACTGGTAGTGGTCATATGATGTTGAGTTCAATTCGGCGTGTGTTTTGTGTGATAATTCAGTTTATTTTTACTGTCGTAATCGCTTATGCTGTCAGTGAGGTTTTCGGTCCTCAACATTACAAACAGTTAGTAGCTGTTGTAGTCTCTTCGTCTGAAATCAAAATACGCTGTTATTACAGCTTTTATTCTAACGTATGTTGCATCTTCTGAGACCTGATTGACTAGGCCTTTGACTCCTGCTGTAATTTCAATAGTCAGTGGATCCACTAAGTAAATATGCCTAGTAGCCTGAGATTTTATTGCTCGGGATAAGAACAGCGCTTCTATATGTGAAAACTGAATTATTGGACTGTTTTCACCGTACACTTAAAGTCTAAATTCCGAAGTCACGTTTATTTTCGTTGATGCCTATTCAGTAGTTTTCGATGTTATTGATTCCCATGTTATCAGTGGGTGAAAACATTACACAAATATGGTGATGGTAATTACGAAATAGTAATGATATCACGATTTATGATGATATAACAATATAATCAAACAAAAGGTGAACGTCATGTAATCAAATAATTGTGGCGGACCAAAAATATGTAAATACCAAAATAGTAGCTAAGGTATTGAAGGAATTCTAGAGTCAATTAGCAATATACAAAAATATAAATCCACATAAAATTTCGAACATTTCTTGGTACTTTTAGGTACAGCTCGTTTGATTTGGTCATTAGGTCCACAATTATAACGTGTAATTAGTAATCCCAAATATAACAGTCCGAAGTAATGTATCAGATATAATCCGGTAATGAGCTAACAAATTTGTTCTGTAAATGTATATAACAATTATATTGATGATCTGTCAGTATGTCAGCTGGTTGGATGGAAAGGAGTGTGTGATCAGCAATGTACTTGTGAGTAACGGTGTGCTAAACAGTCAGAACGAAAAAAAAAGTGCTGGAGAAGTCAAGGTCAAACTTAAACAATTTCGCAGTCGATATCAATGGTTATAAATTATAAAAAATGTGATTAATGTCAGAAACTACGGAATAAGTCCGTATTATTCATCTTGGAATTCTCTAAAAATGTATATTTATGAATATATAAAAAAACTATTTTCATAACGTCCACAAATGGCCTCTGTAAGAAACATCTGCTGTTTATGTGATAGAGGAGACAGGTAGATTGAATGTAATGTTCTAATTGTTATAATGAATAGTGTGTTAATTGATCGATTATGTAGTGCGTCTATGATATATTATCACTGGGGCCATACAATCTTTGATTCACAAAACTTAGGGTACATCAAAGCCTATACTTTCCATGATACTCCCCATTTGTATCAAAAGAAAACACTTGTCCCACCTCTATTTCATTATTCAATACATCGTTAAGTCCACAGAACTCAAGCTCTTCAACTGTTTCTTTGTTGGACATTCTACCATCTTCCCATGATATTGTATCTCAGGAGTGGTTAAGAAAAGGGGGTGCTTAGTTTAGTGAATTAGGAGAATGATGGTATAATTACTGGCTAGAAACTCTTGGATGATTCAGTGTTGAATGTACAAGTTCATTGTAGTAATAAAAAGATGGTCGCACAAAATCTTCTATTCACTTTAGAATTCCCATATGGAAAGTAGCGTCAATTGTTTTCGTAGTGAATAATACCAGCTCACTTCGTATATCCACTGAATAGAACATTTTCTATGATACAATATGATTGGTTGATAACTACTTGTAATACCGAGCTATTGACCCTAACCCCTAAACGAACTAATATCAAAACGTAATACAACTGGAAGTCGTACTGCTGATAATACTAGTAATTATATCTTGATTTAAATGATTTGATTTAACTAATAACATCCAAATTGGACTATACATCTGAACCGCCTATAAGGCACGATTAATAACGAGTAAAAAATTTTAAATAATTAATCTTAAATTTTTTTAAAAGCATTACTTGTGTGTGTGTGTGTGGTAAAGTAATCAAATGTACAATATTAAAGTTAACTGCATAAATTTTTATCAGAAAAGTAAGTCGATAAGACCTATTGAGGTAACTGTAGTTCATAACAAGTCATACCCTCTTCGAATATATGATGTTAGTCGATTAAAAGTTACAATGGGGAAAGCACTAACTTATTGATTATCTATCTATTTGAAGACTCAGTTTTAATTGTTGATATCGTCATGATAATAACACATCTTTTATCAGAACTTAAGGAGTTAGAGTTATTTTTCTCAGATGTATTCTACATAAATCTAATACGGGAACATTGATTGTTTGGTGGGAATTTTCATGCACTCTGCTTGAAATAATGTCTTTAATGAAAACTTCAATATAAAAGTGTTGGTTATATTAATTTATACTTAACTTACCCAGTTACATGGAGTTTTCTTTTATATTTATATTAAACATTTTAATTACCATGTATTTTGTTAAGTTGTACAGCAAGCATATGCACTTGTAACTCATGTTTTTCTCTATTTTCTAATGTAACGAAATGAATTAATGAAGAATTCCATTTAAATAACATAATTTTGGTTTTCTTTTTTTCAATTTATTATCGCATACACATACACAGAGAGAGAGAATAGAAACAAGTTTATGTCTGTTTCGTCTTGACACTTCGTTTTTCAAAGTGTTTTAAACCATAAAAGTACCCTATAATAACTTCACTCATTGGTATTATTATTTAATTATTAAAAATGGAATCAATTGAAAAATAGACTTTTGATTCTACTACTGTCACTGTTAATTAATCATATTGATTAATTAGAGTAAACAAGTAAATACATTTAAATATTTAGTGTGCCTCTCTCTCTCTCTGTGTGTGTGTGTGTAGGATCAGATTGTTTTTCCATCTTAATTGATATTATTTTGAATCCCCATCAAAGTGTTGAACTTTTTCTTTTCCGAATAACTAGGTTTCTTTTACTAGTAAATTTGTTTACTTTAAAAGTATCATGATTATAATCATTAAATTTAATTCGTTAGTCATAAATAATACGGTGTACCTGATACACACGCTTACACACATGCTTTGCATCAGTAGTACAGTGAAAGAAAAAAAATCACTGAAAACTATGCGCTGCAAAACAAACGCAAACATGGGTAGTATATTTAGTAAAGTTGGATTTATGGTAGCAGTGGAATCTAGAGCTCATGTTTCTTTCTAATTTAGACTTGTTAGCTGAACACATACCATATCCTAAGGTTGATGTTCATGCACAATGAAATTTATTTCGAGTGCCTGTAATACAAACCATCGCAAATGATTAAGAATATAGTTTGGTAAAAATAAAGGAATGAATGGATCTGCATCAGTGTAATCGATTTTTTCCCAATTCATTTATTATCTATAATAATTGGTCACAAATATCTTATGAAATCTACACCTGGTAATGTCATGGCTCAAACTGTCAGTAAGTGACTTCATATTATACCGCATTTTTCAATCTGCTGATATACTAGTCATTATTTTGTGCGTAGAGCTGATCGGCGATTAAGTATACGTGACATATGTGTTCTGATCAGTTTGACTAATAAAGGTTTACAACTTGTTCAACTGCCTTATCACTTTCATATTTAACTTCATCTCTAAGCCCATAATTAATCAATGATTTCATACGGGAGCAGTACTTCAAGGGCACCTAACTTCAGGTACATGTAGTTTATGTATATCTTCTGTTATCGTAAGCCATGTTTCGCGACTGTAGAGTGACATAGAGCGAACTGAGGCTCAACGTACCTGTCCTTTAATAGGCAGACAGGTATTGCACCAGTTCTACATATGACTTAAGTTGGAAC
Source organism: Schistosoma spindalis (assembly GCA_946903255.1). NCBI lineage: Eukaryota > Metazoa > Platyhelminthes > Trematoda > Strigeidida > Schistosomatidae > Schistosoma > Schistosoma spindalis. The sequence goes on along the minus strand of OX336417.1, from coordinate 34,440,529 downwards.
AGCCATAGGGGCTTTTTTATTCATACTAACATTCCGTCTATCACTGGAACCATCATGCAGTCAAGTTACTCTTATTTTTAAGTCTGATCTTTCAAAATCAGTTAAAATAGCTGGGTTTTTTCTCTTATTCTCTAGTCAAAATATTATTTATTGCACTTTTACTGCCCTGAGAATAGATTTTGTTTTATTCCACTCCAAAGTAGTTTTTCTTGTCATTACTAACAATCGCATCGGTTCTCATAATTATATTGTTACCCAAAATTTAGGTAACCGAGATGCAGATAGTACTTACTTACTTACGCCTGTTACTCCTCGTGGAGGAGCATAGGCCGCTCACCAGCACTCTCCATCCAACCCTGTCCTGGGCAATCCTTTCCAGCTCTTTCCATTTGTTATTCATCCTTTTCATATCTACTTCGATTTCCCGACGTAATGTGTTCTTTGGCCTTCCTCTTTTCCTCTTCCCTTCAGGATCCCAAGTTAGGGCTTGCTTCGTGATGCAGTTTTGATGATTTACGTAATGCATGTCCTATTCATTAACATCGTCTTTTCCTAATTTCCTCTTCAACTGGAAGCTGGTTTGTTCTCTCCCACAGTATGCTGATGCTGATTATATCCGGTCAATGGATGTTAAGCATCTTGCATAGACAACTATTTATAAATACTTATACTTTCTTGATGATGGTTGTATTAGTTCTCCAAGTTTCAGCTTCGTATATTAGAACTGCCTTGACGTCCGTATTGAGGATTCCGACTTTGATATTAGTTGAAAGTTGTTTTGAGTTCCATATGTTCTTCAATTGTAGGAATGCTGTCCTTGCTTTGCCAATCCTCATTATTACGTCTGTATCTGATCCTCCTTGTGGTTATTGATTAAAAATGAATATCATATTTGTTAAACAAGTTTTCAGTGGCTATCACGACGTAGTAGTGTAACCTAAGGAAGATAAACTAGCTTTTGAAGTGATATATGTGCTTATTGGATTCAACTCTCTTGTTGAACGCTGGCTGTGTACTCCAAATATAACCAGGTGATGACAAATCCTAAATGAAATGTAACACATGTTTAGGATTCTACTTCTTGCTACTATCCTAAATTGCATGCATAATTGTTTATGTTTCCTGAGTGTTATGTTTGTCAAATTGCAATGGACAAATTAATCATATAGAAGAAAGAAGAAATCTGTTGTTATATTTTTTACTAAAACAAGAAGCTATTCTCAATTGATCCATTTTATTAGTTCATCATATTGTATCACGTAATATTGATTAGCTTAAAGTAATTTAATAGCCTAAATGAATGTATGTGCATATATTTGTTACATGTAAAATTTAATATGTTTTCTGATTAAATATTAAAAATAATGTGTATTCTGAGCGCAATTATTGTATCGTTCAAATAAATCGCGTAATTTATGAGTAGTCTTTTAAAGTAGATAAATGTTTAATATAATATTTAGGTTTTAGATCTTTTAGTCTAATCAAAACTGCTATTTTCATATTTTACTCTCATGATTGGTAATTGTAATCGTTCAACCTGAAAGATATTGTTTCCTATAGTTCCTCTGTTTTACCGTGTATGCAGATTTACTCGTTAATTGTGGCGCGAAAACATACTCAACAATTCAGATTCTAGAGTGATATCCTACTATTAAATGTAATGGCAATATAAATTAATCTAACGTCAATAACTAACTTCCCTAATGGTGTTGGATCCCCAGAGTCAGAATAACGCATCGAAATAAGTCGGTTTTAAATAATCTACCAAATACTCTTGGTTCCTCTATATTTTGTTCCTGGTACTAATAAGTGCAGGTACTCATGAATAGAAATATTCAATTAATCAGAAACAACAATTGTCCTTTTGGGTCCCAGATCAATGAGTCTATCAACACTCCTGTTTTCCAAATTGAACTAGAATCGTGGGAATTACCATCAAAACAGAAAGAGATTTGTTTCTTATATTAAACCACTGTTAACTCTCGTGTGGATTAATTTGGCTTGAGTTTGTATAGCAGTAGTTTAATTGAAACAAGTTCGAATTTCACTGATAAAAACAATCTCTTCAAGATTGGGCATATATATATATATATATATATATATATATATGCCTTACTAAAAAATTGCTAACTAGCATAAAATACAAAACTTGTTTAAGGTTTCTTGTCGATTACATTCAAGCAGCTACCCTCTTAATATTTATTTTATTAACTGATTTGCATTCACCTCATAGGAAACTATTCTGGGTAGTGTTTAGACATGAGTTTGGAAAAAAACAGGCTATGTAAAACCATTATACCATACTCCCTTTCAGGTTCAAGTAGACTTGTAGATATACATTGAAGTGGCCTAAAACTGTGGTTCATAATTCATCTGAATAGAATATCCTTCTCAATTATTTCGACAATCGAATTCTCAAGATCTCTACAACCCCATATCTACCAGTTTTCTGTGGCTAAAGCATGTTATGTTGATCACACTAAAGATTCTCTTTGTAGAAGTATATCCAAACATAGCCTGGTATGATTACATAGAGGTGATTGTAAATCAGTTAATAGTTTATTATTAAACACATGATCAATTCCGTTAATTTATAATCTCCACAGGAATGTTCTTTCAAAAATCTATTTTCTTTTCTAAACCAACTTAAAGTTAATAGTTTAAAGCGAATAAATCCACCCTCTAATTTTATTAATTTTTCCAATCAGATATAGCAGGGTTTTTTTATATTTTGGTTTACCAAGCAAGAGAACCGAACTATCTCTCGGCAAAACTACTGGTATTCCTTCTTCTGTCTTGTCTGGATTACTGTTATTATCATTATTATTCATGTGTATGTGTGTGTCCATCCGTTCGTGTATCTCTTTTTCATCCTCTGTCTAAGCTATTCATAGTAATAAGCTTTATGATTATTATTTAGGGAATGGAATGTTGAAGAAAAGGAGAAAAATTTTGCTTCCTTATAGACAGATATGCATGTAATATATGGATAGATGATTATTGGAATTATTTATTATTTGCCAAACTTTTTAAACAGTTGAGGAAAATAAAATAGAATGGAACATTTTAACCTAACATGTCGTTTATGATTATTATTGTTAACTCGATTCTTTTCTTTTGGTAAATTGGGTAGGGACTATATAACTATTAATTTATTGACTGACAAAAAGCTTTCTTTTTGTGAAAGGTACATAATGGTATATATATGATCTAAAGTGTTTTAGTTAAAACAACAATATTTTCTCTTTTCTGAATGACTTATGATCTTTTTAGGTGGGGATCGCTGTAGGGAGGAGATTCAGGTTTACGGGCATTGACTGATATGTGTAATTTAGTTTTCATTTCTGTTTAAAAAATAGCTACGTTTATCACTAACAAGTTATCGTATTCCGTTTTTTGTTTTGCTTTGATTCGATTATGATGCTGTCGACTTTTTGACGCGTTAATTACTGCTTCTTCAAAAAGTTTAATAATCTCAATAGGCTCTTTATTTATAGTTAAATGAATTAGTTTGGAAAAATCTATTTAATTTTAAAATATATACAGTTAATTACAGTCATTGAGTTGTGATTAATGTTATGTTTGTCTAGTCCTTTTTAGTGTTGATTTAATTCAGCATATCAGTTTGCAACATAAACACTAGCTCAAGTAACTGGACATCAATGCACTATATTAAGGTGTTGAGTAGTTGGAGATAGTCGACATAATATCATGAACCTAGGTTTCGCACCATTTAGCCTTCGTCAGCAACAATGTCGAGTCACTTGTACTAGTGGCTTCAGTTCGAATACCTATAATCACATTATATATAATTGTTTCTCTCAGATGCGTCCTATTTAAATTTAATGTCAAGAGTTGTGTTGCTTTTTTGCAGACATTTTCCTTCACTTGAATCGTATCGATCAACGTATTCACGAGAAATAAACTAACATTTAAATATCTAAACTAGAAATGAGTTTTGTTCATAGTTATTAAATTAAATGCATTGCCTATTTTATTGTGTTGAGAGCTTAATATTCAAAACATTCCAACCAGTAGGTCGTAGATTCAATCTTCACATTTTCTACTTCAATAACGCCTCAGATTGTAGTAATTACCCTAAATCGAACACTTATATACATTTAAACTGTTTTTGGTTTGAGTTACATTTTTTTTTCGCATGTTTTTTTTGTTATAGAACGAGAAGCGAATTCGAATGAGCCTTTATCGTTGTGTAATACTTTTACAGAATCTGATTTTACTAAAACAACAACAATATCATCTATGCATAATGCGGTTACATTAAATGGTTGTGATACGAAAATTTTTGATAATTCTAACGATCAAAAATATCCTTCAATCTTTAATCATCATCTTAATGAGACGGCTTCAGAAACAATGAATTCATCTTTGCATAATAAAACAAATAATTCACAATGTCAAAATAATAAAACGGATGATACATGTAAGACGTCGATAACCACAACAATATCTAATAAGTCTAATTTTCATAAAGATTCGATTGTTTATTCCTCTCAGTTAGACATTAGTAATAATAATAATAATACTAGCTCTCCTGGAAGTGGGAGTTTTCTTGGTAGTTTCGACGGTTGTGGAAGCGGAGGTGGTGATGGTGGTCGTGGTGGTTCATCCACCTCTTATCTATCACCTGCTTCATCTTCCGCTAAAGATTCAAAAACAGAAGAGGATCTAGAAGAAGAAAAATACTTGAACAATAGTAATAACACTGACAATTGTAACAATAAATCAATAATGAAAAATCACAATTCTTATCATCAGCAATTGTCGTCTAGTCCGAAAATTTTAACAACTCATCTAATACAAAATAAACTCAATCCACATCCACTAGCCACTACTAATCAGTCATTAAATATCACTACTAACAATAAAACTCATCATAGTAATAATGATAATAATAATAATGCGTGTATTCATAAAAATGAAACTTGCAATGTCTGTGATCAAACTAGTAATCATTTAAATAATACTTGTAATATAAATTGTAAAATTAATTCTACTCCGTCAGTCAATGAATCTCCTGTTTATGATAATTGTATACCAGATATTATTAGTTCAATAACGGCGACAACAACAAATCATCATAACCCAGTGAAATTATTAACTACTACGAACAATTGTAAACATTCACAACATCAATTACTAATGTCTAGTAATAATAATAACAATAGTTTCATGCAAATAAATAATGATCATATTCATCAGTCACCACGTATGACGTCATCAGCAACTAATCATAGTCCAGTTTTCACAATGAATGGTATTAATAAACCTTGGAGTTCTGTAGATGGTTATAATACGTCACGTATTGTAGTTGGTACTACAATTAAAGAAGAAGAAACTGAAAGTGAAGAATTCAATTCATTGACAACATTTCAATCATGTACTACCGAACAGGAGAATTCGAAAAATCCTACTTCTACAAAATCTTTATCTTCTAATCAACAAAAACTTATGAATTCATACAATCATATCAAAGATCCTTTGAATTTACCAGTTCAATTAGGTCCACATCTTGCAGCCGCTGTTGTACAAGCATCTGATGAAACTGGAACAACAACTGCTGATCTAGTCGCTGGTTTAGCTGAAGTTCGTCGACGACCAATTGATGCTAGAAATAGACTTCGTCGACTTGGTTTAATGCAAACACCAGATAATGGGAATTTTTATGAAGAATTATCATTTAATAATAAAGTTGGCAATTCAATATCAAATCGTTTATCTCTACCAGCAAGTATTAATCTCCCACCGCATTTATGGCATAGAGCTACACAATTTTTAGAAGAACCTATGTCAAGACGTGAGCGTCGTTGTTCATTAGTAAGTGTAGTTGTTAATATTCTTAAGGCTATTTTTAGTAGTTAAAATTTTATACAAACAGAACTTGTATATGATTAGGTTTCGAAATCATACTACGATGATCGAATATACGTCTAATTACTCTTTAATCCGTTTACACTGAACGGGTTTTTGCACTCTGTGAAGTTAATAAGTTTATTAAAATCCAAACCATTAGCTTTTAATTTTTTGATGACCAATGTTTGTAGCTACAAATGAAAATATGTATCATGCATGTTTCACCTACTACTCACTGTAACCTATATGCTTTATACTTCATTGTAACTGGTATTCATAAATTAATAGCAATTGAAAAAAATCCTTGAAAACCTGCTTTGTACATTGAACAGCTATTTTGTATGAATTGAAACATATCTGCCGAAATAGGACTTGATAAACTTCTTTAGAATGGGTACACAGATTTGCTTGTATATAGTTTCGTCAAACTTGAGTTGACTGTCTTTCGTGCACCTGTATATAAGGACCAGTTGTTCAAATTTTGTTACTGACTGATGAAGGTAGGCAATCGAAATACTGGCAAATTATGTTTATAATTTCAAAATGGGGTATTTTTATAAACTAGAATGATACATCAAACGAAACCATTGACTAACCAGAGATATGAATATAATCCAGTCTTCTAATGTAGATTCCGATTAACCGTTGACTAATCGATTCTAGTTTTTAATCCAATCAACTAACCAGTATTTTCACATGATCATCGTTGAAACAGTTGTAGATTAATACAATCAAAGTAACAACAAAATTAATTATGAGTATGGGGATTTGTGGAGATTGTAGTACTTTCACGGTTGAATTCACGGGTAGATCTAGGCTAAACCACCATTGAAAATCTGGAAGCACTGGACGACCGTTTCGTTCTAGTATGGGAATCTTCAGTAGTGTGCTTCCAAGATCCCGTTCTCGAGACCAAAGATCCTGGGTTCAAGACCCGCGTGCGGGGTTGGGGATACGCACTGCTGGGGAGTCCCATACCAAGGCGAAACGGTTGTGCAGTGCTTTCAGGTTTTCAATGGTGATCTAGCTTATATTGACTCGTGAATTAAACTGTGGAACTAGATTAATCTATTTGTAATCATAGACAATGTAAATGGAATAAAAATAGAGACAGTTATTTATTATTCAAAATACCTCATCATCATTATAAAATTGAAAGTTTGACTTATCAACTGCCGTCGGTTCGTTTTTCCAATCTAACTTAATTTATCAATAGCAGATAATGATTCATTTCTATGTGTGTGTGCATGTTTACAGTCGATAGTATTTATCTGTATGACTAATGACTGATTATTGTATATGAATAAGCCAATTTTAGTTACTTCTTTCACTCTGAGTGCTCACTGGTACACATCTGTGTAAAGAACAAACGTATCTCGACTGACCATTATGATATGTATATATATGTTCATGTGCTGTTCTGGCGCCAGATACATAGATTCATTTATTTAAGCACATTTCTCATCACGTTAGAGAAGGTTTTCTTGAATCATTAAGTTGTAAGACAAAATAAACATGACTAACAAATTGCATCATGCTATAACCTACCAGTGTACATTGATTTTCGGTGGTCGATGAATATACAGTGGATTTAAAACTTGGAATACTAGTCAGTTCTGTATTTGTTATAACGGTATTAAAATGTACTCGCAAAAAATAAGTCCTACTGACTACCTGTGTAAGTTCGAACAGATCACATGCTGTGATAAGAACACAAAGTAAGTAAGTAGTGCAAGTGTGGTACTGCTTACTGTGAATGAGTGGATTATTAATCTATCCAAGGTCATCACCCACATATATTTGTCTTAATCAGTCCAGTAATTGTATACATATTACAACATCTGTGGTCGTTCAATACTGTATTGTTGAAAACTTGTAATCATGTTAATTATTGTAATGAATAGAACGTACTTTTTTATCACATGTGATCACTTAGGTGTGTTTTGTTTTTAACTATCGTCATCTGTCTTCATTTCTTGCATTACATTTGACTGAAGTACGATTTTAGTAGCATGTTTAGTTTTTCGGTATAGTTTTTCTTTCTCATCCAAAAAAAAAGTTCTTTAAGTGCTACAATTGTTTAAAGGCTAACTGTTTCAATTTCAATCATTAACTTGTAAATGGGATATATATATATTAACAACTATTGTTTAAATCCACCTATCAGCGTAAAATGAGGACAATATACTTTTTCGTTTGGTATTGATTGTGTCATGTGCTTTAGTCATCATACACATTTTTAACGCTTAACCAATTAGCACTAGAGAGGAATAAAATCATGATACTGACCGTATTATATTTACAGTTCACTCATACCATGCAGATTGTCAGTTATGGGGACATTTGGAGGTGATGGTGGTTACCTCGGTTGGATGAATAACTCCTTTCTTCATAATCGTCCCTTTCAATTACCTTACGGTTTTACAACGCGATATGATCTATTCAATCGATGTGCAACTTGGGAGGATGATTTCGGTGGAGTCTTGTTCTCTGAGTTGGATGATTTAATCGTGAATTTTTCATTGTCTATCTAGACACAATAAACTTGAAATAGAAGTTGAGCTGTTCGAATTTCTTCATATTTTCCTGACAGTTTGTTCAGTCACTTGGTTAATCTTATGAAACAACTTGTCCTATCGACCTCGATTTTGATTGGTTGTTGTTGAGCTTTGTCCTGTCACAGTTTGTATTTTCATCATCATACCCTTTGACCTGATTCTACATATTTTTTTTCTGAATGGTTAATAAATTGGATCAATATTGATATGTTTGTGAATTGCTGATTAATCTAAGCACCAAGATTCTAAAAATTCTCTGGTCTTCTTTGTATTTTCTCTGTCTAAGATTTCAACGTTTTCCCTCTAGAGCATCTGTCCATAATTGTCTCTGCGTGAACTGATAAAAGTGAAGACTGATCGTGGTGTTTAGCAACTAGTTGATGCTCGTGCCGGCGAAAATGAAGAAATTAGCCACTTTATCTCAGTCGGAGCAGTTTACTTTGTGGATAATGTTTGACTGTTCTTCTTTTGTTATTTCATCCTTTGGTGATTTTAATGGTTTATACGCTACGTCTATTCCAACTCAGTCAGTCAGTCAGCTACAACGTACGACGAGGAACATATGTGCATCGATCCAAGCTGCCACACCTCATTAGCACAACAAGATGAACACCGAATTCATAGAAGTAGTTACTTCCATGGAAGTAAAAAAAGATTTCATATAAGAATATGTTACAGGGAGAAAGAATTAGTTTGTAGGAAGAAAGGTATAGAGTAATTTTAATTTCACGGTTTAAGGGAAGACAAATGGTGTATACACCGACACCATTGTGATGGATTCTGAGCCATGTCACCCAGAGTCTCCAAGCATTGGTTACGATAGTCACGTGGATCCTAACCAAGTCTGCATTTACCAACATGGCTCAGACCAGAAGTTAGTGACTTTGTGTACTGATGCCACGTTTTCGTTCGGCCACCCCTAACTTTCTTCCAACCGTCTCCAACTTTAGTGAGCATTGCGCGTCGTGGTAACCGGTGTTCAGGCATACGTAATACATGGCCCAACCATCTCAGTCGATGAATATTTACAACCTCATCAACTGATTTACCATCATTCCCTAATACCCTACGTCTAACTTTACTATTATTTACCTGGTGATCCCAGCAGATGCTTGCAATATTTCTATGACATTTGTGATCAAATACTAGTAACTTACGTATGTCTACTCTTAATGGTCATGTTTCTGAGACGTAAAGTAGAACAGAACGAACTGCCGCGCAGTCTATTTCAACTAGCATCAATAATGTTTTAATTTCTAAAATGTCCATTTACTGATTTTCACGTTTAATTTTGTTCATGCTTACGAGTTTGATACACATATTTTAACGTACTTTAAATAGCTCTTGTCAAAAAGCAGTCATTTAAAATTTCACCCCATTCTCCAGTACTATAGGTGTTTTTCATTGTGTCTGTTTAGCTTTACCTTCCATATCATAATAAAAGCTCCTTTTGATAATGATCCGTTGGTATAGTATGATAATCGACGGTAAAAGTGAACGAAAAACTGTTTAGGATCGGATAACAACAAATTGCTTCCCTTTTCTTCGGTAGCTTGCTACATTTTAATGAACCATATAAATATCAATGTACTACATTTGACAAATACAAATACGTAACTGAAATCAAAGTGGAAAAAATTAAACGAAATGCTTTGCAAATTAATGCAAAGCATTTGGACAAACTACCCAATAGAATTGTTGTTGAAGTAATGATATAGTATGATTGATCAAAACCAGAAGTATACTTACTTCTATTCCACCATCTATCGGAACGTATGCAAATAAGAAATAAATTTTTCTATGAAAAAGATCACTTTTCACCTTGCAAAATTCATTTATTTTATTAACATGATTTCATGATATTTTGCATTTTTTGTTATTGTTCTATTCCTTTGTTCAAAATTCATGTAGCGAATCACGTGCATAAATTGTGTATGTTATAGTCTGTACACGTACATCTATGGTGTATTAGCTAGTAGCTGTCAGTCAATAATCGTATTTTGTTCCATATCTATCAGCTATTTAAAATATTCCATAATATAAAAGTATGAATAATTATTAAATTGTTAACCAATAATAAATTTATCATCGTTTATGCGTATAATAATAGTTTAGTTGAAGAGGAATTTAATAGTGGTTGATCTCATCAGGAATACCATCAAAACCAGCCAGTACTGGAGAGCTGCATCTTCCTAGTATGGGACTCAGTTCATCAGTGTCCGCCTACGAGTCCATCAGAGATTGAATACAGAAACTTCAGGCCTCATGGTGAACGCTTAACCATTAAAAATTCAGGGTTGGCATTATATGGTCCAATTCCAACTCCGGTTAGTTTGTATTGGATGGTTGTCACGCTATATCACAAATCGATAATAGTTGTGAAATTGGGTAGAAATAAAACACACATTCTGATGCGATCATGTTGAAACACAGAATGATGTTGTTTTCAGTTCATTCATATTCATCTAGTATATCGTACTCAACACTCAGTCATTTTAGTGATTAAATACTGGGTATTAGAGTGTAACATGTAGACTATTAAGTCGTCATCTAATGATGTTAATATCTAACTTTAATCAATTCGCGACATTTCGCAACGCTCATTCATTGCCTGAAGTGTATAACTATCTCACACCCGACACGACTGAAGTCCATTGGTCATGCCTTACTAGAACTCCAACGGTTGCATGTTGAAGTTAGTCACTAATGGGCATATGGTTAATTAGTAGTATAGAGGGGGTTTGTGGAGTTATGGTGAAAAGACGTGACCAATAGAGTTCAACCATTTCGGGCGTTAGATGGTTATCCACTGCGGGCAGTGAATTAATGAGGGTTGCACAATGTTGTGAATTAATTGAAGTTGGACATTAACATCGTTGAATGCCGGCTCAATGGTCCAGAGGCTATTCGTTCTTATGAAAGATCGGTGTTGGGTTTGATTCTCCGTGGTAGGATTTTGGGTGCACAGTGCTGAAAAGTTTTATATTAGGATGAAACGGACTTCCTGTGTCTCCTAGTTTTCAATAGTGGTTTAGCGAAGACCATTTCGTGATTTAAACTATGAATATTTCATGTCAATTAAATTTTCTAAACTCCATTCTAATGAAAATTTAACACGCATATTCATTGGTATAATATTGGTTGATCCAGACTAACTGTTTGATATCCGCGCGATAACAATAACCAGTGTTTGAAGACTTTTAGTGACGTCATAGCTCATAATCGTTCCTTATTGCAGAGGTGTATTTATTCTATCTTTCTTTCAATCTTGAATTTTAATATTCCTGAGTAAATACTTTTCCTCTCTGTCCTCTTAAATTATGTTCTAAATTTTCAATCATTTACATTATGATTGACACTACATTACTTCAATCTTTTTGCCATTCATCGTGTTAATTTAATCTTGTCGCCGTGATGATACAATATGACAACTTGGTCTATCACTTGTCTGTACCATACTCTACGTTTATAAGTGACTATTATATTTCGTGTCATTAATATTCTCTGCACTTGTTTGTAACAATAAACTTTGTAGGTTTTTATGTCGATACATCATGGAATTCAACAAAGTGATTATCTTTAATTGCTCATCTTGTGGTTTAGTGCTCTAAGATAATAAGTTTGATTTCTTTAAAATCTTTCTCAAAAAGATAAACCACTATGTTCAAAGATAAATTATCCAAGAATCGATAGAAAGCTGTGACGCAAATGGTGCATGTTTTAAATTTTGTTTGTTATATGAAGAATATTCAACCATTTAATATATATATATATATATATATATATATATATATATATATATATATATATATATATATATATATATATATATACTTATTCTTAATTAGTACTTTTTAATAGTTTACTTACCCACTTACATGAACACATTAATCTTTCTCAAAAACCCATATCTACTTAAGATTATGTATATTTTGAAATTATTATTATTGACTCATTTATCAAGTAAAAATTTGTGTATTTGACTTCAAGCCAAGGTACAAGTAAATCGGCTTTGGGTAACACTTTCAACGTACATATGAAGATTATTGATGCTGCTTAATTGCTCAAACTGAAGTAGGTAGAACACAAAGTTCAAATATTTCACCTGGCGGTTGAAAAATAACCTTAAACATCAGTAGTTTCTCGTGTTTGAACGTCTCTCCGGTTATTTCAGTTTAGACAGTTAATATTGCTACCTTCTTTCTGTGTCTCTCTCTCCCACACACATTAAACGCTCTACCCAAAGCCGATTTACGCAAACTTATGTTTTTAGTGAATGATTTCTCTTAAATTTAAATCATAATGTTTTTCAGCGAAAGAACAGATCATTCAAAATGATAAAATTTTATCGACTGAAACAGTTTAGATAATGTTTTAATTACTTTTAAATAATCTCTAATATTTCTACATAACAGTTAAACTGAATAATAATAGTATGATCAAAATAAATCTTTTAATAATCTGGTTTATTTTTTCTAACAAAACTCTTGATTGCCAGACAGTAGGTTAAGAAAATACATATCGATCTTTATTCTCTTATATACCGTACTTTGACTGGTAATGTTGAGTTTTTTCCGCACTGCTTTTAAAAACCAATCCCAGATATAGTCAGTTAATCACTGATTTGTCAGTTAAAACACATGGCTTTCAATGATTCAGGTGAAAGTTCGAATCTTACCATACGAACGTGTGGCTTGTAGTGGAATACATACACTTAATATATGCGTTACTATTACTGAATAGGTTATTATTCCAAAAGAGTAACTCATAAAATTACTCATTCATTCCTAGCTTGTATCTCTGTTTGTCTATTGAACTTGTAACCATCTAGGATAGAATTTCTGTGGTGTATAAATCTCATGTATTTTGTGCACTTTTTTCATGCAGTTATTGTCTTATTATTTTTATGATTATTTAGTTTTTTACACTTTTAATTAATTTTTTGTGTCAATCTTTTTTTTTTTTTAATAATAACATTAAGAAGATAATTCAGCTTTCATGGTATTATATTTACTCTCTGTATCTAAAGAGTTTGTGTATGTGGTATGTTTTCGGATTTATGAGTTTATATTACTCTTTTGTTCTGTTATTCCACTCACACATATGCACTCTCCCTTTGTTTTCGATCATTTTTGATACTAAAGTGTGTGTACTGTTGCGTTTATTATTATTATTATTAATATTATTATTATTATTACTTTGATTATTTAGTCCGAAATTGGTTTTGGAAAACTCGAGTCTTACGCCAAATTGGATTTATTGGGTCAAGTAAGTGATTTGTTATTTATTTATTTATTATTTGTATTGATAATTATCACATCATTAGACAAAGACATTGTTACTAAAATAATTATTATGATTTTATTCGGTACACATACATTCTTATACGGTCTACATTAGCTCATATTTTCCCGTGTGTATACTACTAACAAGCACTGTAATCAGTTGTTATTGTTGTAGTAGTTAAAATTACCAATACCCCTCCTGCCAGCTTGAGGAATAGAAAAATATGGTTTATTTCCCAATCGGATCAGAATAATTTCATTCATATGAAGTGTATGAATGTTGTTTCAAGGTGAATTCGACTGATATTATTATCATTAACTCATTCACCGGGGTCCGAATTCGTGTACCTGACTCTAAACCACACTTTTCATGTAAAAGCATGTAATTCTATTCTGTTATTTAAATCGTAATCGGTGGAGGGGATTGGAACATGCGATTCAGCAGTTGCTAGTCATATTAATTATTGAACTGCCATCTAGTGTTGATCTCATTCACTAGAAATAATGTAGTGTTACTTTTACCAGTTTAAATTTTATTCAGATGACCATAAAAAAAGTCAGTTATTCCATCATCCAAAAAAAAATCACTGAAATAATTGAGAATCTTTTTATCACCAATTAGAATAAGCTGAAGAATTGTTGTAAACTAAACAAGTACTGATGATATATGGTTGTTTCATCTTTGCTTTAAGCTCCTAATGGACAATGTGAACCTATCCACGTTAACCTTTTCATGAAACCACTCCTAGAATATTCTAGCCCCATGTTATGCACGATATCACCAGGACATTCAGTCACTCTCTCCCTTTATAATGTCATCATTATTTAATATCATTAATGCGTCGCTGTTATAAGCCCTGAATGTAGTGCTCCAGGCTACGTACTGTTTGATTGTCGAACGTTAAAATGAAGAAACAATCAATATTACTTTCCCTCTAGCCTTAAATATGCCAATCTGTAGTTATGAAACCTATCTTCTTTAGATTGAACCACTCTGTATCAACCATATTTATTTGATTAGTAATTACAAATTATTCAATCAGTTTGACGATGGTCTACTTTCATTGGTGGTGATAATCATGCTTTTTTTTATTTTTTACTGTGTCAATATCTAAGCCTTTTTCACTTGAAATAAGTCAATGTTTTTTAAAATATATTCTGAGTTTTATTGATTGTAGAATTTTCTTAAGTTATTCAGTATTATATTCATTCTATAGTTGTCAATACCTGACTGATCCTAGTTAGACAACTATTAAAAATCAAAAAGTGTTGTACGGTTATCTTGTGCTAGTATGAAACCATTTAACAGCTCAAATCCACCATCCCACCGGGGCTTGAAACTAGCGCCTTCAAGTCTTGTGGAAAGCACCTAATTAATTCACATTATGGCAATTATCTTCTCATGTTAATTATTTCTTAATGTTATCCAATCGATAATATGTTATTTTATAGAAATGACTATAATAGTTGATGCATAGGTTTAGTTAATTAAAAGAATATCTCTTTTACACTGGAAATAAAACTCGATCTTTTTTAAGCAAAAAGAAATAATTGTATCAATAAACTTTGAAGCAGCAAATTAATAATTCACAAAAGTAAAACTTCATTCACATTCTTTTGTTTTTATATCATTCTAGATATGATTTATATATTTATTATTCAGCCATATTGTACACTTCTCTAAGTTTATTATAACTAGTATAAAAATGAAACTTTGCTTGGTGGTTTTATGTTGATCCCTTTTTGTAGTTTGAATTCATTCTGTAGTTTGCCTCCTAGTCAATAATAATCGTAATAATAATCATATCAAATAATGTATAGTTCATTTATCAAGTGTATGGATTTCATCTAAAGTTTACAAAAATGGTAATATCTAATTTGTGTCTGTTAGAATGGGATAAAAAAAGTGTATTCAAGACTACATTGAAACAGTGTATGATTCCTGTTCAATATTAATTTCGTAATTTTTATAATTCAACTGGGATAACTGTTCAGCGTACCATTTGTTTTGTTTCAATATAACATGCGGCATACATTTTTGTATTAATTCTGTGAAAAACCTGTTTTTATGCCTCATCTATTTCGCTTATATATATTGTACATTTGCCAGCCAGTCATCAAATGTTTGTAAAATCAATAAATATACTTGGTTGAAGCTGCCTCTGGTTTTTCGCAGGGTGAAATAAATCTGTTTATGTCAACAGTATTTCTTTTCTTTTTTGCAACGTGCGAATCTTAGTGTTTCTCGTACCAGCTGCTAGTTTTCCCCCAGATTATGTTGGTCTAACAATTAATAGGACACTAATCGACTGTCTAAATTTCTCTTATTTCAATAATTCATATTCCCTGTTCGAACCGTATCTTCGTTGCCTAAACGTTCCTATTACCACCAATATCTCTCCTTGCTAATAGGTTATGTTACCTTGAACTGATGTATATACGTATCAGGCTGTACGTTTCAAATGGCTAACTGACTGATTGAAATTGTAGGTAGGTGAATTGGATTCGAAACCATGATTTGTTTATTCGAAAATCGTTTATCTTTAAAACCATAAGTCCATTAGTTACCTTTAAATGATAAAGTATACTTTACCAACGAATCAGTCAGATTTAGGATAGGTGCGAAGTTCAAAACGCGACAACGAATAACTTGTATCTCATTAAGAACTAAGTAAAGCCTATCGGTGTTTCGTAACCAAGACGTATGAACGATTGATGAACGTTGGAAGGTTAAAGAAAATAATGAGTTTTGAATTTTTCAAGGCAATTTGACGATTCTTGATATTCCAAGTTAAAGAACTGACTTCATAAATATTCATCCTTATGGAAACAAAGCATTCTTTCACTATAGTCCTAACATTAACAGTATCTGTTAACTCCAACTTTTTTTGGTTAGAAGCTGGCTTTTTTTGCTAAGGTCATTTTAGGGTCACTAAAGGTCATCAATACATTATACTTTCACTTTTTAAATTAAGTACAATTTTTTTGTTCTACTTATTTACTACTTGTTATTACCACCTGTCTATTAAATAATTGCATAAAGAAAGACAGAATGTTATTAGTGATGATTCTGAACTCTTGGTTTATTATACTGTTTGATTGTATAGTCTGACAGTTTACTTGAGCCAGTGTGTGAGAGAGAAGGGGAAAAGTAACATTCATTTTTGCACTATTCACTCTTTCCCTGCTGAGAAAATTTATTTGATCTTTATCCTTTTTTAACAGTTAATCAACAGAAATTTTCCATGTGAATTGTATTCTTTGTGATTTGTTTTCTTAAATTATAAATTTCTATTCCATGGTAGTAGTGCATATACGTTTACATACAATATTATAAATACAAATGTAAGCACTTTATATGTACGCATAAATATAGATAGAAGTTTTTTTACACATTATTCACTTTATTATGTCTGTAAATCAAAATAACAACATGAGATGTCAAGTACACAATTTAATAATTCAATTTATTAAACATTACAAATAAGCATAAAGTGTGACCCAGAATAGAGTGATGAGTTATACGGTTAAAGCACTTACAAGTTACAAATTTAAATCATATCTCACTTCTGTTTGAACAGCTAGTTAGTCTCATTGTCTTCCACATACATATTAAAATATTTGTGACATTTAGCCAGTCAGTCAGTCGGCTACAACGTACGACCAGGCACATAGATGCATCGGTCCAAGCTGCCACACCTCATTAGCACAAGATGAACACCAAATTAATAGAAGTAGTTACTTCCATGGAAGTAAAAAAAGATTTCACATAAGGATATGCTATAGGTAAAAAGAATTAGTTTGTAGTCGTTTGTAGTGCTATCAGAAAATTCTGCATGTTATCAGCGTTTTCACCAAACAGCACTATGTCATCTGCGTATTATAAGTCGATAAGTGGGCCTCCTGGTAGATGAATACCAGAGAATTCAGTCGACGAGAACGTTATTTTCAGCAGTAGGTTTATGATGAAATTGAATAGAAATGGAGGAAGTGGACAGTCTTGCCGGACACCACGGGAGCCAATCCATTTGGACCAGCCGTTCTACTTCGTTTCAGATTAGCTATAGCTTTCTGAACTTGGGAATGGTGGGTAGTTGTAGAGTAGCTGAAGGCCTGCTGAACTGCTCCTTCAAGTGTTCCGCCCATCGTTCTAAACGTCTGGGTTGAGAGCAGATAAGTGTCGTCTTTTTCCAAGATCGTCTCACATTTGACATATCGATCCTAGTTTCTTTTATTAGTCTAAAGAGCTATCTGGTGTTACATACAGCCGCCTCCTTTTGCATCTCCTTTGCTTTTGTTGCTCACCACTGCTCACGGTCGTTCCTTAGACTTTTGGTTAACCTAGATCTGATTTGTTTTCGTTCTTCTTCGTGTTCAGAACTTGAAGGGATAAGTTTACGAGAATCCATCAGTGCAACAGACCTTGAAGAAATCCATTGGTGTGGCGCATATATATTTGGTGCCCCCTTGTACCAATATTTATGTGTTCAAATAAATAAAATAAGTAATTGGTTCTTTGTAACCCTGTGGCTTAAATCACTAATAGATGTCACTGCTGTTTCCACAGCTGCTTGTATATCTTTCTAAGAAACATCTGGGTCAGCCTCGTTTTCAGAACTACCTAAGTGTGACCTCAGTTGTTCCTGGAACCTTCTTTTGGTTTTCTCATTACTCAATTCTAATGGGTTTTTTTAGTATGGCTTTTCTGTGTCCAGTGAGGTGCAAGCAGATGCGTGCCCGCATTAGAGCATGATCGCAGTCCAAGCAGGTATTCCAGAATGAGCGATAGTCTTCGATCGAGCCTCTCCAAAAATGACTTCTGGCAATATGGTCTATTTTTGTTCATCGTTGATTTGGTGTAGGGGGTCACCATGTTAGACGATGTCTCTCCTTATGCTTAAAATTAGTGTTTGCTAAAAATAAACGATTGTCTGAGCACAGTTGCAGCAGACGATCACCATTATCTGTTCGCTGTGCTGGAATACCAAAATACCCACCTAAATGTCTTTCTGTTTCGTTTAAGCTACCTACCTGGGCATTAAAATCACCTGCTACGAGTACTATGTCTGAGTGTCTAGCTTTCTGAAGAAGTTCAGAAAGCTTTCCGCAAAAGTCATCTTTCACTTCATCCGGGCTGCAGTCAGTGGGAGTGTAGGCAGGAGCGACGAAAAGGCATTGAAGGAGGTTGATTATGAATACAGTGGTCTTGAGTGCTGTTAGAGGTATGAGGGTGGTTATCACTTCCCGGTTGCCCACACCGTGGAAGGGTTCTGCTGGAAGTACCTGAAAATGAATTTGGGTTAGAGGTGGTCTTAGTGACCTGAGAACGTGACCGTAGTGCTCAAGGGACAACTGCTTGAGGTCGGTGACACATTACCTTTTCGTGGGTAATTCTCGTGTTAGCTCCTTACTTGTTGAGACCTTACCGCTGTAGACGGATATTCGTGGCATAAGGCGAGGTGTGCATTTTTAGGTCCGATCTTTTCTAACCCACCCTTCCTTGTTGGAATGCAGCATCGCTGTTTTGCTGGTTGTCTGAAGGAAACGCCTTACTGCCGTCGCACCTCTGTACTTTCGTTTTATAGCACAACTATCTTCTAAATTTCCTTTAAATCATGAACTGATTTAAGTCAGACAACCATTAAAAACCTGGAACGTCTGAGTGGTCGTTTCATCCTAGTATGAGGCTCCCGAGCAGTGTGCATCCACGAGCTTGCACACGAACGCCTTACTTCCAAACCACTGAACCGGTATTCAGCGATGTTAATATCTGGCTTCAATTTATCTAAATGTTTAAAATGTCATGGAATATAAGAAAAAGAATTTTCTCTTATTGTTGTGATTGATTTTAACTTTCCTAATATTCCAAGAGAAAGACTTTTTCAGTTATCAGCATTAATTTTTTATCCTATTCAGCCGACGAAGGATAAAGTATAATGATGTGGATGCGCCCACTTTTTTGTCTACTCCGAAGATCAATCCATTCTTCTTGAATTGTGCTCTTTCTCTCTCGCGTGCTGTTTTTTATTTCGTTTTATTATTACTGATACTACTATTACTACTATTAAATTCATATTCATCTTGATAATTTCATTTCATTGTATTGATCCAACATGACAACTTCACCCAGTGTACATATTTGTCAGGTTCTACGTCGCATAAGATTGACTATCTATGCTGTCTAACAACAACAAAAAATAGAATTGTTTGTTAATAGGATGAGGCTATTTTTTTTAAAGATACTTGTACAAAAGATGAGAACATTGGAAACGAATTGCGATTTTGGTCTCTTTTTTTAATGGTATTATGATACAATTCAATATGTTTCTTATTTGGCTAACTAATGCTGGAATCTAAAACTGTTTTTTCATCTTATTTGAAATTCGTCAGTTGGATATACCTTCAGTTCATTGTTGATGTGTACATCTATACTGACACTTGATTCTAGTGATGTTCATTTGAAGCACTAATCGCATTATTCAACTAAGCTACTGAATCCATAGAGATACGTTGGTTTATGATTTCGCGTTGATGATATTCCAGTATTATGTCATATTTTATTATTTTCCATTCTCTCTTTGTTATCTGTTCGTTCTTTATCGATCCAATGTTATTGTTGATATGTGTGCTTGTGTACCTGTGCATCTGTTTATATGCGCGTTGTTTTTATTGTTAAAAGTATTCTTTTTTCTGGAAATCGATTTCTTTCCGTTTATTTATTTATTCTTTGTATATGTACACAACATGTATTCATGTTTACTGTACAGCTATGTTTGTGTTTGTGATTCACTTTATTAGTTTCAATCATAAAGTGATCATATGTTAAGGAAAACGAGCGAGCTAGAGGGTTAATTGTTAGTAAGTAGTTGGGTAG
Source organism: Schistosoma spindalis (assembly GCA_946903255.1). Taxonomy (NCBI): domain Eukaryota; kingdom Metazoa; phylum Platyhelminthes; class Trematoda; order Strigeidida; family Schistosomatidae; genus Schistosoma; species Schistosoma spindalis. The sequence continues at coordinate 34,419,938 of OX336417.1, read as the reverse complement.
GTAGAAGTAAGTGAATAAGTGGGTAGAAAGAAAGTTAGTGTCTGTGAATGAGAGCACACGAGAGGGAAAGCGATAGGAAAGTTGGTAGATTATTTTTCATGAAATACTGTGGTTTATAATCACTTTGCAGTTACTGGAACACTATGCCTATTTTGTACATGTACACATTATACATATATTATGCACACCCATCCACACACATTCAAACTAGAATATGGAATGTTTAAATTTAAAAAATAAAACTACTTCCGTTGGAAACTTAATTAGTTTTTTTATTAGAAAGAACACAAAAATTTATTTGTCTATCGCATTCACTTTATTGAACATTTTAACAATATTCGATTCGATAGATATACAGATGGATTAGAAAGAAAGTAATCATTTATCAATAGAACAAAATAAAGGGTGGGAGGAGAGCAAAAAACTTGATAGTTATCATCTGTTTTGTTCTTTATTATCTGCATTGTTTATTATTTGTGTTTCAATGTTATCCGCTCTTGTTTGTTTTTTTTTTCTATTAAATTCACTTCCCTGTCATTTTTTCTAGGAAGAAAGTTTCAATTTTCTATCCTAATATCATCAGTAAACTAAGAAATTTCCAATTTCCAGTTTTTTTTAATCGTTTACTACATTCTTTGATAAGTGGTTAATTTTTCGTTTGTTTGTATTTTTAGGAAGAAATAAAGTATCTTTTACAGTTTTTTACGAACATTTATTGATGATTAGTGAGCATTTACTTCTAAGCATTCCAATGAGGTCTTAGGTCTAATCGTGGACAGAGTCCGTATTAAGTACTTATTCTCTAGAAGGAAACAACTATCCCGTCATTTTCTTAAAAAATTTAAAAGGTTTCCTAATTGATACTAACTCGTGAGGTAAATCGTTTTTAACTTATCACTGCAAACATTTCCAGCTAAAAATACTAATAGTAGTATGAGTGGTTTCTGAAGATAGTTAAATTTTAAATTATATATCACGGACTAACTGTTATTTGGATAACCATTAAAAATAAATCAGGAAGCTCTGAACACTTGTTTCATTTTAGTATGAGGCTTTTCAATAGTGGGCATCCACGACCCCATCGGGGATCAGTCAGTGATCCACAAATCCCCGCGCATATATATATATATATATATATATATCTTTATGAAACCAAAGTAGGGACGGCAATTCATATATCATCATATTGCCAACCGGATCCCGATTCGATCACATCGTGTTTTTCACCGGAAATGAAGATCCGTTTCTCGATCTCGCGTATTAAGACTGTACTTAGTGTTTCTTCCCGCTCATTTTCCAGTAGTTCAGGTTTTGAACGGTCTGATCACAGTTTAAATAATTCAGATACTTATTTATTATTGAATAAGATTTTAGGTATAAATGACTCACATATGTTGCCAAATTAATCATTTATTATAGCGTTAATTACTAACTTATATAATTGTGTTTTTGTTTTCTTGATTGACCCTTTGGACTGATTCACTTTTGAATGTATATCTTCCTTGCATAATTGACCTCAAGTTTTATCTTTTGGAGGATTTTTTTCACAACCCCGTTCAATATAACCAAAAGTTAAAAAAACTTCACAAAAATAACGAGTTATACAAACGATTTTTAAGAAATTCAGTTTGTCGGTGATACGTTTCTGTCATCGCTGTCGGTTAATTGATCATAAAGAACAGTATAATGGTGTGACGTGATGGGATAATAAGTGTATTTTATCTGTATTATGTTGTCTTGGTCATGCTTCATCACACGTCAAATTAGCGAAGAAACGAACATGATGAAGGAAGAACAAATAAGTTTAAGTAATTAAGTGGTAAATGCAATAGTAAATAGTATGTAACATTGAGAATATAGTTAGCAAAAATAACAAAAAGAGGTATATAATAATAATGATAATAAAATTCAGGATTGAACTGAATTATAAATAATCAAATCATCATTATCTTTCAGATCGTTGTTATTGAATCGTTTCATTGAGTGTTTTCAACCAAAGGATAGATCTCGATGATCTTTGCTGAATCTCAGCTTGGAATTTTGTATCTTTCGATAGGATTAAGTTCTTGAATCTGAGTTTTTTGGCCGACATAGTGTCGTATATAGTAAATCCTACCTTTGTTCTTTAATTGAATCCAATACCAGACATCATTACGTTTCTCAATAAGCGATGGCTAGGTATGCGTGACAAATCTAAAAAAATTAATGTTTCACAACTTCACTAACATACTTAACTTTTTATTCCCTTAATACTAACTACCCTAGCCCTAATCCTAACACTACTCATTTGAAGACTCCTCTGTCCACATAAACATAAGACTTTGAAGACACATCTATGATCAAATAACTGCAGTATATATATCTCATAGGTCATGTTTCATCACAGTTTTATTAAAATACAGAACAAACTATTGAGGATTATAACTTTTCTTCTTCTCGCCTGCATCACAGGTAGAGGAAGTTAGTAAGAGCTAAACAAGCTTATTTTGTGTTTGCGTGTGGATTTCATCAGCCATCCAGTCTACCAGTATTTCTGGGATTCCCAATGAAGTTTACAATTCTGTCTATCTTTTAAATATGAGAACGAAGTATTTAGTGACTAGTGATTTGTACGAGAGAAGTACATCATGTAAATATCCTTGTTTTAAAAACGCAAATTACTTGTCTTTTCTCAATGCCTAAACGACAATATGTAATCGTTATGCAATTTGCCTAATTTACATCACGAAATGAACTATTAGTATGGGATTTATTATGGTGCGCAGTATCCGAGACCGATGCTGCTACACAAATTTCCTGCATCCAAACCTCCTACCTGCTAATGAGCGAGAAGACAAATATAAAGGAGAAAGTTCACTAGGCTACTGAATTACTTTATAAACACTTATTTATATCCATAAATTTTTACCCCTTGGAAAATGAATCCATTTCTTGGCCAGTGACACGCACTTGTCCTTTAGGAGATTTTTGATTGGTAACAAATGGTCTTTTCATTTGGTGACTCCTGGTTGCCCGATTGTATCAGAACTGCTCGACAGTATGCATTCGTGATCTCACTGGGGATCGGACTCAGGACGTTTAGGCCGCTGATCCATCATCAAGTGTTAAAAATTTATAATTTCGATCAATTAGCGACATTGTGCAACCATCTTACAATTCCATTAGTGAGTAAATACCTTACACCCAACATTATTGAATTGCACCGGTCCCGGCTTTTCACTAGAATTCCGGAAATCCCCTCTTGAATTCGGTCGTGAGTAAGCCCATGTTTATTATTAGCGTTAGGATTGTTTAGCTAAGGTCAGCTTGCGATATAAACTATTAAATTCCACGATTTCCACAAACCCGTAATGTTATCATTTCTTGAGTTCTGTTTCAAAGAAAGCAAATTAACAGTAGCATAGACTGATAAAAATGTCTCAATCTATTCTAACCAATTTTCCTTTGTGGAAAAATTATAAAAAACAACAGGACTTATTTAAAACATAATATTTCTCATCCTAATTAGTATGAAGTTTGAATTGGTCAAAAGTTGTTTCAGGGGTAAACTAAAGCTTAGAATTTCAAACTTAAATCTTTGAGAGTATTAAATTTCTTAACTAAATCTTTGAGTTTATTGTTCAAAGCTTGTTTTAGGGAGATGTGCTTAACTAGATTTCTATTAGTTTGAATTTATTCAGCCCACAAGATATTCCATGGAATTCAGCCGGTTATGTAATCTCTCATGGAGTAAGTTTCTTATTATTTGATAAATGAATTTTCGATTGTTAAAACTAACAAATATAATGCTGATCAATAAATGGACGGGATGATACAATGTGGGTTAATGATGATAGATGTTCATACTATCGAACTATTAATGTAAGCCTCCGAATGAAAGGACAAATTCACTGGCCGGAACAATAAGTTTTTCTTGATAGAATAAAAGATTAACACAAAAATAAACATAATTAAATGTTTGTGCAAGATCATGAATTGATTATAGTCAGACATGTTTATCATTTGATACTGGGTCAATAGTCTGGAGGCTAAGTGTTCACGTCCAAGTTCAAAGGTCCTGGCCATCCAGTGCTTTCAGGTTTTAAATAGATTCCTAACTTAGATCTGTTTGTGATATAAATAAAAGTTTATTATTATTATTAAAAAAATCTGACTAATTTTTCAGTAAGCTTTCTTAAAAAGCTCCGTGTAGTCTGTTAAGTGAATTTATTTGTTTTAACAAGAAAATCGTTTGCATTCTTATCTGAAGCCGTTTATTTAGCTCATTTTTGTTTATATTTATTCATTCATCTAACCATTTAAGTCTAGTATAGAATACTAATGACAAGAATATAATAATGCTAATTTTATTAACAAAATAAACTCTTTTTCGACTTAATTATCTTCAAGTTTTTTTTAGACATTAGAATTCACACACAAGTCATTTTGACAAGTTATGTACACACTGAATTTTAATCATTTCAATGCCTCTTTTTCTGATGTGTACCCATACATCTTTGTATATTTGTCTATAAATGTGTCTGTGTGTTGCTGTGAATTCATACTCAAATATATTCCCGTCTGTCTATCCAGTGTCTATGTGTATACGCCGATCGATTGATTGGTGGTATATACTTATTTATTTATGTTTTGACGATTAAAATTACAACTCGGCATATATTGTGTCTATCTACACATAACAAAGACTGTGAATTGGCGTTTCGACACTTGTACACTGTACCTCAGTACTGATGTTGTAATAATAAAATTATTCTCAATATGATATCGTAATTAAGTGCATTTTTTTGTGATATTGCTCTTAGTGTACAGGTCACTATATTTGTAAACACAATTATTAGTTATTGATATTTCGTCTACCCGGGAGTGTGGTCATGGAATTTATAGGATAACTGTTTGTGAGTAGTGAGTTTCATGTATTAATTCCGTACTTATGTTTTTAACTTTATCACCGGTACTGACAATCTATGTATCAAAAAGACTAACTTGTTGGAGGGTCGATCTCTTCTAATGCCTTGCGTTTATTGTAAGGCAGCGTTGCGTTAATGATCCCAGTCAACAATACTCACCCATGACACCAATACGAATCGAACCTAAGACTTTAAAGTCCTTGATCGATCACAATTGTTCAGAAATACCCTTTTTTCTTCCCTTAGATTCCGAGTTTGCAAATTATCTTATTTTCATTTCACTTATTCATACCCCTCCCCATCAGTAATCAAATGAAGAATTTGAACGTGGCGAAAATTTCCAGTACATACATACTACACACACACATACATATAAAGACTTGATTATTTCAATAAATGATATTAAGTTCAATGATCCCGTCTACACCTGATGACGAGAATATAGATAGTCATTTAAATTATTTGATGTGACTGCATTGTTTTTAAATTTTTCCCCTCAATTCCAGTCATCATTAATTTCAGTATAAAACGAACACTAAAATCAACATCGAATCCACAAAATATTCAACCAACCAACTAAATTTTAAAATATGAATTATTTTTATTGAGTGAAAATCATTAAGAAAAAAAACAGTAAATAATTGAAGAAGGATATAAATGAAAATTTGATTTGATTGCATGCAAATATAATTCGGACAAGTGACTATGGCTGTGGTGGTGGGGAGATTAAAATGAAGATGAATTAGCTATCTTTCTCTCTCTCTCACGCACACAATGTGGATAGAATAATCACGTTACTTTTCCACACATGATGCACATATGCATAGGTATTGTGTTGTTGCGGTTGGATGAATATCAAAGCACAATATTATTGTATAGACCAAGATGAAGACAATCGGAATAGTTACAGCTACATTACATGCAAATATGGCGGGAGATTGAGAACAGACATATGCGCATATGAGCAGGTGTGTGTGTGTCGGTCAGCCTACACATCATTGTTCAAGCAATTTTTTGAGGATTTGTTTTCTCACGGATAAATAATTTAACAATATACATTTATGAATAATTATTAGCTATCCCCATGTTATACATAAAGGAACATGGTGGTGATGACTTCCTCTATCAACCATTTTTCCCGTTTTAAAAACTAATATTAATAATAATAATAAGATGAATAGAAATCCGCCAAAATTTAAAGTGGATTTTGGACGTTCCAAATAGGAGACTATACAAAACTGCTGAAGGCTGGCTGAATGGTTGGATTGGTGGATGGAGGGGATAGTGGAATAGATAACAATAACGTAGAAAAAAAATGACTAGATGTTGACAAGTTGTCTTTCATGGACAACAATTATGATAATATTTCTAAAATATTATGATGGTTTAAATATTTTAAAAACATTTCAAAATTAAGTGGTTTTTGTCTTAGAGAGTGATTTTTCACTACTACTGCTACTACTCAGTAATATATTAGTTATGCATAGTAAATCGTATGACTGTTCAAACTTAATTGATTCACTGAAGACTATCTTTTTCAAAGTAAAATATTACAATTTATCTTCGAAATATACTACTTAAGTTAGTATATAGTAGTTGAACACTACATCAACAGTAGAATATAAGGAAATAGCTAACAAAAATTATTTCAACTGTTATAGTAATTTAACACATCAACAGTGAATACACTGACGAATTAAATTCTATAAAGATCAATTGCTCGAATAATTTAATTATATATAATCCATTAATATTGACTGACCAAATGCCCTGGTACGACCGAGAGTGGGGAGAATCAACTCTCCCTCTTTAGATGTTCTCACATGGCCACGTGCACACAACCACTGCCAGGGAAGTCCTACTCTTTGTCTTCTCGCGGCGGGAGTGTTTTTTTACGAAATTGAGAGGACGAAAAGCGAATGTACGGCGCTTTAACCGCGTTGGTGGACCCGGAGAGTCCACCTAGGGGAATTAGAAAACCCTGATTCCAAAGCAGTAATGCACATGGGCTCCAGTATCCTGAAAGGACAAATGGCGTATGAACCCGCTGTTGGTCACCGGCTACCATGGGACTGCATCTCGTGATGTTGATCCACTGTCTTTAGGTCGAAGGATCCGGTTGTGGTTTCCTAAGTAAACCAGATGCTTCGGTCTTAGCACCTAGGTAGTATCCCAGCCCTCACACATATTAATGATAACTTCTACTGGTCTTACTTTTATTGTGTGGCGCATATGTATTTGGTGCCTATTTGTACCAATGTTTATGTGTTCAAATAAATAAATATAAATGATCACAATTTGAATAATTGATTATTTGTGTACTTAATTGTTAAATATCATTTCACGTACTCAACTATAAACCATATTTTTCTTCAGTGACCTACTGCCTATTCTATACAATACTACTGTTGTTCCTACTAAAAAAACAATGAAACAGAGTTGACACGTAATTAATCTACTTATTTGATGTAACCTAATTTATGTCAGTCGTGTCATGGTATCACTTGAAAGTTTAAGCTTATTTTTAAAAAAATCTCATCATCTAAAGTTAGTAAATTTTTATTTAATCCATGTGACTGATCGATTTATTATACAAATCCATATTACTTAATATTATTACTACTATCAAGTCCTTTTATTTAAGTATTAATAATTAAATTAGGATAGGTAAATGTAATTAAGCTATCAACAGGAGATAATAATAATGATTTCCTCTTCTTTTTTCTATTTGAATGAATAAAAACGGTACCTATCTTTTAGTTGGTTTGTGTTCATGTTTGTTTATTCATTTACTTTTATTTTTGAATCAAAACTTACCACAGTGATTATGTGATGATCAGTTTGTGAAGTTGCCTTATTTTCACTTTCTTCTCGTTTCTCAATCGTAGATTTTGTTTAGTTATACTTTTGTTTTGTGTTATTGTTCGGGGGGGGATGCGAACGTTTTCAGACTAACAAGATAATTGGATAAATCCGTGTACTTGATTTTGAGTGTAGCTATTAGTACTATCGAATTTCTAAAACCGAAGTAAATGAAGCAGTAGTTCGAGCTTCTGATTTATTGATTATTAGTAGGACTCACTAATCCTTTTAGTCACTACTTCATTTATATGGCATAGCATTTTAGAGTGAATATGCTCGTTTTGGTGGAACTACGTTATCTGAAGTGGATAGTCTAATAGTAAAGCTTTTATTATCTTTCTGCACTACATCATTGGCACAAACTTAAGATTAGAATGAGCTATTCGAATTTCTCTACATATGACTGATTAATATCTTGTTCTGCCATTATCCCCCCTAAACTAAATATCTTCGTCTCACAGTGGATCCCCGTGCTATATATGAATTAGATGTTGAAGTTTAATAGTCGCAGGTTCTATTGACTTACTTCGGTATGGATATCCAGCTGGTATTATTGACCTTTACACACAAACTCGTATACAAACACAATATGTTTCAAAGCTTAATACATAAATTTCTACTCTTGATAAATGAGTGAAATATATCAGCCGATTACCAGTTAAAGCTATTTGACTTTCGACCAGTAGTGTAGTAATATTTCACAGGTTCAAACCCTATCCCGCTTTCATTTAAATAGTTGAACAGTATCACTAATAGCCCTCGTATATACACACATAAAGTGTAGCTTTATAGTGAGTAGATTCACCTTCTATTTTTAATAAATGAGCTATTTTCATAAAGATCTGCTTCAAGTGAATTATTTGTGATGATTTTTTGAAAGGTACCATGGAAAAATGTTTAAAGTTATGCGTTCTGATCTCGATTTTTATTCATTAAATAGATTTCTCAGAATAAAGGCTTCTTGATCATCGCGGTATATTTATTTTATTGTTGTTGCTGTCGTATTTCTTCTCCTTCCCCTCCCTCTTTCTCTCCCACGCAATCAATAATCTCACAGAAACACAAAGTAATTGAAAATCACATTATTTTCTCATTATACCAAATCTATATTGATTGATCGGTGAATGAATAGTTATCGACACTGTGTCTGTCTAGCTTCTTCTCTCTCCATATTAGTCTTTACTGACTGGCAATTACCATTTACACACAATACATAGGGTTGAGTAGGTCTTCTTGTCTCATATTTGCAACCACTTCACATTATATCACATCTACTTTTTATTGTGCTTGCATGTTTATATGTGTATATGTCTGTATCATATTCGTTAATTTTCATGTTTTAAATGAAGTCAGTGTGTGATATTTTACACATTAGGCATATATTAGAGATGCACTAATAACTGTTCCATATTACTGTTGCATCTCGCACTAGAGCAAATCAGTTGTTCTAGGTCTTTGTGTTTTTCAATAGTTATCTAGCTAAATTTAATCTGAGATATAAGCGAACCATTTCTAATAATCTCTCACGCTAATATTAATAAAAATTTTGTTTGTACTAGTGACTAATTTAAAGGTAAATTCTCGAAGTTCTAGTAAAAAACGGTGTACGTTGGAGTTCAACCATATTGAACTTGAAGCAGATTGTGGGTGCTGGTATTATGTTAAGCTCCCATAGGTTATCCTAACCTCTGGACAGATCAATCTATTCATTCTTCTCAAGCCACATTTTCCCCTGTCACTTATTCGCTTATCAACTGTTTTTATATGGTGGTATGTGTGTGCGTTTCTTATCTTACTCATCACATGTTTGTAACAAATAATAGTAACAAAACATTACTCGAATTAACTGAAGTTCTAAATATAAACTGTTGATAATTTTTTGAGGCTAAACAACTCTCCTTGGTGCTCTTCTTTTTCTTTCAATCTCTAGCGTGGTCATTTTTGTATTCTTTTGAAGAGTCGTACACCGAATTGAAGCACTTTTTAAGCGGTTCTTGTTTTTCACTGGTTGTCTAAACTAAAGTCAACCAGTGATGTAAACTTCAAATTAACTTCTTATTATAAATTATTATTTACAAACCTCATGCAATGTACTCACCTTGAGGTACTCACACTAATTCCATCCCTCATCTTCACACATAACATTGGATAACATTCATTGTGATCTCCTCCTTCTTTGTTTTGAATGATGCTTTGATGATTCTAGATCCGTGAGATTCCCATCCTACAAGAGCATTTCGTGCTTGCTTGGACAGCATTAAAGCAACTCCCTGAGTGTGTGGAGCATTTTCCTCTTCGTGACCGGAGTATAGCAGCATCTCTCCCGTATTTAGCCTTTGTTGTCTAGCTTGGGTCCAATGGGTTTCGCTGATTACCAGTACTGCCAATTTGTATCTCCTCATTTCCGTTGCTATTTGACTGGTCTTCCCGGTCTCCCACATTGTTCGAACGTTCCATGTACCTATAAAAATTGTTTCTCTGGTTGTTAGAAGGAGCATCGGTCTCGTGACTTCCGAAGGAACTGGGCTTTCATCATGAGGTGTCATAACTCTTCCAAATGAAGACCTTCTAACACCCAGGGCAGAGTTTAAATGGTTTGAATTATTTCATGTGGTTAGCGTTTTTTAGCGAGTTAGTTTTCAACGGGATTGGGTGGCTTTCTTCATGCCCAGCCTCCTCCTTTACCCGATCTTAGGACCAGCAGTAACTCTAGAACGGCTACAGGCGGAGTTGAAACATGTTTGTAAGTAACTACAAACATGCTTTACCTTCTATTCAAGAAGATTTTGGAGGAGGAACAAGTGCCGAATTGACTGGAAAGAAGGACACCTCATCAAGATTCCAAAGAAAGGATATCTGAGCAAATGTTAAAACTACAGAGGCATCATACTATTGTCAGTACCAGGGAACAAATGCAGATGAAGACACCTAATGTAACAGCAGTCTCTGCATTAGCTGCCTCAACATACACAAAGGAAAAAGCAAGATCCCCAAATGCAACACGGAGAGCAGCAATCCAATCACACTTGATGGAGAAACTCTGGAAGATGTAGAATCCTTCACATACCTAGGAAGCATCATCGATGAACAAGAAGGATCAGATGCAGACGTAAAAACGAGGATTTGCAAAGCAAGGACAGCATTCCTACAATTGAAGAACATGTGTAACTCAAAACAACTGTCAACCAATATCAAAGTCACAATCTTCAATACGAACGTCAAGGCAGTTCTACTGAACGAAGCTGAAACTTGGAGAACTAATACAACTGTTATCATTCTCTTTTATTACAACCCAGCTATTCCTATTGCTTAGTATTCTCGGACATATATTCACTCGACAAGTCCCCAAATCAGAACACGGTTGACAGGAAATAACAAGGTTAGATGGAAGTAAGAAGCACAATAGGAAAAACGTTAGTATATTTATAGTTTTTACATGAGAATATTTCTAGAGTATTCTCCAAGTATCGACTAGTGCTGATTGGGCAAGAATTAGCCCATCAGCGTGCACCAAAGCGATCGTGCATTGAGCATTCTTTAATCCAATCTATGTCCTGCTAACATCCATCATCAAAAAGGTACAAGTATTTATAAATAGTTGTCTATGCAAGATGTTTAACATCCATTGACCGGATATAATCAGCATCAGCATACTGTGGGAGAGAACAAACCAGCTTCCAGTTGAAGAGGAAATTAGGAAAAGACGATGTTAATGAATAGGACATGCATTACGTAAATCATCAAAACTGCATCACGAAGCAAGCCCTAACTTGGGATCCTGAAGGGAAGAGGAAAAGAGGAAGGCCAAAGAACACATTACGTCGGGAAATCGAAGTAGATATGAAAAGGATGAATAACAAATGGAAAGAGCTGGAAAGGATTGCCCAGGACAGGGTTGGATGGAGAGTGCTGGTGAGCGGCCTATGCTCCTCCACGAGGAGTAACAGGCTTAAGTAAGTAAGTCTTCACACATCAAAAGTTACGGAAATTTTTTTTATAATAAGCAACGAGAAAAGAATCAGTGAGTCTCCTTACGACTGACTTCTTTATCGTGTTTACTATAAAAAAAGAATTATAGATATACAAATATGTATATTATCAAATAAAACATTTAATCAAATTGTCTTCATTTATTTGCAATAAAATAATATCCTACATTAATTAAAACATTGAACAAAAATGTAGCCTCCTAATTTAAAAATCTTTATGTTGGTTTCTAAATGATTCATTTAAAAGGGTAGAATATGATATAATTAGCTTATTCTCTTAAGGTCGTTATGTATCCAAATGAGTATATTGACCTGAAAGTTATACTGATTAGGTTTTGTGTTTTTACATTTAAATCGTCCTGTCACTGCTTATATATATATATATATATATATATATATATATATATATATATATATATATATATATATATATATATATATATATATGCAACAATTAACCATATATATTTGTGTACATGTGTTCATACTAATGTGGAAACTCTTGTGATATAGCGAGAAATTTACTGGAATTAGATAATTTGATTGTAGAGACTTCGTGTAGTTTGGTTGTCTTTGTATTACTGCAGAATATGAGCTAATGATAGTTATATTGTAATTCTGTTAGGAGATATTTTATAGTTGTTTGTATCTGTGTATCCAGAAGCCTAGGGGAAAATGCCTAACAGCATTTTTATCCATTTAGCGTTTTTGAAAACGTGTTAGAACAATCTAAACACCAACTTATATTTCTCTCTAATCTGACCTATCAGCTCCCAAATTTATTATAACTTTTACTATCTTTTTTAGAAACTTCTATAATTTCAAAGTCATTTATAAACCACCTACTTGAGTATTCTCTGACTTAGGTATGTGAATTAACTTTAGGAATGTAGCTTCTTCCATGTTTTCCTACCTTCTGTTTTTGTTTCAGGTTAAAGAGTTGAAGATTGATAATAATTTAGAAATTGGTCAGAACATAACTCCAAACTGATCTACACTATATATCACATCCCTCTTCTAATAAAACAAAAATTCATCTTGATTATATTCTGTTTCTTTTTTTGTTCACAACGTTGCCGTTTTGTATTTTCTGTATGTGCATATGTTGTTTAGTTAGTTTTTAGTCCCCTCTCTCTATTCTCTTTATCAGGCGTCTTTTGTGTTTATTATAACTTGTTCTTCACCGAGGTAACTCATAAATATCAATCTAATAGATAATTTCTGCAATTACTTCAATGCTCTACCGGCCATTCTCTTTGACTCATTAGCCCCAAACTAAACATGAAGAAAAAAGAGACAAGTTTAGTGTTCAACTTTGAAAGGATTATGTTACTCTTTACATGCAGTTTTCCTTTTTAGTGTTTATTAATTAAAGTCAATTATTATTGAAAAAATGAATTCTCGTATTAGACAAATGTCCACACTCAATGAATACACGTTACACAACATTATCATACAATAATAATAAAATAATTAATAACCGAATTTGTTAAAAATTCAATTAACTAATCAACTGTGAATTTCTCGTCATCATCATCATTATCAGTATGAATGAATGAATAGCTTTATTCTGGATCGCTTTTTTATCAGTTGTTAAAAGAGGAAATAAGTAGTTTAATTTCAGAATGGAAAAACGTACACACACGCGCAGGTTTAATTAATTGACCATAAAGATCGAATTGTTTTTTGTGGTTTATCAAACTGATAAGACATTATGGTGTTTATGCGGCTGTTTTTTTTCTAATTATTATCATGATTATCATTGTTGTCGTGCAAAAATCTATATTCTTTTCTGAATAATAATAATAATATATACTATTTAAAATAAAGGAAATTTTCTTTATTTAAATTTATCAAGGGATCAGGATATTATTTATTTTTATTATTTTATTTGAACACATAAATATTGGTACAGGGGGGCACCAATATATATGCGCCACATATTGTATAAAATAATTTTTCTACATTTATAGTTTAATTAAATTATCCATTATTACTAGTCTTGAACACCTACTTTTCCTTATCCGAATTCGAGATTGATAAACATATTCTCTTTTCCCAGTAGACTGACACTTATTATATCAATCTGATGTAACCGTTGGTACTATCTCTCTCTCCTCCCTTTCTGTTAAAGTTTTTTCGATTTGTCTTTTGATTTTTCTTTCTTGCCCTACTGAGCAAAACCAAACTTGCGACTTCAAATATGAAATTTCATTTTCAATAATCATCACTTTACACATTGGTTTGATAAATGCTTTTATTCTCCCAGTAATAAATATAAACGAACTTTTTATTTTTAGAAAAAAACAAAATGATATGAGTAGAATTATAACAATTTAAACAATCTTGTAATTATCAGTATAGTGTTGTGGAGATTGTTGAGTTTGTGATTAAGATAATGAATGGATCAATCACAATTGATTGATCACTGGGTGACCAATGTCATGCATGTCTAGTCCTTATTATTAGTGCAGATCGAATGCTATCGATCATGTTGCAATGTGGCCACCAGTCTAGGTGGCTTGACACTGTGGGCACTATTGTAAGATTAGATGGTGGTTGGAGGTAGTCGACAGGGAACCCTGGACCCGGGTTCCCTGTCGACTACCTCCAACCACCATCGAATGGATCAATGTTAGACCATCGTTGAAAACCTGGAAGTACTGGAAGGTCGTTTCGTTCTAGTATGGGACTCCTCAGCAGTGCACACTCACGATCGCGCACGCGGGATTCGATCTAGGCTACTGAGCCGGCATCCGGCAGTCCCATACTAGAACTTAACGGCCGTTCAGTGCTTCTATTTTTTCAATGGTGGTCTAACTTTGATCTATTCATGGTCTCTTTAAAAGAAATCTTGTAATTTTCTTTTTCCTCTCTCTCTCCATCTGTGTTTTTAAGCATCATTATCAAGTTTTGACTTGGTAATTGACCGCTAGGTAATCACTTCATAACAGTAATAATAATAATAATAATAATAATAATAATAATAATAATAATAATAATAATAATAATAATAATAATAATAATGGTAATAGAGTAATAGTATATTTTTAATACTCCTTAAGAAGATGAAAAGTTGAATTCCTAACGTTTCATAACTTAATGTTCTTTACTTATTCTCTTAATTAGTGACTTACACTAAATTGTAAAGCGTAAGGAATTCAATCTTCTATCTTATTAAGTGATAATACACATATATTTCCACTTAATTTTTATTATTATCATTATTATCATTAGTACATGTTGTTGTTATCATTTGAACCAAGTCGGCATTGCTTTTCCACTCGCTAAAGTGTTCGTTAGTTATATACATTGTTCAATTGAACTATGAAGTCTACGGCCAGAATTCAATTCACGTAATTCATGAATATTTAATGATTTTATTGGTTTTGATTACATGTTTATTCTTTTGTTTGTTTGCCTTCTTAACACTTAAATGGTATCGAAATTCTTACATCTGTCAATATATTTATCAGGCAGGTGTCTGTACATGTGTGTAACACATGCTCCTACCTCTTTTTATCTTTTAGTTCTATAATACATACTGATTGTAGCTAGAGGACCATTAAAAACTATGAATACCAGGACAGTTTTTTTCATTCTAGTATTCGACTCATCAGCAGTGTACATTCATGACGTGATCAAGGGTCAATTACGAAACTTATAGGCCTATCGGCTAGCACTTAACCTTCAAACCACTTAGTTAACATCCGATAGTTTATATCCCTAACTTAAACTCATTTGCGATAGTCATATTGCTTTCCTGAAGTCTTGTGTTTCTGTCTTCTTTTTTCAAACCAAACATTTCCTACTTAACGACCCATTTTTGTTCTACACATGTATTCATATTGCATCACACTCATGGACAGTGTAATTCAATGGATTAAAATTGAATTTCCCACATCTATAAGCGTTTGTTCTTTTATTTTGGTTTACCAAAATGAAATAACGTTTATCATGAACCATCAAGTCTTTAATGAAATTACTTGGTTCCTGATGTGAGCTTCCAAAAGTTTTGACTCACTATTGTCCAGTGTCGAATGGATGTCACTAAGTATCAAGGAGTGATTATCCGTACAACGTCATAGATTATAGCATTAAAGCTCATCTCACGCACTGTAAGACTTGAAGATACTCAATTCAATATCATATGTCGTGAGTACATGGACAGTGCTGAAGAGAAGCCCCAAACTCATACAAAACAACTATCTAGTGCTCATTGCTTTCTCAAGTGATATTCCCCATTACCTAAATCATTCCTTAATTATATACCTACTTCAAAGATCCAATCGATAACTGTTTCGATGCAGCAATCAATAACACTCGAATTTATTCCTCCTCATACAGTCAGAAAAGGATGTTTATTTAAGCATCTTGTTTCATAATCAAGTTATAGTGACAAATTCATTTCGCTTTCCACATTTTTTTCATTCTGTACTTAATTGTAATCTATTAGTGCTTACTGTTATTCATTTCTACCTTCTGTGGTGTTACGTAACTTTTCATCTTGGTTTGACAGTCAATCGTGTCTTTTGTTATCTCTCCCTTTTGTTTTAAGAATTTCATATAAACAGAATTCGTAAACATAGGATCAAGTTAATCAGAAATGGATTGGTTTAAATTGATTATTTGTTTATTTTTATTATGAACAACAGCATTTATCCTTGTTACTGTTATTGTCGTTATTGTTATTACTATTTGTTAATACTTCTCTCTTTTGTTTATTATTCTCCTATCAGGGTACCTATGCAACTGTATACAAAGGTAAAAGTCTTCTAACGGAAACGTTAGTTGCTTTAAAAGAAATACGTTTGGAACATGATGAAGGTGCACCGTGTACAGCTATACGTGAAGTGAGCTTGTTGCGTAATCTACGTCATGCAAATATAGTCACTTTACATGATATTATTCATACTGAGAAGTCGTTAACATTGGTATTTGAATATGTGGTAAGTTTGATGTCCGTTATTATTATTATTATTATTATTATTATTATTGTTATTATTATTATTATTATTATCATTATTATTATTATTATTATCATTATTATTATTATTATTATTATTATTATTATTATTATTATTATTGTCAATGTTGTTAGCATTTCCTAGAAAATTTCTTTTTCACAGGATGGTAGGGATCTTGAACCCTATGCCTAACCTTAACCTCGTTTATACAGGTTCGGGACCAACAGTAACCGTCGAGGGACTCCAGGTGGAGTTTTCGGCACTATTATTGTTCTTATTTTTTTAAAGCATAATAATGTCGACGATAGTTTGTAGATTACACTACCTTCCGCCCTCACTAAAATATACAATGATATATACATAATTCAATTTGTAATGGTTTGGATTGTCTTGTTAATGTTCCCACTGAAATTTGATCAGTCTTAGTTGCCACATGTGCATCCCGATGGGATTGCTTCAATTTAGCCATTATGAGATAAGTTTATAACGAGTAGATGGAATGTAACTAGCAGTTAAATCCAAGACGTGCCGGATGTACCTGCGGAGTAAATATCAACTCTGTTATGTAGGTATGTTCAGCTAATAAGTCCCAAGTAGAATGAAACTCGCGTCATGAATTCCATTACTAACCACATTCTATCTATTCCACGTTATATATGGGCGGTATTTGACGTAAATTGACCTCAGTCACATGTACCATTGAAAACAAGTGGGTATTGGACAGCTCTTTAAACCTGTAATGTGAAAGTCCCGAAAAGGGTATACTCACGAACTCATACAATGAAAACATAATTGTTCAATTATATATAGTTGCTTTGTGACTTACCTTTCCATCCTTGATTACCCATCGTATTATCTTATTGAAATATTCTGTACCCATGGAAATAACAATTTTTCTTTCCTAACACGAACTCAGTTACTTAGCCAGTATTTTTGTATTCTGATAATTATTTAGTAGGGTTTCTTTTGTGGAGGAATTGTTTCATAAATAAATGATTCATTCGAAATCACCGTTCGTATTTCTAGCAGCTGGATCAAAAAACTGTCACTATTTGAACAGCATAATCCATATCGTTGCTGAGTATTCTTCGATTTTTCTCTCCTGCCTGTTTATATTCGACCGTCTGTTGCAGCTATGCTCAGATAACCACCTGTTTCTTGCAAACACTAACTTTAGGCATAAGGAAAAACATCTTTTAACATGGCGACCCCCTAATTCGTCTCAACGCTGGACCCAAATAGATCACATCGCTATCAGCCACCGATGGAGGGGCTCGATAGGAGACTGTCGCTCATTCTGCAGCACATGCTTAGACTCAGATCATGCTCTAGTGCGAGCGCGTATTTGTCTACGTCTTGCTAGACGTAGGAAACATGCTGCAAGGAAACCCCTTAGGGTCCTACTAAGTGATAGTCAAGCTAAAAGTATATTTCAGGAACATCTAGAAAAACAGTTAGGCAGCCATGTAAGTGATGCCCACCCCGAGGCAGCGTGGAATGACATCCGAAAAGCTGTAGAAACAGCAGTGATGTCTGCAAGTACGGTAAACCATAAGGTTAGGGAGAAACACTGGATCTCAGCAGCATCTACCGCACTGATAGATGCTCGAAAACTCATTCCATCTGGCTCTGAACATAACGAAGAGCGGAGTCAGCTTAAGCGTAAGCTGACTAGAAGCCTACGCAAAGATCGTGAACAGTGGTGGGTAGCGAAAGCAAGAGAGATGGAAAAGGCAGCGGCAATAGGTAACAGCAGGCAACTGTTCAGACTTGTTAAGGAAACCGGTATTAGGAAGCCAACTGTTAGCGAAACAATCTCAGAGAAAGATGGACATATTATTCATTCTCAATCCAGGAGATTGGATCGATGGGCAGAATACTTTAGGGATCAGTTCAACTGGCCTTCAGCCACACTTCGGTTTCCCACGATCTCCAGTCGACCTGAATGGCAAGTTGATGTAAGTCCTCCGACTCTTTACGAAGTTGAACAAGCTATAGGAAATCTGAAGCGTGGGAGAGCAGCAGACCCTGACAGGTTTACCCCTGAGATTTTTAAGGATGGCGGTCCAGTATTAGCAGCGAGATTGACTGAGGTCTTAGGCAGAATCTGGGAACTGGACGTAACCCATCTGACTGGTCTCAATCACTGATTGTACCAGTCTATAAGAAAGGACAAAAGTCCTCCTGTGACAATCACAGAGGAATTAGTTTGACTAATATAGTATCTAAAATATTAGCTTCAATAATACTTCGACGTCTAACCAAAGCTAGTGAAGAGCAGACTAGAGAAAACCAGGCTGGTTTTCGACCTGGACGTGGTTGTATTGATCAAATATTCACATTACGTCAGGTCCTAGAACATAGACACACAATCAGACGCCCCACAATGGTAGTATTTCTCGACCTTAAGGCGGCATTTGATTCTGTTGATCGTGAGGTTCTATGGCAGTGTTTGTCACTGAAGGGAGTACCAAAGAAGTACATTAACCTTATAAAGGCTCTCTACTCGAACACAACTGGTCGAGTGAGAGCTTATGGTGAACTGTCATCAGAACTGATTACCTCAAGTGGTGTTCGTCAGGGCTGTCCACTCTCTCCATTCTTGTTTAACTTTGTTGTTGACGTGCTTTTAGAAATAACACTTTCCTCATCTAAATTTCCAGGAGTTGAACTTCTACCGAGAGATCCACTTGTTGACTTAGAATATGCCGATGACATAGTTCTATTTAGTGAAGACGCTGACAGAATGCAGAGTCTGCTGACCACTCTAAGCAACAATGCAAGCATGTTCGGCATGCGATTCTCTCCCTCGAAATGCAAAATGTTACTTCAGGATTGGGTTGCGTCGACACCCGAACTAGTGATAGGGAGTGAAGTAGTTGAGCGTGTCGACCGCTTCACTTATCTCGGAAGTCTCATCAGCCCTTGTGGTTTGGTGTGTGACGAAATCTCAGCACGGATACAAAAGGCTCGATTAGCTTTTGCCAACTTGCGTCATTTGTGGCGTAGGCGAGATATCCGTCTATCAACCAAAGGACGTGTTTACTGCGCAGCAGTTCGTTCCGTCCTACTTTATGGCAGTGAAACATGGCCTGTAAGAGTAGAGGATATTCGTAGGTTACTAGTATTTGACCATAGGTGTCTTCGAAACATCGCTCATATATCCTGGGACCACCGAGTAAGTAATGCAGTTGTTATGAAACGGGTACTAGGTAAGGATGGCAAATCAATTGATGAAGTAGTGAAACTTAATCAGTTGAGATGGCTGGGACATGTGCTGCGCATGCCCGACCACCGACTGCCCCGACGTGCTATGTTTTACGGTGTAGGAGTAGGTTGGAAGAAATCTAGGGGCGGCCAGACCAAAACATGGCACAAATCCATGATGTCACTGACAAGTGGACTGAGTCATGTTGGTAGGTGTAGACTACCTGGTTGGGGACCGCGAGACGATAGCAACCGATGGTTAGAGACGTTGAATGACATGGCTCAAAATCGTTTGCAATGGCGCAGGTGCATCCACTCTTTGTGTTCTCTCAAACTCTAATCTTCTGTATTCTTCATGTCTTTTATTTTCTTTCCAAATCTATTCCACTGGACTATACTCCTCTAATAACATTATCAAACCTTCATGTCCCCTATATCTACTTATAATTTCAATACCTCTACCACTATGGGATTTGAATCGATAACTGAATCTCTGTGCCAATGTGGTATGGCAACTCGAACTGATGTACGTACGTACGAAGTTCCACGTTGTTAGTGACTGACTGACTTATATTCGATACCTCACTGGAACTTGTCATTTATTTAAAAATTTCATCAATGATAAATGCTAAATTATTGTAGCAAATAGTGTGTTGATAGAATTTTTTCAATTCGAGGATATATTTCATCATGGTTTGATAAGAGTACTAAAATAATTACCTATCCTTCTATGTTTATCCAGTAACCGTTTTTTTAACTATCGAAGTTGAATTCTTTCAATGAAATATATCTTTAACTAAGATATTTGACACTAGAACTTCCAGAATTATCTATCAAAACTAGCCATTAGTGAGTGCATTGTAATTTTCAGTGTGAAATTGTGGAGATTATTGAATTTAATTGAAATCATAAATATATACGAATGTTTATTTCCTAAACGTTTACGTCGCAGTCCTCGCTAATTAACTGCAAATAATAATAAGCACTTAATTTATATGAATACTTTCAAACTACTTGTATTAGTTAGTAGTATAAATCATTAGAGCGCTTTTATAACGCTGTACAGTTGGCAAACTTGACTAAGCTTGTTTGCATTGATTTTAGAAAATAAACAATTTTTAACATAGGTATTGGTAAAATATATATGATTGAAATGTACGAGAAGCATATCTGTATAGCTTATCAACATGATTGATAGTTAATCTGTGAATTTGTGTTCAAAATTATTTTTCAAAAAATAAAATGGTTTGTAATTTCTCTCTTTGTTGATCTTTAGTTTTTATTTATGTGGATAAGCTACCTGAACAGATGTCTCAATGGTAGTAGTGCCTTTAAATAAACGACTACATTTGGATTAAGCTTTTTGATAATTAAAATGAGGAATATTAATAATGGGAAAATATGGAAAACTGTACTATAAGTAATATCTACCATCCCATACCAATTGAACAAATTGTAGACTCTAATGTAGCAAAAAACTCCCTCACATTTTAACCGATCGAAGTACTAGAGAGAATATTAGACATTTATGCCAATGTTGTACACATATTATTGGTGTCTACATTCTTTAGACATGATTACTTATTTTAACCAATAGTTCAATATATATAAAGGGTATCATGCAGTGTAGACATGGGTTCAACACTGAATAAGACAATGTAAAAAAAAACCTTAGATGAATTTTCCATTGTTGTTATTATTGTTCTCCTTCGCCTTGTGTCATGATCGCTTTTTTATTTTATATTGACTACACAACAAAATATTCGTTCTCAATATTTGTCTTAACAACTTTTTTTCTTTACTTCTTTGTATATGGTACTCTATTAAACCCACTGTATATTATACCTTAATATTCTTAACCCAAATGGTTTGTTCAGGCTTAACTGTTATTCCGCGTCCACATGATAAAAACATTGACACATTAATCGGATACATAATATAGAAATACTTGCCTATTTCGTAAGTAAGTTGGTCAAAGTTATAGACACTGTACTTACTTCCACAATGTTGTGTCCTATCCACCTCAACAGTCTTTTCCTAATCTCTTCAGCTGGAAGTTAGTTTGTTCTCTGTCATAGTAGGTTGCTGCTGATAGTATCCCGGCAACAGGTATTGAGTATCTTGCGTAGAAAATTGTTTATAAATACTTATACTTTTTTATGATGGTTGTGGTAGTTCTCCAAGTTTCAGCTCCGTAGACAATAGAAATGCCTTGATATTCGTATTGAAGACTATGACTTTGATGTTGGCTGACGGTTTTCTTGAGTTCCATATGCTGCCCTTGCTTTTCTGGTCCTTGCCTTTACGTCTGCATCTGATCCTCCTTGTTCATCGATGATGCTGCCAAGGTGCGTGAAAGTTTCCACCTCTTTCAGTGCTTGTCCATTAGGTGTGAATATTGTGTCCGTCCCAAACCTGACACACTCTCGGATATTACATCTGCCAGCAGAAAAATCTGGGGCAGTGTCGGTATATCTCCAGTTTCTTCAACGGAACAATCGGCCTACAGTGCTCCTATGGAAAGTTAGATATTGTCGGTGAAAAGAATTGCAGTCACTATAAAGGAACTAACAATGAAGGGAATTCTGTATCTCACAGTGTATTCAGCACTGTAATAAACCTAATGCACAACGAGTTTTGAATCGTTTAGAATGTACTTCTAGTTGGTAGAAACGTCTCTTAGGTTTACTCTTTATGATATCATTTGTAAGAACAAATAGTACAATGTTAGTTGTCGATTGGCTGGTCATAAATCATTACTAGCACTGTTTAGGTCAAGTCAGTCAGTCAGTAACAATGTGGAACTTCGTACGTACGTACATCAGTTCGAGTTACCATACCACATTAGCACAGAGATGCAGTTGTCGATTTAAATCCCGTAGTGGTAGAGGTAGTGGAAGTATAAGTAGTGATAGGGAACATTAGGGTTTGATGATGTTATTTATGGAGTATAATCCAGTGGAATAGATTTGGAAAGAAAATAAAGGACATGAAGAATTCAGAAGATTAGAGTTTGAGAGAACACAAAGAGTGGATGCACCTGCGTCATTGCAAACGATTTTGAGCCATGTCATTCAAGGTCTAGGACAAGGAAAGAAGTTATTGTGTATATAGTTAATCGATTACAACGATGAGCAACCACGCTTAGGATACAACCTCAAAAAAAGGGAACGTATTAGAAAGATTAACTGGCTCCTATCCGATACCAACATAAACTGGAACATGTTGATCGAGTATTGGTTGCTTCGAAACCATTAGAGAAGCCACAGTAAAGGAATACACTTTAATGTAAATTAGGGGTTACCTTCCCACCTAATAACCGAACTGTTACTTCGAAAGAGAATTTCTGCAATATTTTCGTCATCGTGACTTGTTTATGGTAGTTGATTCTCGGATCATGTTTGAAAATTGAATTGTTATCCCGTAAACTTTTCATCAACAAGTTCGCAAGTAATTTCACTCTGGTAAACTAGGGATCAGTAAAGCGAAGTCTTTTACTCAAAGTTACTCTTACTGGCCTCCAGTGGATCACAATATCAAAGAAGAATGAAATAACAGCTCTTGACTTTAATCTGCTAGAAATTCTACCACAACTGTTGCCCAAATCTGACAAACATTGGGAAAGACTTCACGCAGATTTTTTGGTCCAATACAAAAAAAAATGTATTCGTTTATCACAGATCCATTTACAAAATGGCTGGAGATATGCTTTATATTAAATTGGACAGATAAAGAAACAATAAGGAATTAATATAATGTCTCTAGATGTTACACGGTTACATAGACTTTGGTGTCTTAGAATGGCTCTCACTTTATGTCGCACTCGTTCAAGCAGTTCTCCAAAGTTCATGGAATTATTCATTTACATTCTCCATCTTATCACCTACAGTTCAACACCCAGGTAAAACGTCTCATGGGCCCCTTCAAACGAGTTTTTTTCAAAGAAGTAGCGGGGCGATGGGATTCCATGTCAAGTAATTGTCTAGTTCCCAACGTCTTCTAGATAGATGCCTCCAAAACTATTTAATCAGAATCTGGCTTCACCTGTGATATCTACCTCACACCGGAAATCATAGTTGATTACTAGTCACAACTAGGTTTATTTCGCCTTGAAAAAAAAACGTTATAAAATTACCAAGTAATTTACGTGAATACTGGCCTAAATTTAAATAAACAGTTTGACAGAAATTGGACACTAAGTATATAGAAGATAGTAGGTATTAAAAATCATCCATCAAATAAACTTAATGATTGGAATTTAACTAGTTCTCATGTTTCTTTCGACAAACTGGTCTAAATCCGTTTCTTCACGAGAATAGTCAAATTTTTAAGCTCGAACTAAGTTTGCCAGGCGAAACATTAGAATTATGTGACCTTCAATTACTGAAATTATTTCAGATATAATTTGTACAAACAAAATGACTAACACCGCTACTACTACGACCATTATTATCAATAATAATAAAATTAATGTCTGTTTTGTTTTACTACTCTCTATATTTATATATGTGATATGTGGTAGAGTATGCCTCAGAACATATCAATATATCTTTTGTTTAATTAGAATCATATCAACTTGAAATAAGCAAGTCGATAGCATATTTGAGTATGTATGTATGTGTACACGCACACGCACATATATACATACATGCACATGTTTGAATAACTAAATTATGTATGTTTACTGAAAATGCTTTTGTTGAATAATACGCAAGGGTGGGACTGTCTCTGTCTATTTGTTTTACAGAAACTGTGAAATTCCATTAGAATCGATTGCTTTTTTTTTTTACCCAAAAAAGGATTTTTTTATTCAGTTTGTTGCAACTGTAATTTTTAATAGTCTACTCCGAAGGGGTAGTAGGAAATGAGTGATTGCTAATTATCTTTTTACCACATCTCAATTATTTATTCACTCACCTACTCATTCTTTATAAAGGTGGGTGGATATAATTATTCTCATGAAAAGATTTAATAATGATAGTAATAATTTCTTAATTGTCTATCATTGTTTAGGGAAACGTATGAAAGGTTTATTGAATAAAAGCTGAAAACGTTATTCGTTATTGCATAACATTTCTAAATCAATGTTGTTATTACCATTAACATTTTTGTTATTGTTAATAATAGTAGTATAGATTTATTGTAGTGTATCACGAAGTAACTAATAATTGAAACATACAGATGAATCGGCGTGTTCTCTTTGTTTTTTTATATGATTTAAAAACATTTACATGTGAATATTATATGCTAAATGGGAATATAGAATTTCAGTGGAATACGCTGTACAATCTATTATCTCGACGTAAGATCCTTTGAGTAATCTACTGCCTACTCTACTCTACTTGATTGTCACCAGCCGAGTTATCATTAATTCACTCGTATTTTCATCATACATCTTCAAAGATAGATATCATTAGAAAAGAAAACAAATTTTCAATTATAGATATCTTGAAAAGAGCTAGAACAAAGATTTTAGCAGAATAGCATGAATTCATTTTATTTCGTAGGTTCTCATCAGCTGCTTACAACCTGTTATATTTACAGTATCTATAAATCTTAACTTTAAAGGTGATAACGTCGCACAAATAATCAGTAGGAGACTGAATATTGCGCTTGCCAGAACTTATCCGGCTGCTAAACTTTTAATTTTCTATAAAACAACATGTTCAATAACTCAATCAAAGGTCGACAAGCACCCCTTTCATGTTACCGCCAACTGTATTTATAAATTTACGTGTACCTGCCAAAGCAGCTACATTGGCCGAACAGAAAGGAGAGCATACCTTAGATTTTTTGAACATGTTCCAAAAAGTCTTAGAACAAGGGAAAGAAGGACTCTGAATAGTGCAATCACCAAACATCTCCTTGATACAGGACATCAGATACCTTACAATCCTTCAAGGTGATTAGTAAGCAGCCAAACTCCAGTCTTCTGAAGTTTGCTGAAGCCGTTGCCATCAGGCGTCAAAAACCTGACCTATGTGTTCAAAAGGAGATGGTTGTTAATCTTTTTTTGCCTTGGTGACAAATATTCCTTCGCTGCACCATAAATTATTATTATTATTATTATTATTATTATTTTTGTACTTATTACATCATTGATTTTCATTATTTTATTTCTTCAACTACGTTTCAAATTAATAATCTTTTAACTGAACTCTACTCACTATATTCCTATCAAAATTTTTTACTCATTATGTAATCAATTGTTTCTAACCCCCTTTTTGAACTGTTGTCACAATTAATGATGTAGAATATTCTTTCACATTAGGTATATATTTACAATATTCAGTCTATTAATTTCATTTACACCCTTGCTACACTATACGAATATGTCTTCTATATAACTTCTAACAAAACCCTCTCATGTAAGTCATTTAAACTCATTATCTTATTATGATTTATAAATATAACAGGTTGTAAGCAGCTGATGAGAACCTACGAAATAAAATGAATTCATGCTATTCTAGCTCTTTTCAAAATGATAAAGGGAACTATGTATAGATATCTTCTAAGCATTGCACAGATGTAGTAAAAGTACAACATAGTGTTCAGGGTAAATGTTGACTACAAAGCAAAGAACACAGATTACATCTAAGATTTTGAATTTGGACTAAGTGAAATTGGAGGGATATGTGCTTCGTGTCATAAGCCATTTCATATCTTCTTATATCCCGACGGGAATTATGAATGGTAACTTTTGAGAAATATGTATGAACCAATACGATACATATATTTCCATTGTATGATTTTTAATAGCTAAACTATGCATATTCATGTTCCTCTTTTTATAAGCTTTATTTTGACCTACAGACTATTATTATACGATTTACCATTTTTGCCCAGTCTATTAATTACAGTTTCCCATATTCACAGCCACTTTTAGTTAGATCTTGTACAAATAATGTTTTCTATTTTGTCGTATGATGTAGTGTATTTGGTTTGTATATAAACTCAGTATGTTTGAAATACATGATTCATATCGCAGAGGCTGAGATTGGTGTTCTGGACTCGAACAGGCAGGGATAGGCAGGGAGAAGGACTCTAGACTGCTCGTACGGATTTACGCGTCACTGGTCCGGTCGATAAATCGCTGCTCTCTAATTGGCGGCATCATTACGTTATATATAAATATGGCACAAGTTTTAACATATCTGACATTCATTAAGTTTAGTAGAATTACAATAAAAACTAATATAATAGTGATGAGATTCCGATGAATGAAGTCATTGGGTAATATGTTTCATGTCATTATAATTTAGCTGTTCAAATGATTTATATCTGAAAACCTATAATACCTTGGAATTAGCTGATAATTTTCCGTACTAATTTCTGTATGTTATTTTCTATGTTTCCATGAAAACAATATGATTACTAATACATTTCACTCTTGCTTATTCAGTAACCAATCGAATTTTCTTGTGCACTAACTAATCAGGAT
The DNA here is from genome assembly GCA_946903255.1 of Schistosoma spindalis. Classification (NCBI taxonomy): domain Eukaryota; kingdom Metazoa; phylum Platyhelminthes; class Trematoda; order Strigeidida; family Schistosomatidae; genus Schistosoma; species Schistosoma spindalis. The sequence goes on along the minus strand of OX336417.1, from coordinate 34,392,565 downwards.
GTTAATAAGTTAATGGAAACTATGAATAATTAATGAGATATATTACTTAACAATTGTTTTATTTTTATAGTTTTAAATCATAAACTGATCTTGGCTAGATCACCGTTGAAGATCCGGAAGCACTGGACGCCCGTTTCGTCCCAGTATAGGACTCCTCAGCACTATGCATCCATGACGCCGCAACAGGGATTTAAACCCAGGACTTTCTGTTTTGCATATGAACGACTTCAGCGGTTTAGAGGTTAAGTTCTCGGCACGAAACCAAAGGTCCCGGATGTGAATCCCCGTGGTGGGGTTGTGGATCCACACTTTTTAGGAGTCTCATACTAGAATGAATAAGCTTTCGACTGCTTCCTGGTTTTCAATTGTGACTTAACTAAGATCAGTCTATGATGTAACCCTTGAGAAGTCTGCAGTCTCCATAAATCTCCATATTCTAATTGTTTTATTGTTCAGCGAAGCCAATTGGTTGTAGCTCTTTTTTATCCCTGATGTAGTAAATATCAGATAAGTAAATTAGTGGCTAGGAAAACAGACTGTTTTTACATTCTAAACAGCCCTGAACTTGACTCTACCGATACTGGTTCAGTAAGTCAGATGTCATCGCTAACTCTTCGACAAATAGTCTGTTCAAAGTTGAATACATAATTTTGTACTTAGTAAAATAAGATATATAACTTATTAAAAAATAAAACAAATATTTTGGCGAAAAAAATTATTCACAATGACTTTATTTTCGAAAGCTAAATTTATATTGGGAAACAATTAACTAGTTATTTTTAGGTGTGGTATGAAATATTGAATAATGGTTTTGTTTTTTGTTGAAATCATGAACCGTTCAATGTTGGACCACCATTGAAACCTGGAAGCACTGGACAGCCGTTTTGTTCTAGTATGGGACTCCTAGCAGCCCCCATCCACGATTCCGTGTGCAGGACTAGAATCTAGGACTTCATACTGAAAATAATTTTTTATATGTAAGGGAAATTAGTTGACTCTGTGAACTCAAGTCCTGCTTATCTTCAGATTTAATTAAAAAAAGATTCACTTTGTTAGTTAGAAGTGTTAATCAATTGTATCGGATAGTTATATACACGAGACATAGTATTCAAACTTCAAACCGTATGGTGTTGAGTGTCTGACCATTGAGTCATAGCTTATACCACTCAATTTTCAATATTAGATTATTTTCTATTCAATGAAACATGAATGTCCTGTGTGTTTACATTTCTCTCTTATCGTCATCAGAATTGTTCGACACAAAAATTGATAGATTTTACAGATGAAATATATAGTTATTACTATTATTACTATTTTCCTGCTCTGCGTTCTAGTTCTACGAATTATGGATTGCATGTGAGATGACTCCATTATATTGCTTTCTTTTATGATAGTAGTAATAAATTGAATAATTGATTGTATTTTATTTAACTTCCTTTTTTGTTCATCTCTCTTTCTATATTTATTATCTCTCTCATGATACCCTACCTACTGGTTCCCTCTTTCCTCTCACTTCTTTCTCATAGCGTCAATCAATTGATGTAGAGTTTGTGTTTATTTGTTTAGGTGTTTTTGTTTGTCTGTTTCTTGTTCTCTGATACATCAACTGACAGCAGTCGTAGTAGCTGTTTGTTCTGTTTTGTTTTACCATGTTAGTTATCGTTACTTTTTTCATCTCTTTTCGTCTTATCACATATTCGTTTCTCATTGTTCATTTTTGTCTTAATGATTGTTATTGTTTTAATTTTTGGACGTTTTTGCAGAGGTGAACGAAAGAAGAGAGAATCGATCATAATTAGTAATTGATTCGTATTTTTTATTTGTGTCTATTCTTGTTTAATAGGTTTGTTCATTAGTAATTAGGATACGGTAAAAGGTTTACGGGCAAATAATATAAAATGAACATTCATATAGTTTGAACTATGCATAAAGTATTATTGAGTGTGTTCTTCATTTACACAAATCACTATAAAGAATTCGACAATGTTTCTTGTCGTGGATTAACATTAGTTGAGGACTTGAATTTCCTGAGTTAAATGCTTGCTCTCAAGGGTTGTGAATTAATGTAAGTTCCAAATCAAGAGGATGAAATAGTTATCTAGTGCTGCCTTTTTTCAGTTGTATCTTCTGTTGATATCAACCAGTGATCTCGACCGTGTTCACAATGAATTAAGTTCCACATAATCTATTAGGAAATCTTTGAGTAATTCTTTGTTATTCGAAATAGAGGGATTAGTGGCGATTTATATATATATATATATATATATATATATATATATATATATATATATATATTACTAAGACTTTTATAGTTAATGTAGCTATGGATTCTTATTGAATCGAAAACGCGTTTAAAACCTATCTCTATGAAATTTTCACTGACACTCCTAAAAAAACCTAAAACATTAAGTACTTTTTGTAGTGAGCTTTAAAAATCAAAGTATTAATATACTTTCGTAATTTGATGTATTAAGTATACTAAGTACTATTTACTGACACCTGAGTGAAGTAATCAGAGAGGTACGACCACTCAACACTCAGTTCAAGAAAATGACAATATCAATCTCTAATACTAACCTCGTGGTAATTTCCTTTTCAATCCAGTATTGCTTGAAAGATTTATTTGACTTTTTTAGGTACAGTGTTAGTTTTACAAAGATTCTAGACACTATGTCTTAGTGATTTGAGATCGATTGATATAGCTTTCGAAAAAAAATCAGTTCTCAAGTTTTTTTACTCATCAAGTGAATTACCATTTTAAAGTTTATGCTCATATCACCAACTAATTTGATCGAAATCAGGTCTTTTCTTCGATTCACTATTATTATTGGGTCGTGGGAATTTTTTAATTAGGAATCCGGTGCTTCCTACCTTTCGCTGGTTCTCAAACTGATGTTATTTCCTTATTTAATATTACATTCTAAACTATACAAGATCTCCATAAAACTATCTAATACTCATCAAAAACTGACTTCAACATGAATGTTTTCAAAGTTTTAGTAAGAAGGAACGATGCAGTGGAGTCCACTCATTTAGAAAGTGAGACACAACCTGTGAAATGTTATCATTGTATAGGGATTGTACTAGCTATGTTAGGTGGTTGGAGGTAATCGAAAGGAAAACTTGAATTTGGGTTTCGTGCTAGTTCATACTTGTTAGTAATGATAATGTGTGTCTTTTATATCTAGAGAAGTGTTTGTTTTTCCTGTCGGATTCGAATTATCGTCACCCAGCTTCACACTATCGGACGTTACCACCTTACTATCCGGATAACAACTAATCTTCCACAGGAAACATCAGTTCTTTTTATATACTAGTTATACCTTTCTGATGAATGCTAAATAGTACGAAACCCAGGTTGAGTAGAGTTTCATATTGATTAACTCCAACCTTTTAACATTTTATCATAGTGCACAAATTATCGGGCCACATTTTGAAACTTGGTAAATAGAATTCGATCAGCAGCATCAAACGTCTAGACACACTTGACGTTGATTGTTCCTCAATCAGTTTTGGCATGATACAAGTTATTCAACAGTTGTTGATTTGGAACGATTCACCAGAACTGACATGTAATTTATCTTTTAACTCTCTCTCTCCCTCCTATCCATATATATATATATATATATATATATATATATTGCAGTAAGTAAAACTTTGTTCCTCATATTCTACCTTCCTTTCTTACTGTTTAATTTACAATTGATCCCATACTTATATGATCTGCTGTCAGTATTTCCTTCTTACCCCTTTTCTCAATCGACCTCATTTTTGGATGAATTATGGACGAATGACAATTGGGTTCAATATTACTATTTATTACATGTATGTATTACTAGGTACTACCACACTGCTACTACTGATTAGTAATGCTTAACAGCCTTTGATTTTTTCAGTACCTCTGCAAAACTATCGATTAACAAAAATTAAATTTATTTATTTTGTCTTCTTGACCGGTCTGTTTAGAGATTGATTTCTTTTGTCGTTGTTATGGTTTTTCTCCCCTCTAACCCATCTCCCCTGATTATCATTATCATCGATTATCTGTTTATGATAAACATATGATGGCTACGCTTTGGAGATTAGCATAAAATGTAAAACTACCCAATAGGATGATGAAGAGGAACCTCATCCCCCTTCCATTTCTTCATCAAAATAATACTTCATAGTTGGAATATTTATGTTTATTGGACAGGAGAAAAGTGAATGAATCGCTCTCATCATTCCCATCAATAACCATAATAACGACAACAGACGATTTCATTGTTTTATTTTCTATCTAATCTAATTACAATCTAGAATTCGTGTTAAACATAATCATTATTACTGGGGAAAAATATTCTTTCCCGTAATGTATTGATTTTTCTGTTGTGAAAAAGATGAATAACGCCCTTTTTAATAAAAAGGTTATTGATGGTAACAAATATATGATTGTTTATTTCAGCGATTGACCTTAACTAGTAAATAATCATTAAAAAACCACTGGGATTAGTTAATGTCAGAAGTGAGATTAGAGGAAGATAGCAGGATTGTTGGCAATGAATGATGATTGCTGTACAATATCGCAAGTTGACTCAAGTGAGATCACTGGATGCTAAGTCAAATTATATGATTCAATCCGTGAAGAAATTGTAGCTTTGTCAGAATGATGATTTTAATATGATTTCGAAACTTTTATTGGTCGGAGAAAAGACTGTGTTGAGAAGAGGACTGACACAGCGCTTCGATTGCTTTTTTGGTTATTTTAACACGAAAGAACTATCGTTTATTGATAAAAAAAACTCGATAATTTGAGGTCTCTCTAGCAGTCAGGTAAACATAAAGTTTGTTGATATATAATTCCCATTTAAAACACGAAGTTCAACAAAGGGATCTCTTTCCAACTAATCATCAAGCTGTACAGCCATATATATATATATATATATATATATATATATATATATATATATATATATATATATATATATATATATATCGGAATTTTTATTTTCAAGTACTGGTTCCATGAAGACATATGAACAAGGAATAAACATGATGATTTGTTACTAAACACGGTAATCAATTAGTTGTAAACAGCTCAATCTTAAAACGGATCAGTCTTGAACTGCGTGGCTTAGTATGGATAATAATAATAATAATAATAATAATAATAATAATAATAATAATAATAATAATAATAATAATAATAGCAGCAGATATTTCAACTGAAATAGCTCTAAATACAGTGTGAAAACCGATTTAACCCCCTCACTCACACATTTACATATACTTCTTGCAATTTTTATCTATGTAGTGTTTATGACTGGAAATAAAAACAAAGATTACAATCATGATTTTATTTGAAACATTGGCTCGAAGATTTTTAATTCAAAATCAATAAATTCTCTTCTTATTCCTTACTCAATACATTGTAATAGGACATACTCGATTAATTTGGCTGGTTATACCAAAGAACTTTATGATAAACACAGTCACACATAAACACAGATACACATAAATTCCTACTGGGTAGTTATTTAATAATAGAAACATGTCAGTAGTTGGATTTATCTTTTTTTTAAAGGTGCATTCAATTTGTTATTAACAATGTTATTATTATTGTTGGTATAGTGAACGAGAACACAGTGGGTACAATCAAATGTATTTTAATGCATTACAGAATATCTTGGTAAAATCTGAGATCCACACAGTAATACTTCATTTGTGAAATATCCATCAATTGTCTCAGACTTTGTTGTTTCTTCGTTCCCATACCAGTTACTCCGCTTCATCTAATTTGATTTGTGTAGATCAGATGGTTAGTAAATATCATTATCCATCATACAATGTATGTGGTTCATAGTCCATTACATAGACTTGTGCTTGGTAAATGTGCGAAATTAGTGTAATACTTATGAGTCACGAACACATACACACGGATCAATAAGGCAATTTTACTACTTCTAAGTATAAACTAGAATTACATTTGACTAATCACTGGTTAGTGAGTAATGTCGTGTTTATCTAGACGTTTAGTGCTGCTGATCGAATTCTATCGATCAAGTTGCAGTATGGTCACTAGTCTGAATGACCTGACATTTTATACACTTTGTTGAGATTTTGAATGGTTGAAGATAGCCGGTTGGAAACCCTGTGCACTAATGAGAAAGCTGATGCTCTCTGTGCGATTCAAACATTCGTCACCTAATTTCACAGTCTGTGACATTACTGTTGACATGTGTTTAGCCCGAAGAGATCGGGTTTTATACATGAGCAAATTTATATCAATAAGTAATAATTTTAAGCTCCAGAAAGTCGCTCACCAACTTAATGAATCACTCATGTTAGCCAATACTTGTTCAATGGATGCTATGTTGGTCATTTATTAAAATAAATTGGTTCGAGTTTCAGTAGTAGTGGGTCGTCAACCGGCACGTCCACAATTAGCAAGTTCCAACCAAGGAGAAATGTACATTCTTGATTCTGTTGCTAACTCCTACTCACAAAAAGAGAAATTTTTAGGCTCAGCAAACGTCACTGGCATTCATATACACGAATATATACAGTCTGACCAATTCAGTCTTGTTTCACTGTCAATAATGTGAAAAAGCAAATTTTTACAATTACTAATAGTTTCATTTTTGTTGTATGAATTAGAATTTCGTTTTTCCAAGAAACAGATACATTCTAGTGCTTTCTTTGGATACTTGTCATTTGCATTACTTGTTTTGTCCAATGTATTTTCCTTACTTTCTTCATTTCAGGAACGTGATTTAAAACAATATTTACACGATTGTCATGGAATTATGCATTCGGATAATGTTCAATTATTTCTATACCAGTTATTACGTGGCTTAGCTTACTGTCATGAGCGTCGTATACTACATCGTGATTTAAAGCCACAAAATTTATTGATCAATAGTAGAGGAGATTTGAAACTGGCTGATTTTGGTTTAGCTCGCGCCAAATCAATTCCGATTAAAACTTATTCTAATGAAGTTGTCACATTATGGTAAGCTAATTGTATATGTATTTGTGCATACCTGAAGGTGTATATATCACCAATACAATTTAATAACTATATATTTTTGTATATGCAAGAGTGATATTGTAGACAAAGTTATTCTTAAAGACCATTTAACTAGAAACCATCACTTTGGGAAGCATTTTATACGGACGTTTATTGTGCGTATTCTATAATAACCGCTGATTCGAAGATTTCTGGGAATAGTGGTGTTGGGGAGATCCAAATATTCCTCGAGAAAGTTCAGAGGGGCCCTAAAAACGCTGGGAAACATTTTATCCAATTAGAGTTGAATAGAAGTTTCTCAGAAACATCTAGAAAAGGAAAACTCACGAGTCACATTCTTGATTGATTAATTACCCATCCTGCTATCATGTTTAGTACGGTTCCAGAACCTTCCAGAAGCCCAAGGCCATTTTGGAATACTATACATATCCTCGATTTTCTGTACAAACCAACCTTGGAGTAAAGCGTTCTTTTCGTAGTTCGAGCCTTTTCTCTCGTGTTCAAGTTGTCGTGTAGATTTAGTTTAGGGTTATTAAAAGAGATTAGGAAACCGATTTAAGCGATTTAAGTTGTTATCCTGGTCTTTTAAGAGCTAGGTAGGCATATCATTCATAGTGGAACATTTGTCTTATGTGTTAGGAAACGTCTAGTTTATATCTTAGTAAAGAATTCGAAAAAAGAGAAAAACTAAGGCATAATCTGTTCAGAAACGTTATAATGGTTGACACTAATGACTTTGTGGATCAAACGAGTTATCTGATATTTGCTTGATAAAGATCAAAACCAATCTATCGAAATATACACTCTTAAGTGTCGTTTTCATTATGTATTAACATTAGCTGTTCGATCGGCCATCACGTATGATTCTCAACATCATAGTTTACAGAAATAGTTTTACACTATATGTTCATGTTACTCTTCCTAGTTTGCTGCAACTATCTCCCCCATATAATAGCAATGCTTATATGAATTTTTCTAAGGAGCCTAAAATAATGACAGAATAGATTGACTAATATGTGATTATTTTCCATTCTGTAGCAACATGAATTCAAATCTGGAGTAGAGGAAGATAACTTCTTACTTACTTACGCCTGTTACTCCTAATGGAGCATAGGCCACCGACCAGCACTCTCCTACCCACTTTGTCCTGGACCTTTTCTTGTTCCATCCAATTCTTGTTCATTTTTCTCATGTCTTTCTACGTTTCGCGGCGTAATGTGTTCTTTGGTCTTTCTCTCATCCTTCGACCTTGAGGATTCCATGTGAGGGCTTGTCTCGTGCTTCCCTCAATGTATGTCCTATCCACTTCCAGTTCTTCTTTTTTGATTTCTTCCTCCACTGTGATCTGAATTGTTCTCTCCCACAGTAGGTTGTTGCTACCACTACTACTACGGATCCGAAGTATTTTGCGTAGAAAACTGTTAATGAACACCTATATCTTCTGGACAATGACTTTCGTGGTTTTCCAGGTTTCGGCCCCATACAGTAGAACTGTCTTCACATTTGTATTGAAAATTCTGACTTTGGTGTTGGTCGCCAATTGTTTTGAGCTTCAGATGTTTTTCAGTTTTCAATATGCTGCTCTCACTTTGCCGATCCGTGCCTTCACATATGCATCAGATCCACCGTGTTTATCGATGATGCTGCCCAAAGATAACTTTTAACTGACTCAATTATTTGAAATGTTTATTTTTTACATTAATAAAAAGAACAAATTGAGTGAAGAGATTTTTTAAAATAAGTTTTTCATCATGGTTCTATACTGATACATAGATATACTTGGTTTACAACAATGAACTGACACTCATCGAGTAGAGTTGCGTTACGTAATAATTATGTAATGCCACATTGATTATAAAGTAGTATTGAGTAATTGAACGGAAGATGATTATAATATTCAAAGTAATTATTCAGAAAATCAAGCAGTGGCTACATCGCATAATATATGAAAAGAACTAACAAAACATTTTGTTGAATGGTCAGTAATATGGTAGTTACATAAGAATCAAGAGACGAATGTTGAGAATACATACAACACAAAAGTGGAAGAAATCGGAAAATTGTCTAAACATTTTTGAAAGAATGGGTTTAACCAAAGTTCAGCTAAAAACTCACTCCTATACCGATGGTCAAGGTAGCGTAAGTGGTTATACAAACGTCTTTTGGATCCATAGGGTAGGTTAATGAACATGGATTACGATAGCTTCAGTAATATGCAACAGACAAACTCGTAAACCATATGGTAAATTTGATAGAATATGATCGATAACTTTAAAAGCTTTATTCAAGTCAACCTGATGTCTTATGTCTATCAAGTGAGCGAGTATAGATGGAACTCGTGATGACTCTTACCTGTCCTTTGCTCGACCAAGGCAGATGATATTCCGGTATGCGATGATAGACTTGACGAGTTGTACGCCTTATACAACTAGCTCCACAGGAGCAGTTGAGTTGGTAAATACACATGGATGTGGCGAATTCAGACAGTCTGTCTTTATTGATGGTATTTAATATGAGGCGGATATAGAAAACCCCATTCTGTTTGGCTGCAGTAGATGTTTTCTGCACCACCTTTCTTAACCTTTGAGTCACAATTACTTCAGTAGCATCATCGTTTTCTGTCATGTATAATCCGATAGAAAGATCGTTTTTTATCTTCTAATCTTAGAATACATTAGAATTAATTAATGTCGTGTATGTTTATCATGCTTACTGATTTTTTTATAATTTCAATCGTTACCTAACAAATTTATATCATTATATTTGATTGATATATGTTGTGCACTGTTGATAGTTATCATTTCTGATAACTGACCCTCATAATCAAATTTTAATTTGTTCAGATAAGATATTTTATATTAGTTTTATTGTTATTGAAAGATACTAAGAAATATCGAATGATCATTGTGTGTGTTTATGTATCTTTTAAAGGTACCTACAAATCAAATTTATTAATTATTATTATCATATGATCATACATCACTATGGGTATGATATATATATATATATATATATATATATATATATATATATATATCATGAATTCCACTGTATTTTATATAAAACAATCCTTACTTGAGATATGTATTACTCATGGTAAATTACCATGTACCTCGAAATACAATCCTTATTGTAAATTGTACGAAAGGTAAGGGTGGTCATACCAAAACTGTAAAATTAGTCCGTGAAGTTATTGGCTGTTGATCTGAGCTATGTGGCTGCAGTCCGTACGACTATTGTAACTAATGGTTGAAGATGTTGAGTGACATAGTTCAGAATCTGTTCTACTCATTCTGATGCGTCGGCATCTATCTAAATCTTGAATCTTAGTATTCCTTCTTACATTTTGTTTCCTCTAATTATGTTCTCAATATTTATTTGTTCTTGCTATCATTGACGCTATAATAATTTCAAATCTTTCGTAGCACATCTTGTTAATCGTGTCTTTTCGTGTTAATGTGGTTTGACAATTTTGGCTAATGTATATTTTTACCACACTCTACGTTTATTATGACTGGCCAAATCCTTACTTGTTTGTCTCATCCTATTTTTGTGTAAATTCATAGTTAACTTTTATGTTTAACTAGCATTCCAGGAAATGGACCTTTTTTAAATTTTTCTTGTTTCGTCCTAGTATGGAAATCCTCAACAGTACACATCCACGATCGACTCGTGAATTCAACTGTGAAAATACTAAAATCTCCACAAATCCCCATACTGAAATATCTTTGTTTATACTTAGAAACTGAAAATTACGGATGACAATATCCCGTTAAATAATCCTATATGTAGATCAATTTCCATTTTTTATATCAAACCAGAAAAGATGAGTATGATTTGAAGTGAATGTAAATAATTAAAAATTCAATTATAAAATTGACATGACAGTTAAAGTACACTTGAATTTCAATATGAATCTATTGTAACTTTCGAATTCCAGTCTATGTATTTCAGTTTGACCAACTGGTTAGTATAATCAGCCATCATACATGAACAATGTATCTAAGACCTGTATAGTACTTAGACTTCTAATGAATGGTGATAAAGATGAATTACAATAAACAGTTGCATTAACGCGTATATTGTATATTTACATGAATCTTTAATGAGAGTTTCACTAATTATATCTCCTCAGCACATCTATACATTAAATGAATACTGAGGAGTCCCACAATAGGACGAAAAGGCCTTTCAGTGTTTCCAGGTTTTCCATGATGGTCTAGCTTCAATCGACTCATGATCTTAATTATTGAAACTACAAAAATAATCATTGAAAATATTGGATACGATACACTAAGTAAATATTGAAACTATAAAACCTCATCTTAATGAATTTGAATAATTAATTAGTCTACTGAGTGATTTTGTTGTACGATTTTCGTGTTTTCCATAATTATGGTAAATTATTTTTTTACTGATGTTGTGGTTTGTTGGATACAGTGTCACAGAAAGACACGAAAACGAAATAAGGGTTAATAAGTTTTTTAAAATCCTTTTTCCATCTAGAAAGATTCGGTATATAACACTGTGTGTGTGTCATGTGTGAAGCTTTCGTTCTGCTCTGAAACACCTTCAAAATGTTTGTTTATTGTTACAACTAGAAAATTCTTTAAATCAATAAATAAGAAGGATTGCAAAGGTTTTTTTTCACGGAAAATGAAATGATTTTTTGAGAGGCTAAAAACATTATTGATGTTAAGGTTCTTCATATATATGAAAAATCCTACCAATGTATCGTCATAAATTTAAATCTGCATAAAATTTATCTCGTCAGTGACATACACATGTTTTAAGCTGTGAATAATCTCCTATCATGTAAAAAGGAACTCACTAAACAATACCACTGATCAATGACAAAAGTTATTCATCGTGTTTTGTACCAGAGAAATGATCAAGTTTAAAGATGATCTTAAGTTTTAGATCAAGCGGAGACGTATATATTGGTTCCTCAAAATAGATATCTAATACTATTGATTATAAATTCAGCGTGTGTTAAAAACGTTTCCTAAAATTTATTGACTTGGAATGGCTACTTAACAGTTATATCAGTTGACTTTCAGCGAATAAACTGCAGGTTCAAACCCTACTCCACCTATTCTACTTTGGGCAGTTGAACAGTTTCACTAACTCTCATAAATTTAAATAATATAGTTTAAAGCCACACTAGATCATCAGTCTTGTTTACTAGCTGTAGTTTCTTGCTATTTCCTTTCATCCTTAAAACTTAAAAAATTGGTCATTCTAACGATAATACAAATGATATTACCTACTTGCTTACTTACTTACTCGTGGAGCATATGTTACCGACCAGGATTCTCCAATCTACTTTTTCCTGGGCTCTTTTCCAGTTTTTGTCTGGTGCTATTCATTATTTTTTTCTTTCTCCAATTACCGATGTAATGTGTTCTTTGGTCTCTCTCTTTGAGCATTCCAAGTTACGGTTTACTTCACTATACAGTTTAATGACTTTCACAATGTTTTGTCCTATCCATGTCTAACGTCTTTTCCTAATTTTCTCTTTAGTTAGAATCTGGTTTGTTCTCTGTCATATTAGCTTGTCGCTAATCATGTCTTTACCGAACAATAAATATTTCGACCACTTCCATAGCTTCTTCGTCAAATATGATTATAATTGATATATTAGATTTAAATCTTGTAAGGTAAAATTTTGTTTTTATAATTTAGTTCACATATTTAATGAACAAACAATAATATACAAGTCCATTTAAATTTCTATTTTACTACTTATTAGATAATATCACATATGAACTATATAGTATATTGATTTATAGTTATAAGTATTATTTTGATTAAATAACTTCTTACTTTAAATTAATTACAACATTGTTAGTATTTCTAAGTTCAGTGTAAATTCTTAACATACACTACAGAATACTTTATTTTTGCTTCTTTTTTTAAAAAAAAAGAGGAAAACATTCTTCATATCTTAATTAATGCTAAGGATAACAAGTTTGTTTTCTTTTTTCTTCTCTTCATTGTTTTGTTAATGACCTTATAAAGAATTTTATATTTTTGCACATTTCATATTTCTGTTTTGCTCTCAATTTCATGGGATCACATGACCATTAAAAATGGTGCAGTGAATATTTTGACTTATTTATTTGCAGTTTAATTGAATATTTTCAGTTTTCTCACTTTTTTTGTTATGTGTTTTCCTTTTAAGTTGTTTCTTTCTTTCTATGTCTCTTGTAAGGATTACATAGATACAAATATGTTTTTCATTGTTATAACTCACAATCATTAGGCTCCGAGTTTCAATCTCTATATATATTTACTTACCTACCTATTTTAATCAATTGGTCAGCCACGAACAACTTACATAAACACATTTAAAAGAAAGGACTAACAAAAACAAATGACAATACGAAATCAAGATTTAGAGGAATATATGCAACTGATAAACCTGGGCCACTATAATTAATTTTATACCATAATGTTACTGAACATCAACCAATTAATTAGTTATCGCGTGGGCATCAAAATGGATAGTTTGCACCTACTTCATTTGGTTCAATTCAACTGTCATTGACTTTATTAACTGGTGTAACGGTATCTTGGTTTGGCAACTTCTAGATTTTTCTTCTAACATGCTTTACTACTTTTCATTCATTTGTATCAATGTTTTTCCCCTGTCTAGGTACAGACCACCAGATATTTTGTTAGGTTCAACTGAATATTCTACTCATATTGATATGTGGGGCGTCGGTTGTATATTCTATGAAATGGCTACTGGTTGGCCACTTTTTCCTGGCTCTACTGTAGAAGAACAATTGACACTGATTTTCAAACGATTAGGTAACCATTGGATTATACTTGTTATTATTGTTATTTAGTATTAATATATATCATATGTACACTATTAAATAGTGTGTAGGTGGTGTATTTCTTTCAAGCATTTTTTTATGTGTCTAGCCCTGTGGAATATAGGATATGTGTTTCATCCTATTTGGAACTCATCACTTGGATATATCTGCATGTCAGTGTTCATGTTCACATTAAGACTCAAACTCACTACCTTTCACTCTAAACACTAACACGTTATTCACCAAGTCTAAACGGCCACTGAATTGTTCAAGTAGTATGAATGAAAAGGTATCAACAAGGCATTACACTTTCGTTTCGCTGATATTCGAGACTCCAAACGATAAATTTCCACTGTACTATGTTCATCATAGTCAATTTGTCTTGAATATTAATAACAGGAAACTACAAACCTTTACTAATGTAACTCTTTTTGTTTAAATATTAAGAATTCAATACTATTGTTTTAATCGTTGTGAAGCACAAATTAATATGTGTATAAATTAGTAATATATGACATTATTCTTAGTATTTGAAGTATTATACTCAACTTTCAGAAGAGGGATAGGTTAGAAATTTCAATCACTTATTAAAATTTAATCGATGGGCTAATAATGATGAGTTATTATATAAGATTGACTACCTAACACGGCAATTTTATATTTAACCACTTAGCATTTAAAAATTATCTTGGTACAAACTGTAAACTTTCTACAATTAATTAGTAATTACTAGTGTTTATACGCCAAGTGTAGCTTAGCATTAAATGTAAGTTTTCACTTGGTTGTAGAAATACGTTTCTATCATTATTTTGTTCTGAAGTACTTTACGTGATTTGACTAGTAGTTGTCTGAATAATCCACTGATTTGATCCTGTTGATAGGCAGAAGGTTATACATCAATAGTAAAGAATAGTCGTAGATTTAGATGAGACGCCTACTTGATGCCTTTCGATTTTTAAAAATCGTTTTTCCAGTTCACATTAGTCAATGGAGTAAAAATTCAGGAATCAGGAAGGGTTTAATGTAGTATATATGAGATTTGAAACATTAATGCTGAATCGAAAATAGATCTGGAGACTACAGGAGAATTAACATATAAAATTTCTTACTGGCTCATTCACTTGATATTCTGAAGGATACATTCCATTTGTGTAGAAACTACATAGAAAACCATATTAAAAAATACACAAAAACTGCAGAATGTACCACAGTTGTAAATCACTTAAAACAAATTCAAATGAATTTCAATAAACTTATATATTATTAAACTCTTTTCCTTGGAACAAAAGTGAATTCTCCTAAAAAAATAATCAGGAAACTGAAAAATGCTCACATACAATTTTTTAGCAAATCAATGATATGAGGAAATTTCAAATAAAATCTAGGATTCCATATATATATATATATATATATATATATATATATATATATATATATATATATATATATATATATATATATATTGGTAATGCAATGAGAAGACGAAGTTTATCAGAATTATGTGATATATTTGCGCAATACATTTCGAACAATCTGATCACAGACATCATACTTCATTGCGAAACATTTAGTTGAGACTGGTCCTAAGGTTGACATCAAGTCACCATTTGTAGTGTTATACAAAAGCTTTCAAGGACGTATACTAAGGTTTATTGAAGCCTTCGCTATACGAAAATTGAAATCCCCTTTATGCGTTCAAAAACAATTTGTCCTTACACTTTACCTACCCTGGTAATACTGATTTATCATTCGAAGTGGTAATCATATTGTTTATGTGTACTGGGTTTGAATCCCGCGAGCGGGATCGTTGATGCGCACTGCTGAGGAGTCCCACAATAGGACAAAACGGCCGTCCAGTGCTTCCAGGTTTTCAGTGGTGGTCTAACATCAGTCGGTTTCTGATCCAATTATTTTTTCTTTTCTTTGTTATGACTTACCTTTAACCTGTCTTGTTGACCTTTTAATTTTCATATAAAAATGTCTTAACAAGTATATTTGTGATCAGATTGTTCGAAATGTATTGCACAAATATATCACATAATTCTGATAAACTTCGTCGTCTTATTGCATTATCGGAATTTACCAAAGGGACTATTTGTTATATATATATATATATATATACCAGTGTGATCGATTAAGAATCTAAAGTATCACTAAATTTAGTACCATTTCTTTATACATGTCTAGAATTCTCACGTCATCAATAACCATATAAATCACCCTTTAACTGATGAAATAATATGTTTTCCCTAATAAACCATAATGGTTACCTATTTTCCTATAGACTAATTCCAGAGTAGTTAGTTTATTTTATAGGTAGTCTAGTGAACAAATTTTACACTTGCATGAGTGTAGGTAGTAAATAATAAGGTCTTGTTTGTTGGTCGTCACAGTTCAACGTTGAGAATTTCTCAATTGTACATTGTATCTGGGTTCTCTTTAAATAAAGTTTTTCGAGTTTTCCGTGCGAAATTATCTGAGGTGGATGACGGTTTAATTGTAAAGCTTTCCTCTGCTGTGCTAGCTAAAATTATCAGTGTCTACACCTCAAGTAGAAGTGAACTCCAAGTATGTGCTAATAATTTTGTCCAGAACGACAATGAAAACTTCGTAATTCAACCATTCAGCTCAGTGAACATAACATCGTTGACATCACTTCTGCTATTTAGTTCTGAGAATTGACTACTTGGTAAGAAAACCTGTATACCACGGAAATTTCATTTATTTCTTTTTTACATTTTTTATTCTCCTGCTGTGTTCAAGTTGTTCTCACCTAGTTGTAAGAAGAAAGTATCAGGTTCAAGTATCGTTTCTTATTATCAAGTTATCTCTTAATCCATCAGGAGATCGTATAAAAAGATCTAACTTCTTAAAGCTGCCGCCAGAAGCTTACATAACTTCTGAGAGCGATCTGATGCACCTTTTAAAATAGAGGCTTGTTATGAACTATAGAAAATTTAATTATAAAGCTTTTAATGATAAGTGACAATCTCACAAAGACGTTGAGGTTTCTTCACCGGGATATAGAAATAGGCTAATATGTAGTAGCAGCGGTACACTTTTCTGTTATCCAACATATCTGTCGATGCATCTACTTACATGATTTTTTTGGTAAACATTTTTCCCAGTTAATATTTACTATATTTAGCAATATTAAAAGTACTTGAACAAATCATATTAGTCATGAGAGTAATAACGTCTATATATATGTATGTAACCAATCATCTCTTGGGTCAACATTAGTCTCAATAATAAAATATACATAAGGTCAAATAAATGTTTATTTCCGATGAACATTTCAATTTCTTTTCTATACAGTTTTGTTTATGCACTTTTCTGGATAGTTTTCATAAGTCAATATATGAAAAACTAAATCTTAAACATGAACACCAATAATATTCGATAACTGTTTCTGATTAAGGAATTTTGTTAGGCTTATTTGAATTTGTAGTTGATACAAAACTAGACAGCATCAGACGTTTTATACTAGTATTGGACTGCTGAACCGTTTGAGATCAGGACCCCTCCGTGAATCGAGCACAGTGAAGTCTTGTACTAGAACAAAATAACTTTTATTAGATTGTTGGAAAAGCTTTCCGTTTGTCCAGTCATTTAGTTCTCTTGAGATAAACCTCAACACAAACATTTTGAAGTGTTTTGTATATTTAGGACATTGTGAATTAGCTTATGTGGTTTTTTATCCTACATGCATGGAAAAAGTACCCATAAATTCAATCAAAAATAAGTAACATAAATTGTATGTTCATAACCCGGATGAGAGTGAAATAAAGGTGAACCAGATTTCTTTGTGTCTTTCAAATGTTTCGTTTCGGTGACCTTTACTTAAATGATTGTCCATTTAAGTCTCAATAGTTTTGCTTAATTATGAAACTTTTGAAATGGTTTTTATAATTCATGTTTTGTGGGTCACAATTGACAGAGAAGAGGGATAGAGTAAGTGGGCTGATAACTTTGACTTGATTGGTTTAAAGTTATATTTATTCTTTTTTATTGATTAGTCACATTCCAAATCTACCTGGTTCTAGGTACATCTGATAAATATAACCATCTGCTGACACTCATATCGTTTAAAAAGTTCGTGGCTATTTGAACTCGGTAGATTAGGGGATAATGTGTCAGGATTTGAAGCGATAGACTGTGAGCTAAAGTGTGTGAACATCAACGATAGGATGCAGATATCACAATTGATTGATCACTGGTGACCAATGTCATGCGTGTCTAGTCCTTATTATTAGTGCAGATTGAATGCTATCGATCATGTAGCAATGTGGCCACCAGTCTAGGTGACTCGACATTGCGGGCACTATTGTAAGATTAGATGGTGGTTGGAGGTAGTCGACAGGAAACCCTGGACCCGGGTTTCGTGCTACTTGGCACTCGTCAGCAAGGGCCCGGATAGCTCAGTGGTAACGTCTCTGACTATGAAGCTGGGTGACACGGGATCGAATCCGCCAGGGAGCACCAGTTCCCTCAAAGATTACAGGTACACCTTTCTGACGAGTGCCAAGTAGCACAAAACCCGGGTCCAGGGTTTCCTGTCGACTACCTCCAACCACCATCTGATGCAGATATATCCAATTGAAGAGCTTCAGATAAGACGAAACTCCTTCCCTTAGATTCCACTTTTAGCCGCAATTCATATCTATTTAGAACTATAAAATAGAGCTGATATCGAGGCTATTCGCCCATTTCAAACAGAAACAGATCATTCACAGTCCTGAATATCAATAAATACTCACTAATTAATAATATGGATTTAGGTGTTTTTAAACAGTTACTTTTAAATTAGCTTTCAATCATAATCAAATTTACGAAATGTTAAGCAGTTATTTCGTCTTGCTTTCCATCAGTGCATGCACAGATAGCACACCATATCATGGTTTCATTTATTTGGAATCCATTATACGACATTTTGTAATCTCAGTCAATTCATAGTAATATCGTAAACCCCATCCAATATCAATTAAATAAAGTCTAAACACATTACACTGACGGGATTTCGGATGACATATGTATGTCATTAACTCATACTATTTACTTCTGCGGAATTTGTATCGGCTAAGATAAAATTTAGATTGACATAATGAATGGATCAATGTTAGACCATCATTAAAAACCTGGGAGTATCGGACGGCCGTTTCGTCCCAGTATGGGACTCCTCCGCGGTGCGCATCCACGATCCCACGCGTGGGGCTCGAACCAAGGACCTTCGATCTCGCACGCTAATGCTCAATCTCTATACTACTGAACTGACATCCAACAGTCCCGTACTAGGACGAAACGGTCGTACAGTGCTTCCATGTTTTCAATAGTGATCTAACATTCATCTATTCATGATATCAATCTAAACTCAACAATCTCCACAACCCCCTATACTGATTAGGATAAGATTGATAATATTTAGATTTATCCAGATTTCTTTCATTTTGGGCAATCGTGTAGTTATAGTAACATTTTAATCGTCACACAACAATGTACTTGTGTATGTCATCTAACCAAGTAGTATCAACACATGATTGATGAGTGTAACTATTTGAAACAAGATCATCTTATCAAATTTTGTTCACTTCGACAAACATTGATATTAAGCAAGTTATTATTTGCTTATAAAACATTTACTCATAGTTTATTGACAAATTGTTCATTATATAGAATTAGAGATTACTACTACTAATAATAATACTACTGACAAATTATTTTATTTATGTATTAATCAATGATATTACTCGCAGTCATGTTAAAGAATGAATTTATGGAAAGCGAAGTGAATACCGCTACTTTCTTGTATGTTTATTTGAAATACAATTTATTTATTATTTTAAAGTCATAATTTGCTTATATTTATTGTCATTATAGGTACTCCAAATGAAACGAATTGGCCAGGAGTTACCAGCCATCCAGATTATAGTAAATCACTTAAATATGGTCCATATCCTGGTGAACCAGGGGGTCTTCCACATTTAACTCCACGTTTATCACGTCGTGCACATCGTTTAATGGCAGAGTTGTTAGTTTTTCCTGGAATTCAACGAATCTCTGCTATGAAAGCTTTGAAACATGAATATTTTATGGATTCTTCCCGGTTTCCATTTCATACATTTAACAGTTTATCAGCAGATTCAAGTGTATTCGATGTTCCAGGTGTACGATTAGCATGTGATCCTGGACGTAGTGCCAGTCTACCGACAAATCGTATGAGTACCTCAAGTTATTTTTCTTCAAGTAATGGATATAATAATAATATTGTAAGATGTACAAATTCACAATTAAAAGTTAATCCTCATCATCGTCATTCACAAATTGAAATGAATAATTTGATGAAACACCGAAATAATCATGATTATTATCGTAATCAAATGTCCGGTTTATCGAATTGCAATAATGTTAAGATGATAACGTCTCATTTCCAAAGTTATACTAACAATATCAATACTACTACTAGTAATAATAACAATAATATTAATAATAACAATACCAATACTAACAATAACAACAGCAATAATAATCATTTCTTTCCTAAATATCATTGTGAAATTAGTAATATGCCTCCCCCACCTCCTCCTCCTCATCAATCTATTTCATCAAATTCTATGTGTGCTTTACAAGTATATTTTAATAATACCACCGGAAACACTACTGTTAACAATAATAATATCACTACTACTAATAATAATAATAATGCATCTTGTCGACCATATTCAACAGCGTTCGAATCAAATTATCCTCTCCCTTCTATATCGAATTCAAGATCATTTATTAATTCGGATTTCGTACTTGGCCCAACGAAATTCAATGATCAATATCAAATCAAACCAATCATAGGATCAACAATAATAGGATTAGATGTAACAAATTGCACCACATCAATTAATAATAATAATAATAATAATAATAATAATAATAATAATAATAATAATGAAAATAGTAATAATGCTACCACTATTGTTTATAAACCACAAACAGTAAATCGTTCTAATTGGTTAAACATTGGACGACAATCTTCAGGTGAGATATGATGTAATGTTCTTTTCACAGTTAGCCTCTCACTTTTAGATAAATTCTCATGTGGAAAGCAATTAATAGAATAAAATAGTGATTTGTTTTCGATGAGTTTCATTTCCAAAGCCCTACGGCTGTATATATTGCAGCTCTGAAATTGCACTCATTGGCAAGGATTCCTTCGTCGAAATATATTCTTTAAAGGCTTAGTGTCAGTAACTCAGTTGCAACGCATGATCTGTACGTATATGCATCGGTTCAAGTTGCCATACCCGATTACCACAGAAAGATGAAATTATCAGGACAAATCCCACAGTAGTAGCGACAGTAACAGTATCACTGGTAATTGAAGAGATTAGGCATCGAAGATAATATTCGAGAAAATGCAAATTAGTGAGATGAGAAAAAAGCAACTTACGTCACTTGTGGATTAGGTGAGATATCCGTCGTCTAACCTAAGGACGAGTTTGTTGCGCAGCAGTTTGCTCCGTTCTACTTTATGCGTGTTAAACATGGCCATTACAAATGGAAGACATTTGTTGGTTACTGGTATTCGGAGTACTTTTCGTGCATTTTGGGACCACCGAGTAAGCAATGCCTGGGTTAGGAATTGAGTACTAGGTAAAAATAGTAAATCGATTGATGAGGTAGTATATCATCATCAACTGAGATGGTTGGGACATGTGTTACGTATCCCTAGCGCCACTCCGTATCTTGGCGGGCGGTGTTTTTTCTGGTGCAGAAGCAGGTTGGAAGAAAGCTAAGAGTTGCCAAACCAAAACGTGGCATCAGTCTATATAATCATCGATAATTATATTGAGCCACGTTAATAGGTGGAATCTCATGGACCCAGGACCATCAAAACAAAGAAAGAGGGCATTACAATGAACGTTATCCAATGCTATGCGCCTACCAACGATTACATTTAAGTTAAAGATCAATTATACGATAGGCTGCAGTCAATCGTTGAGAAATACCCAACAAAGAACTTGACCATTCTGATAGGAGACTTAAATGCAAAGTTTGGGATGGACAACACCGGGTATGAAGACAACAGTCAACCAACACCCAAGTCAGAATTTCCAATACAAATATCAAAACAGTTCTACTGTATGGGGCGGAGATTTGGAGAACTACGAAAGCAATCATCCAGAAGATACAAGTGTTTATTGACAATTGTCTGCGCAAAATACTTCGGATTCGTTGGACAGGTACTATCAGCAACAACCGACTGTGGGAGAGAACAAACCAGATTCCAATCGGAGGCAGAAATCGGGAAAAAAACGCTGTAAGTGGATAGTGCACACATTGAGGAAAGCACCCAACTGCGTCACAAGGCAAGCCGTAAAGGACAAAGGAGGAGAAGACCAAAGAACACATTACGCCGAGAAATTGAGACACATGAGAAGAATGAACAACAATTGGATAGAACTAGAAAGGAAGGCTAAGGACAGAGTGATTCGAAGAATGCTAGTCGGAGGTCTATGCTCCATTGGGAGGAACAGGCGTAAGTAATTACGCCAATAGGTATGGACTACCTGGTTCAGGTCAATGTGATCATCGTAACCAACGTTCAGAGACCTTGGATGACATGGTCCAAAATCGTTTTAAATGACGCAGGTGCATCCATTTAGTTTTTTCCCAAATCATGAGATTATGAATTCTCCATAACTTTTTTCTCATCTCACTAATTTGCATTTTCTCGAATATTATCTTCGATGCCTAATCTCTTCAATTACCAGTGATACTGTTACTGTCGCTACTACTGTGGGATTTGTCCTGATAATTTCATCTTTCTGTGGTAATCGGGTGTGGCAACTTGAACCGATATATATACGTACAGGTTTTACGTTGTGACTGACTGACCACCACTACCTCCACTCTTTAAACCCTATTCTCGTACTGCCGTCATCGATTAAGAATGTACAAATGTTGGACAACATCGGTTGTTTAGAACAAATAGAATGAGATGGTTATATGCCTTTAGTATTTTGGATACTTTTTTCCGGGCTTATCGTATATGTATATTGGTAATCTACTCATATATACCACTCTTTAAAATAATACATTACTTTTTAATTTCCTCTCTTTTTGTGAGAGAGATGCTTTTCTGTGTTTTTCAATAGGTTGGTGGCTAGTTTCAAAGTTATCTCTTTTTGATATCCGATTACATTAATCGATTTAGTATAATAAGTTATCTGATTGTCCAAGATGCGTTTGTCACATGGTTGAAATTCATATCTTCTAAAATATAAAAAAGGGTCCTATACATATATGTACATGCTTGCAATATAATCCATTTGAGTCGACATTGTCGAGAACTGCGACAGACTACCCAAATGCCTAAACTGAAGCGAATAGCTTCTTTAAGATCTAAATGCAGTAAAACATATTAAAATATATATTCCCTTGTTAATTAGAGGTAAGGTTAACATTTCACATTCCCAAATTTAACCAATAATCTCTTCAGGGTTATAAACGACATTGATGATGTATCAATTACGATTAGACGACATTTCTGCTAATTGAGTAATATGAGTATAACAATATCGTATACACTTTATTGTACGGATGTCGAATTAAAATTCATGTGTATGTAGGAAATTAGGAAGTCAGTCATCAATTCATAAACACTTCTTAATACATACAGATCCCCAAACTGTATGGTTTTTTGGATAAGTAGTATCGATAATAATTGGGATGCAGTCTTGATTGATTAGTCTTTTTTTTAATAATTCACTGATACAGGACTTCAGTGTTTTACTTTAGCTTGGAATTGAAATCTCTCGCTTGATTTTATACATGGTTCAATCACATTATTTTTCTCTTTTCAAGGTCGATTTGAAGATCGCCGACGTAGTCTTTTCTCGTGAGATCACCATACATTTGCAATGTACAGAAATGCATAGAGAGGGGGAGAATGAGATGGCCATAAGCGAGGTGTTTTGGAACTGCTTTTTTCTCTCTCACAAACGCGTACATCAGCCGATCATGACGACTACTTTGCAATAACTCTATCTCTATACCTAACTTTTTTTTCCTTCAAACATGTACAGTCTTCCATGATTATTATTGTGTTGTCTATTAGTGATAGACAAGTGATAACTAGTGATCTGTTATTACCTAATTTACCGATATGCATCACATGATTTCTTTTTTATCTTACTGTTCTTCCATTATTGTTGATGTTGTTAGTGTTTTTTAAACAAAATTTATTTGTGACTTGCTTTTGACTTTTATTCATGCATTTTATTTTTCATAATGTTTAGTTATTCTGGTCTCCCCTTGTAGCATACATATACATATATATATATATCCTCATTCCAGTGGTGAGTTTTCATCTGCTACTCGACCACTATTAAATGTTGATGCTACACGTGTTCAACTTGTTTATCAGTTCATCTGAATATATAATAAATATTCTTTCAATGTTCAAAACAGCATTTCACAAATCCCTTGATTATAGTTTTGTTTTTCTTTTGTTTGTCGTTGATAATGATGACTGTATCTTTCAAGCTGATCAGTCTCAGTCAAGTCAGTTAATATATTCATATACATAGTTCCATTTGTTTGTATCTATCCCTTTGCATAAGAACAGCAATAATGAGTAAATATATATGTCAAGCAATGTATAACGAATGCCAGAGTCATACAATTTCATTTAAATAAAAAACTAAGAAAATCCTTTTAATTTGTCTGTTTTATTTTCTTCTACTTTTTGCCCACCGTAGTATGCTAGCTGAGCGTGTGTAGTTTTGCATATAACCATTACAAGCATTATTCAAGTATAGAGGAAGTAGTTGAAGCAATACAATATATTTAACTAAAACTGGCTTATTTGTATACAATAATCCGTCATTATTGTTCAATATATATATTCTTTGGTCAGCATTTCATGATTATATCATAAATTATACAGACAGGGAAGTTTTTGTCGGTAAGTGGTTGAGTATTCAGTTATGAGGTACAATTAACAAGCGTTAAGCGATGGATAACTCCACTGATCTGTACTTTTTATGGATGAGATGATAGGACAACTGTCGTATTTTTCAATTTGTCTGGAAAAGACTATCACTTCAACGCTTAACATATGCCACTGTGTCAGGAGTATCGAAGCATCATAAAAACTCATATCTTAATTGGTAATGAGTTTATAGGTATTAACGCCTCGATTGAACGTGATAGTTCCAAATAAATTATGCATTGAATAGATTTAATAATATATTCCAACGAGTAGAAAAATTATATATCTGACGTTTCGTGACTTAATGTAAGCCACTTCTTTAGAGTAGATAAATCACATTTATAGAACGAGCTATCGGCAAGGATACAGAGCTTAACGACCAATAAAGCATTTCTTATGGAATCGTTTACAACGATCTTGGACTTCCTTATTTCTAGAACATTTAACGATGTAGACAAGAACACAATGTTGAACGCTTTAACAGTGACCCAATGTATATCAGACGTACACATGACAAATCACGCCTAAGAGATTCAAGGTTTTTATATACGATAAGAGGATGAGATAATAGTTCAACGTATCCGTCTACATTGCTGTTTCCTTAACTGGTCATAATCGCTTTCTAGATAGATCACCTTAAGTACTCGCCCCTAAATTGAACTTGTTAAAACCTGAGAATAAGAAGCGTCTTGTTTAGTTTAACTTACTAAAAACGGAAATTTTGTCAGTTTTATTATTTTATTTATTTGAACACATAAATATTGGTGCAAGGGGGGCACCAAATACATATGCGCCACACAAAACAATGATAATTTGAAGAGAAGGAGAAAAGAGAAAAGAAAAAAAAATGTAATGAACGTGGGGAATTATATTAAAAAAAAGGGAGAGAGAGAGAACAATGGTGGAGGAAACGGAAAGGTACAATCAGAAGAGATCTTTCAGTTAAGGAAGATACAACCACTTATTACGAAGAAAGTAAGAGGTTACAGCACGATCGCCGCTGGCTTCTATTCTGAGCCATATCTGATAACGTCTCTAGCCACTGCGTTACACCGTCTCTCGGACTCCAACCAGGGAGTCGTGAAGGACCAACAGAAGCTGGCCCTTTGCAGATTTCTTTCATACCACGACACCATGTCATATACTGACCACCTCTCCGCTTTTTCCAACCAGTCCCAGAGTCGGCAAATAATGCACGACGTGGAATTCTCTGGGACGACATTCGTAGAACATGTCCAAGCCACCGAAGTCGGTGTTTCAAGATGGTGACACCAATTTCATCATCGTCTCTGTGACCGAACACTCGATGCCGAACCTCTGCATTACTGACATGGTGTTGCCACTGGATGCCAGCAATCCTTCGGAGACAACGATGATCGAACACAGAGAGTCGTCTAACATCCTCAACTCGGAGAGGCCAGGTTTCACAAGCATAGAGCAAAACTGCTCTCACCGTCGCGTTGTAGATTCGACCTTTTACAGCCAGACCAACATCACGAAGGCGCCAAAGATGGCCCAGATTGGCATAAGCCGCTCTGGCTTTCACTATACGTGCATTGATTTCATCACTCACACCACCACCAGCACTTACGCAGCTACCTAGATACACGAACTTCTCGAGTTCTTCTATCCGCTCACCACCCAGGATGAGTACAGAATTAGAATACTGACAATCTTGTGGAAGTACTTTGCACTTCGAAGATGCAAAGCACATACCATACCTACAAACATTGATTGCCAACTGATTAAGTGCGGATTGCATGGCTTGGGCATTCTCGCACAGTAAGACAATATCATCCGCATACTCAAGGTCGAGAAGTCTTTCTCCAGGCAACAGTTCAACACCACCATTACTTACATCCGCCAGAGCTGTTTCCAAAATGTCATCGATGGCAAAGTTGAAGAGGAATGATGAGATTGGGCAACCCTGCCCAACCCCACTGCTTGAATGGAATAGTGGAGAAAGGTGGTTGTATGCCCTCACTCTGCCTGAGGTGTTTGTGTATAGGGCTTTTAGGATGTTAATAAACTTCTCAGCCACACCCTTCTTCAATAGACAATCCCAGAGAACAGTTCTGTCCAACGAATCGAAGGCAGCCCTGATATCAACAAACACTACGATTGTTGGCCTTTGATAAGTATGGCGGTGTTCTAACATTTGGCGGAGGGTGAAGATATGATCAATACATCCTCGACCAGAACGAAACCCAGCCTGCTCCTCGCGAGTCAATCCTTCTCGGGTTCTGAACAACCTACGAAGTATGACGGAAGCCAATAGCTTGGACGCAATCGGAAGTAGACTTATCCCCCCGATAGTTGTTACAGGAACATCGTGAACCCTTTTTAAAGATAGGGACAACTATCGACTCATTCCATGACGTTGGTACACTCTCTAGTTCCCAGATCTTTGTAAACAACGTCGTCAGTCCCTGAGTAAGAAAGTCACCACCATCTTTAAAAAGAGCCGGAGGTAAGTCATCTGGGCCCGGTGATTTGTAACGTTTCAAGAGTTGGAGTTCCTTGCGGACTTCCGCCTCATTTGGTGGATCAGTCGTCACCGGCCATGGAGGGCAGGACAGTCTGACCGATGTTGCCGGAGCAGCAGGCCAGTTGAACTGCCCTTCAAAGAATTCTGCCCATCGTCCAAGACGTCGATGGATGTTAGTGATTGGCGTTCCGTCATCCTCGCAGATTGTTTCGCTCACACCAAACTTCTTGCTGCCAGTGGCTCGGATGAGTTGGAAGAGCTTCCGGTAATTACCAGATGCAGCTGCTGCTTCCAGCTCATTAGCACGCTCCGACAACCAGGCTTCACTGTCCTTATGCAAGCGTTGCCCGATTTCATTACGTAACATCCTTCGTCTGTGGTCAAACTCACGGTCACCCGGAGTAGACCGACGGGCTTCAATCAGTTGTAAGGAACCAGAAGAAACCCAGTGCTTGTAAGCGGGACGTTTCGCAGACCCACAACAGACTTGACCCGCCATTTTCATGGCGTCATGCAATTGCAACCAATGCTCATCTATACTTTTCGGTGAAATGCTAGCTAGCCTAGAAGCTAGCTCGGTTCGGTACTTACTAGCAACAGAAGTTGCAGCCAGCTTGCTAACATCAATCCTGTGGTGGCGGTCACTTCGTTGTCCACTGAAAAGTAAGGTAAGATTGGCGCAGACCAGAGCATGATCAGATTCCAGATAGGTACCCCAAAAGGAGCGGCAGTCTTGTACACAACCGCGCCAGCGGTAGCTGATCGCGATGTGATCAATCTGAGTTCAGGCTTGAGATGCAGAAGGGGGACGCCAGGTGGCACATCGGCGATGACTGTGCCGA
Organism: Schistosoma spindalis; assembly: GCA_946903255.1. Lineage (NCBI taxonomy): Eukaryota > Metazoa > Platyhelminthes > Trematoda > Strigeidida > Schistosomatidae > Schistosoma > Schistosoma spindalis. The sequence continues at coordinate 34,364,418 of OX336417.1, read as the reverse complement.
AAGTTAGTGCTAGCCAGAAACAGGTTGTGATCTGTACATAGCTGCAGTAGACGTTCCCCGTTATCTGTCCTGCGACCAACGAGTCCCCATCGGACACCTAAACGACTCTCTTCTGTGCCTAGACGCCCGATCTGAGCATTCAAGTTTCCAGCTAGTACTACAATATCTGTCGAACGCACTTTCTGGAGAAGAACAGTTAGCTGATGGTAGAACTCGTCCTTGATTGCATCCGGGCTGCAATCTGTCGGGGCATAGGCGGAGATGACAAAAAGACATCGTTTCTCACGCCTATTTCTTCTCACTTTGATGGAAATTTCTAATCTAACAGTACGCTTTATCGTAACTGACTCCATCACCAAGTTTCATGCCAGCAACAGAACTGACGATCAAGCCATGGCCATCTACTACTATAGATTGACAATACGAAAGCAAGGCTTTTTCAGTCTAATTTAATGCGAGTCTCAACCTGAATCGTTATCCCTCGGATCATCCCATTAAAATACTAATCGTGTAGCTTTTAAGAAACTATTATTTCAAACTCTAATAACCGGACATTTCTAACAGAAAGAGACGCTGGGATTGCTGAAATCGGATGACCTCAAGTTACAGGGCGTTTGCTGTAAACATCCACACAGCTCTATTTCCTCCAGTGCCTCACACCTTGTCAGCGGAATGACTGTCTGTTAAGCCTCATCAACCACTGGACTTATTTAAGCCTATCAAATTATCACTCTAAAAAAGTAGCACTAAGCATCCTTTATCCCTGTCATAATAAATCACACGATTTACTACGATATAACACGCCAATGAAATGACAACACCAGGTCACGAAAGTCAGGAAACGCGAAGTGTCCCCATGAACTTATTTCCTAACGTTTATTTTGTATCAGAAATAAGAACTACATATGCTCTTATTTGCCATGCTTGTTCGTGCTTCAACAGTAAGTGGACAAAGAAGCAAAACCAATAATTCTCGTCAAATGAACGTTTATTACAATAATTGGTTTCACTTACAGTGTAAATCCAGCTAATTTTTTGTCAATGCGTTCGACTAAATTGAATTTAAAGTAATGAAATCAAGGAAATGGAAAACGGAATATATGATTAAACGACTGGTCCCAAAAAAAATGAAAACTGGCGGAAATAGGCGGGCGACTAATGTTAGTGCTAATGAGTGAATCAGCAACAACTGAAGTTCCGCACTATTGTATTATCTATTCCTTTTGATTTTTCTTGTGGTTACAAACCTATTTTACAGTAACGTGCATCGCTCGTCATTAGGTTGAACGGCTGTTGGTCAGTGTCCAGTTATTCCTTTACTTCTGATGTTTGTTGATCTGGACAACTAAATTTAACGACGGATATATGAACCGTGGGTTGTATATCATTTTAGATGGCAACATCTAATTTAAAAGAAACAACATAAGCAAAAGCTTAAATGAAAATATTTTGAATATTAAATTATCAACGGCAACGATTTCAAACTAATGGACCTGAGTTATTCGAGGTCCTAACGTAGCATAATGGATACTGAATCCAGAAATTAGTGATGCAAATCAGACCATGCATAACATAAAGCTTCACTATCAGACGCAAACCCCAGCAAAAGGAATGTAGTACAACATAGGAAATTAACAATTTCTGACTGTCCTAGCTGATAATCATAACTGAGACAACTACAATAGATTCATAAATATTTTTTAGGTAGCATTTAGTTGAAAATCAATTCAAATAGAATAATCCCGAGTCCATGTGGTAAGCATATGATTACGTAAAGTACTATTTAGTGGGAATTATGAGTTGACAATTATCCCGAACGCCTTCATGTTTTGTTACGCAGTGTACTGACTAGCTCGTGCTTGCAGACAAGTTCATGTTCCTCGAGTATGACGTACAGTAGATATTCCTGTTCTATTTAATATGCAGAGCTGAAGTAGACCAACTTTCTCATAATAACAAAATAGCACATCCATTTAGCGTCTGCAGGTTATCTACTCAGTTTACCTATCCAACCACGTATTTAAGACCACTTGCTGAATTACTTTACTATGATCAACAACATGGTGAACTTTGCAAATAACTTTTATCTTTTCACTTGCATTACACTACTAATAGGTGTCCAAGTCAAACTATGGCAACTTTGCTTCATTGCGCAAGGCATCAAACCTGTCTGCTATTAACACAATGATTATGGAACGCAAATATATGAATCTAGGGCATATTGGTCAGTGCTTAATTAAAAATAACGACGTACGTGCCTCAGGTAGCAATATGAACTTCGGTTGTCCATGAAGTCGTGCCAGACGTGTTAGCTATTAATGATGGAAAAACCATAATTTGAAGTATATGAATATCGCCCAATCCCTCTCAATAATTGTCATCTCTTGACAGCAAGTTTGGAAAAGCTACTTCTCAAGTCAATAACACGAACAAGGTTCAGTTGTACTCCATGAAAACTGAAACCTCAGGATAATACAGCAAGCACTAATTATACCACGTACACGTCAAGAAAAGCGAATCCCACTACATAATGGCACAGTATGAGTACGGACTTCCAGTGTATTCCAAAATTTCTCCACTGTTACACTAAAAACATTCCCGAGAGCTAGCATTTAGGTCTTGAAACACAAAATTACATGCTTTAAGCAAAGCGAAAATCTGTGAGGAAGGTTGATAAACTACCAGCAGTATTAATTCATCATTAAGGATCGTCCAGTAAGTCGGCAACGAGGTAATGCTTCGTATATACGCACATCAGTTCGAGATGCCATACCACAATTGCATAAAGATAAAAACGTCGATTCAAACTTCATAGTGGTAGATGCAGTAAAATGTAAGCAGTAATCTGGAATATTAGGGTTTGGGGATGTCATTCGAGGAGTACAAAGCATTAAAATACGTTTGGGAAGAGGAAAAAGTAACATGAAGAACACATACTAGAATATGAGGGAACACATAGTACATATACCTGTACAACGAAAGCTATTTCGACGTGTCGTTCAAATTCGAAGGCTGCAACATTTGATTTGCCATCCTTACCTAGTACCCATTTCCTAATAAAAGGATTACTAACTCGGTGGTACCAAGATATACGAGCGACGCTCTAGTGACACATATGGTCGAATGCCAGTAGCCTACGAATATCCTCTCCCATTACTAGCCATGTTTTACAACTACATATATTAGGACGGACCAAAGTGCTGTATAGTAAACCCGTCTTTTGGTTCGCTGACGGACATCTCGCCTACGCCATAAATGACGCAATTTGGCGGAATCTGGTCGAGCCTTCTCTATCCGTGCTAAGATCTCGTCGCACACTAGGCCACAAAGGACTACCTAAACATGTAAAGTGGTGGACACGCCCGACTACTTCTCTCCTTATCATTAGTTCGGGTGCCTATGCAGCTCAACCCTGAAGCAACATTGTGCACTACAAGGGGACTTTCATCACGAACACGGTTGCATTGTTTCTTAAGAAGATCAGGAGACTGTATTTGACAGCGTCTTCGCCATGTAGAAACTTATCGAAGAATCGTCCGTTTGTAGTTTAATCTAGACCTTGGAAAGATATACGTGAGAAGTTGGTACATATTGAGATTTGAGCAACAAACAGAAACCTCAAGATATAAAAATATTAACTAAAATGTGGTAGTAGTTAACTGCAAGCAATCATTGAGGCTTGTTTGTGGTCTACAGCATAACCACAAGAAGTAACATTATGGTAGACCTTGTATATCAATGCACCTATATGGACCCTACGAACTACTAAATTATACACCACACACACATAATTCAAATCAAAAGATGTACGTCAGCGTGACTAATTGCCGACAGGTGTCACATCGATTTGTTAATCTACTGAATTGAAGCTTTCTGAATCTAAACTGAATCTCAATACAACTGCTGAACAATTGATTATGACAAGGACATCCAACATCGTATACTCCTTAACAATTCTTTGGATTAAGACTCACTGAACTTGCAGTCAAAATCACGTCGAGTAGAATCGAGGACAGAAGCTAGTTACGAACGAAATCAAGTAATGATACAAGTGTAACTCAACGGAGCTAAGATTGGACCTATCAATCATAAAGAGGGAATTATAGTCTCCAACATTTGCAAGTGACATGGCTAATGTACGATACAGAGACCAAAAATGTCTACAGGAAGACACCTACTGATAGACATACTGTTGTAAAACAAATATATACTTACCGTTTGAAGACTGGTCAACCTGTTGACCTTACGTAGTAGGCTCAACTTCGACCACGCTCCCCAAACTTGTGGTCCTTAATTGTTAGAATCACAATGCAACAACTATGACTAGTTACAGTAACAAACCGAAAACATTAGCGTCAGAATCTCGGACGAACCCATCCCACGCAATCTTGCACAATAGTTTGGCAGGCTATGTCAAACACTCATCACATATTCCAGTAGAACGTCTGATATCCCTTCTGCACAAGTGGCCAATTCTCGACGACTAGATGACTTACTCAACCAAGCCCTTGCAACGAGTCATCTGCAGAGTTAACCCTGTAACCCACTAGAACACGTACGATTGTAAGTTGAGACAGATTTTGGTAGTTCATTTGAATGATTCAAATCCCTATCAAGATGACCAATCGATGAAGGTTCGTGAACAAATCATAATCGCTTTTTCAGATGTAAACGCTTCTGACCTGATACATCTATCCTTCATACGTTAGCTAACACATCTACAAACCACACATTATTCCAGACAAAAAAATCAAAAGCCTCTAAACAATGTAACGGGAAAAAGTTTATCAGGAAGCTTATATTTCAGTTTAATGCATTCGCCTTGTCGTGAGTGCAGGGCGAAAGTGTACCGGGGCACTACGACTTTAAGCACCATCTCAATAGGTATTCATTCACGCCTCCACATTGCATCGACTTGCTATATGACCATAACCATGGCATTTATAGCACTGAGGACCAGAACCTCCACTCTCCGTACAGTCTCTCGCGAAGTGACCATATTTATTACATCTAAAGCAAAGTTACAGTACATCACATCGATTCAATACCTGTAGCATAGCGTATCGCTCATGTCATTTCTGTTATTATTTGGGCAGTTTCGAACGATGTGACCTGACTCACCACAATTGTAACAACGACCACCACCACCGCCACCACCACCATTATAGCCACTATCACCTCGCTGTCCATCATTTGTACAATCTCGTGCAAAGTGTCCCGTCCCACCACAGTTGTAACATTTGTCTACAATATACAAACAAATACTTAGGCATACTCAGTTGCAACATTGGGATCGCAAAACAATCTACACTAACCACACAACTAACATCACTCCTTCTGACACATCAACTACACATGATGCCCAGACGTGCACTCAGATATTACGCAGAACGCATCAAACTCACCGCGACCACCATATCCCCCGTAACCACCTCCTCCACCTCCACCATAGTGTCCGCGACCACTGGTACAATCTCGAGCAAAATGATCAAGCCCACCGCAGGTGAAACAGCCGTCTGCAAACATAAAAAACTAAGCGTACGCAACTGATCGTTTAGCTATGAGACATTTCTAAGTGTCACATGACTAATAACTAATTTACTTGCAATATTGTGTTTACAAGACCATAAAAAATCAAAAACTACACTAACCTCGACGGCCATCGTTGTTGTCACGATCTCTTCCACCACCACCGCCTCGTCCACCGCGATAACCTCCGCCTCCACCTCTACCACCACCTCTTGGGGCAGCTTGGCAATCGCGAGCATAATGACCAGGACGTCCACACTTATAACAATCGTCCGACATCTTGAGGGTACACTGACAGACCTTACACTCTAACTCTCAACAGACCACTGAGACCTAACGGTTCACAGGAAACAAGTTCACCTACAAGCGAATAAACAAAGAACAAGATGGTGGTCAATCGATTCATGGTTGCTAAAAATCATTAAAAATCTAGTTTCTAATTAAAGTTTGACTAAGTAGAAAACCTCAGTCTCCAATATATTTGCAACTCATTTAGCATATGAAATGAATGTCCAATTCAGATTCAGATCTCAAATTTGTGTAGCAAGGGCAAAAGAGTTACAGCCTATGTTATTCCTTTTCTAATATGTTTTTGTGAGTATCTAGTCTTTTATTGAATGAGTCAATTGAAGATACGGACGCCACTGCTTCGAGTAAGAGGTTCCAAGAATTGATGACTCGGGGCGAAAAACTGTATGTCACGAGTAATTTGTTCGTTCTTGGCTTTTCTACTCTTCTGCTATGTCTTCTAAGATGTCCCGATCTGGTGAAAAGAAAAAGAGAGGATATATTAGGTCGAAAATCATTTCTTAGTATTCCATACATCAAAATCACATCATCTCTTAGTCTGCGACAAGACAGTGAAAAAAGGTCTAACTTTTTAAGCCGCTCTTTGTATAGTAAGCCACCGAATTACATGGATAGCGGCCCATTGTGTTTTTTCCAGGATATCCGAGTCGCCTTTTAAACAGGGGCTTGCTGCCGGAACGCAGATTCCAAGCTTAGTTCTCACTAAGGTTGTGTAAAATGTAGTGAACATGAAAGTATCTAACTCGATGGTTTTTGACTATTCCTTCCAGTATTTTAACTACGACACTGGTGAGGTTGATATGTCTGTAGCTCAATGGAAGTTTTCTTGGTCCTGTTTTATGTATGAGATTGACGATTGCATACTTCCAGTTCATATGTAAAACACTTTAGCCAAGTGACATATTGAATATCACTGTTAGTGGGGCCGCGATATATTGTAATATTTGTTTCAGGATTTTAGAGTGTAAATCATCCTGTTCTGTTGACTTTTTCGTGTCTAAAGTACATTGTTTGGGTCAAAGTTTACGTTAGGGAGACGGTTTGTTGACTTTGTATTTGGGTTTAGTTCATCTAAAAGAGGCTCCAGAATGGCAACTGCCCCGAAATAGTTAGCCATAGCCTCTGCTTTTTCCTAATCACCCTCTTTCATTTGAGATCCACTCCCTACTTCAATTGGGTTAGTAATCCAATGCCACAACCTTAATCTGTAATTTACATACGGGAATAGTCTCTTTGGCTGCATTGCATATCTTCTCTGAGCCTCCCTGATCTTAATTATACGCTTATTTCAAGAAAAACCAGGGGCTTCGTAATTCATATCTGGTGGGATTTCTAATGTGCTGAAATAAAGCTGAGGCAATTGTCGTTTCTAACAATTTGCAATCCGACGACGTTGTCGATGACTGTACTTCTAAGTTTACACAGTTTATATACGGCGGATTAAAGTCGCACAATATACGGCATTTACCACTATTACACCATTACTTGAATTTGCTTAGGAAGAAGTCATTTACTACACATTCTGGACTGCAGTATACCACAAGTAATTCAATATCTTACTGTCTAAATTTCAACCTGCAACATACCAGTTCACATGTCTCTAAATACTGTGCCACTGTACCTCCCCAATGGTTTAATTTACCAGCTCTACTGGATAAAAATCCAGTCGATTGAATTTCATTACTGAAAACGTCTGATGTTAACCATGTTTCCGAGACAGCAATGACATCCGGGTTTTTTGTATCCGTCAATGTCTTGAGCTCCGCCATTTTATTTAATAGGCTGCAAGCATTCGAGTAGCACGCCTCTAATTCGGTGTAAAACTTTCCCCTACCACCCAGAGTGGTTTAAGGATCGTTTTGCTCCAAACGAATACAATTTGAAGATCTTGTAGTATAAGATTTTTCTCACTGTTTCGGCGGCACTCATTTATTTCTACGTCAATCGATCATCTCTTAATATGGCCAACCAGACTGAGATCCTCACGGACGTATATCCCGTATCCAATCAGTTTCCCAGTATCAGGTTCCTTTCTTCAGCCGAATCAAAGGTGACCTTCAAGAGGCGGCTTTTGAGCACTTTTAGGATCCACCTTCTGTCCTATTCTATAAAGCTTGCCGATGCTAACTCCTGAAACCGTTTCTGGGAGTAGCTTGTTTATTAAGGAATTAACGTAACTGAGGTCGTGCTGAAATCTAGCCTTTGGTCTTTTTTCGAAAGATCCTCATAACATACGAAAAATGACTGACCTGTCAACGTGGTCCATCTTAACAAATGGAATTTCAATTCCTTAAATCTCCTCCCTGCAATCCCATTCCGATTTGGCGTCAGACACAGAGGTCTACCTCTGTTTCCCAACTCTTATTATTCTGAGTGTGACTGTAAGCTAATTCGGTACCTTATTTTGTCTCTTGATCACACATCACTTTGCTTCCCCATAGTCTGATTTGAGTTGATATGTGAATCCCGGACTGAAACCGTAGATTCACATGCCTTAGTACTGTCTATATTCAGTATTTTTCAGCATGGTACGCTTGTTATCCACTTCCTAATGGAGTCCACCTTCATGGTTTCGTTCAAATCCAGAAGTGGGGTCATGATAACGCTCGCTATTACCTTAAAAGTCTTATTACGTATGATGACAACCGAAAGGTAACAAGACAATATCATTGAGGCATAGTTTAAGGAGTCATTATTTGTCATAATGGAAAGTCCTTCGATTGCCCAAAAACCTCACGCATAGTCTGCTGAACTGCCTACCTCTTAACAAATAGTTTATTTTCTAGCATGTTCTAGACTAAAACTAACCTCTCAAAAAGCCTAGAACGCCTCATTAGTCATACGTTCAAGACTGGAGATCAACAGCTCATATCTGATAATTGAATCTTCATGATGGCTAGTATGGCTGTTGTAGCTTTACAAACATCATTCTGGATAAACTGATCAGTCTTGTAGGATCATATAAATTAACTTGACGAAAGGATTATTATTATTTGGATTGGAAAGCCTGTAGTGATAGGTAGATTTACAACTTAAGTAGTTTCGTAGGTATTTGACGCTGACACTGATCTGGTTAATTTTACAGTACGTATCTTTAGCTCAAGGCTCTTGATTAGGCATTTGCTCTATCTTACTAGTCTCTTCGTACCACAAGTCAGTTTATATTGCATGCACACTAACACTTTTACCTTTATCCACATATATTTTTGCATCCCTCTATTCTCAACTTTTGATTTAACTGGCATACGAATCCTTGTGTTAGAAGGAGTTTCAGACAACGGCGTTGTTATGATCTGTATGTCGGTGACATTTTTAAACTCATGAAGTTGATGAGACGAATAATTATGCCACGATTTCAACCATCAGTAACGGTGATGAAAGTTGTACATATGTACGTGACGAACTGTTACTGCATTTTTATCCACTTCTTGATTAGACTAGTTAACTTGACGGCGCTCAATATGGCAAGCTTTTCCCAGATGCATAACATATGATGGAATAGACCAGCAATTTTCTCTTAATTGGGTATTGAACCGCAATTTTATAAGTAGGGAACAGCATGCGAATTCATCGGTAAATTGAGGTCCGTGTGTGGTCGTTCAATGTTGGGTAGATTCAGTGGGGCTGGTCGACTCAAGAGTCCTTTGAAGTGTTGGTAATCACTTTGCCCTCCTTTCTTTTCGCTGGCCGTTCCGATTTACGATAATTTACAGCGAGTTTCTTTGTTGTATCATACAATTGTCTCATGTTTCCTTCCTTTACAATATTTTCCGCCTTCATTGCTAGATTTTCCACGTATTTGCGTTTGTCGGTTTTGATGCTCTTCTTCACTTGCTTGTTTACTTCTGTGTATTCAGCTTGTGCCTTGGCTTTTTCTGCTCTTGTTCGGCTGGCATTGATCGCTGCCTTCTTGTTCCTCCTTTCTTGAATCTTATCCGGTGTATCAACATTGATCCATTTCTTGTGGCCCAGAACCTCAAAACATGTTGAAGTGATTGCCTATTTTATACCTTTCCAGTTGTTCTCTACAGTAATTCCCTCTCCATTGAGTAGATCATGAAAGACCTGGAACTTATTACTGAGGGTTATCTTGAAATTGTTGAGTTTGTCATTGTCCGCTCCGTTTTCCTGTACTTCTTGAGTTTTAATTTCATCTTGGCGGCCAGCAAGTGATGATCTGATGCTATATCAGCTCCTCTCTTGGTTCTCACGTCCTCCATCGTCCTCCTGAACTTTTTGTTGATGCAGATATGGTCGATTTGGTTCTGTGTGCTATGATCCGGTGAAGTCCATGTGGTTTTGTGTATGCGTTTATGTGGGAATATAGTCCCACCTATGACCAGTTTATTGAAGGCACATAGGTTTGCAAATCTCTCACTATTTTCGTTCCTTTCTCCCAGTCCGTGTCGTCCCATGATGTTTTCATATTCGGTGTCGTCCATTCCAACCTTGGTATTTAGATCTCACATCAGAATGGTCAAGTCCTATGTTGGACACTTCTCGAAGACTGACTGCAGCCTATCGTATAATCGATCTTTAACGTCTTCATTGTAGCCGTTGGTAGGCGCATAGCACTGGATAACGTTCATAGTATTGCCCTCTTTCTTTATTTTGAAGGAGGCTTTGATGATCCTCTGTCCATGAGATTTCCGTCCTATAAGTACTTTTATGCCTGTTTTTATAGCATCAATGCGACTCCTTGTGTTTGTGGAGTATTTTCTTCTTCATGTCCGGAGTAATACAGCAGCTCCCCTGAAGCTAGTCGTTGTTATCGAACATGTGTCCAATATGTTTCATTAATCTCAAGCATCTCCAGGTTGTATCTCCTCATTTCTGCAGCAATTTGGAAAACTCTCCCAGTCTCCCACATTGCACGAGCATTCCATGTGCCTAAATAAAAGGTTGCTCTGGTTGTAAGAAGGGGCATCGGTTTCGTGAATTCCGATGGAACTCGGCTTTCACCATGAGGCGTCATAACTCTTCTAAATGATGAGCTTCTAAATCGCAGGGCAGAGTTTCAATGGTTTGAATTATTTCATGTGGTTAGCGTTTTTTAGCGAGTTAGTTTTCTACGGGATGGGCGGGCGACTAATGTTAGTGCTAATGAGTGAATCAGCAACAACTGAAGTTCCGCACTATTGTATTATCTATTCCTTTTGATTTTTCTTGTGGTTACAAACCTATTTTACAGTAACGTGCATCGCTCGTCATTAGGTTGAACGGCTGTTGGTCAGTGTCCAGTTATTCCTTTACTTCTGATGTTTGTTGATCTGGACAACTAAATTTAACGACGGATATATGAACCGTGGGTTGTATATCATTTTAGATGGCAACATCTAATTTAAAAGAAACAACATAAGCAAAAGCTTAAATGAAAATATTTTGAATATTAAATTATCAACGGCAACGATTTCAAACTAATGGACCTGAGTTATTCGAGGTCCTAACGTAGCATAATGGATACTGAATCCAGAAATTAGTGATGCAAATCAGACCATGCATAACATAAAGCTTCACTATCAGACGCAAACCCCAGCAAAAGGAATGTAGTACAACATAGGAAATTAACAATTTCTGACTGTCCTAGCTGATAATCATAACTGAGACAACTACAATAGATTCATAAATATTTTTTAGGTAGCATTTAGTTGAAAATCAATTCAAATAGAATAATCCCGAGTCCATGTGGTAAGCATATGATTACGTAAAGTACTATTTAGTGGGAATTATGAGTTGACAATTATCCCGAACGCCTTCATGTTTTGTTACGCAGTGTACTGACTAGCTCGTGCTTGCAGACAAGTTCATGTTCCTCGAGTATGACGTACAGTAGATATTCCTGTTCTATTTAATATGCAGAGCTGAAGTAGACCAACTTTCTCATAATAACAAAATAGCACATCCATTTAGCGTCTGCAGGTTATCTACTCAGTTTACCTATCCAACCACGTATTTAAGACCACTTGCTGAATTACTTTACTATGATCAACAACATGGTGAACTTTGCAAATAACTTTTATCTTTTCACTTGCATTACACTACTAATAGGTGTCCAAGTCAAACTATGGCAACTTTGCTTCATTGCGCAAGGCATCAAACCTGTCTGCTATTAACACAATGATTATGGAACGCAAATATATGAATCTAGGGCATATTGGTCAGTGCTTAATTAAAAATAACGACGTACGTGCCTCAGGTAGCAATATGAACTTCGGTTGTCCATGAAGTCGTGCCAGACGTGTTAGCTATTAATGATGGAAAAACCATAATTTGAAGTATATGAATATCGCCCAATCCCTCTCAATAATTGTCATCTCTTGACAGCAAGTTTGGAAAAGCTACTTCTCAAGTCAATAACACGAACAAGGTTCAGTTGTACTCCATGAAAACTGAAACCTCAGGATAATACAGCAAGCACTAATTATACCACGTACACGTCAAGAAAAGCGAATCCCACTACATAATGGCACAGTATGAGTACGGACTTCCAGTGTATTCCAAAATTTCTCCACTGTTACACTAAAAACATTCCCGAGAGCTAGCATTTAGGTCTTGAAACACAAAATTACATGCTTTAAGCAAAGCGAAAATCTGTGAGGAAGGTTGATAAACTACCAGCAGTATTAATTCATCATTAAGGATCGTCCAGTAAGTCGGCAACGAGGTAATGCTTCGTATATACGCACATCAGTTCGAGATGCCATACCACAATTGCATAAAGATAAAAACGTCGATTCAAACTTCATAGTGGTAGATGCAGTAAAATGTAAGCAGTAATCTGGAATATTAGGGTTTGGGGATGTCATTCGAGGAGTACAAAGCATTAAAATACGTTTGGGAAGAGGAAAAAGTAACATGAAGAACACATACTAGAATATGAGGGAACACATAGTACATATACCTGTACAACGAAAGCTATTTCGACGTGTCGTTCAAATTCGAAGGCTGCAACATTTGATTTGCCATCCTTACCTAGTACCCATTTCCTAATAAAAGGATTACTAACTCGGTGGTACCAAGATATACGAGCGACGCTCTAGTGACACATATGGTCGAATGCCAGTAGCCTACGAATATCCTCTCCCATTACTAGCCATGTTTTACAACTACATATATTAGGACGGACCAAAGTGCTGTATAGTAAACCCGTCTTTTGGTTCGCTGACGGACATCTCGCCTACGCCATAAATGACGCAATTTGGCGGAATCTGGTCGAGCCTTCTCTATCCGTGCTAAGATCTCGTCGCACACTAGGCCACAAAGGACTACCTAAACATGTAAAGTGGTGGACACGCCCGACTACTTCTCTCCTTATCATTAGTTCGGGTGCCTATGCAGCTCAACCCTGAAGCAACATTGTGCACTACAAGGGGACTTTCATCACGAACACGGTTGCATTGTTTCTTAAGAAGATCAGGAGACTGTATTTGACAGCGTCTTCGCCATGTAGAAACTTATCGAAGAATCGTCCGTTTGTAGTTTAATCTAGACCTTGGAAAGATATACGTGAGAAGTTGGTGCATATTGAGATTTGAGCAACAAACAGAAACCTCAAGATATAAAAATATTAACTAAAATGTGGTAGTAGTTAACTGCAAACAATCATTGAGGCTTGTTTGTGGTCTACAGCATAACCACAAGAAGTAACATTATGGTAGACCTTGTATATCAATGCACCTATATGGACCCTACGAACTACTAAATTATACACCACACACACATAATTCAAATCAAAAGATGTACGTCAGCGTGACTAATTGCCGACAGGTGTCACATCGATTTGTTAATCTACTGAATTGAAGCTTTCTGAATCTAAACTGAATCTCAATACAACTGCTGAACAATTGATTATGACAAGGACATCCAACATCGTATACTCCTTAACAATTCTTTGGATTAAGACTCACTGAACTTGCAGTCAAAATCACGTCGAGTAGAATCGAGGACAGAAGCTAGTTACGAACGAAATCAAGTAATGATACAAGTGTAACTCAACGGAGCTAAGATTGGACCTATCAATCATAAAGAGGGAATTATAGTCTCCAACATTTGCAAGTGACATGGCTAATGTACGATACAGAGACCAAAAATCTCTACAGGAAGACACCTACTGATAGACATACTGTTGTAAAACAAATATATACTTACCGTTTGAAGACTGGTCAACCTGTTGACCTTACGTAGTAGGCTCAACTTCGACCACGCTCCCCAAACTTGTGGTCCTTAATTGTTAGAATCACAATGCAACAACTATGACTAGTTACAGTAACAAACCGAAAACATTAGCGTCAGAATCTCGGACGAACCCATCCCACGCAATCTTTCACAATAGTTTGGCAGGCTATGTCAAACACTCATCACATATTCCAGTAGAACGTCTGATATCCCTTCTGCACAAGTGGCCAATTCTCGACGACTAGATGACTTACTCAACCAAGCCCTTGCAACGAGTCATCTGCAGAGTTAACCCTGTAACCCACTAGAACACGTACGATTGTAAGTTGAGACAGATTTTGGTAGTTCATTTGAATGATTCAAATCCCTATCAAGATGACCAATCGATGAAGGTTCGTGAACAAATCATAATCGCTTTTTCAGATGTAAACGCTTCTGACCTGATACATCTATCCTTCATACGTTAGCTAACACATCTACAAACCACACATTATTCCAGACAAAAAAATCAAAAGCCTCTAAAAAATGTAACGGGAAAAAATTTCCTCCTTTCTTGAATCTTATCCGGTGTATCAACATTGATCCATTTCTTATGGCCCAGAACCTCAAAACATGTTGAAGTGATTGCCTATTTTATACCTTTCCAGTTGTTCTCTACAGTAATTCCCTCTCCATTGAGTAGATCATGAAAGACCTGGAACTTATTACTGAGGGTTATCTTGAAATTGTTGAGTTTGTCATTGTCCGCTCCGTTTTCCTGTACTTCTTGAGTTTTAATTTCATCTTGGCGGCCAGCAAGTGATGATCTGATGCTATATCAGCTCCTCTCTTGGTTCTCACGTCCTCCATCGTCCTCCTGAACTTTTTGTTGATGCAGATATGGTCGATTTGGTTCTGTGTGCTATGATCCGGTGAAGTCCATGTGGTTTTGTGTATGCGTTTATGTGGGAATATAGTCCCACCTATGACCAGTTTATTGAAGGCACATAGGTTTGCAAATCTCTCACTATTTTCGTTCCTTTCTCCCAGTCCGTGTCGTCCCATGATGTTTTCATATTCGGTGTCGTCCATTCCAACCTTGGTATTTAGATCTCACATCAGAATGGTCAAGTCCTATGTTGGACACTTCTCGAAGACTGACTGCAGCCTATCGTATAATCGATCTTTAACGTCTTCATTGTAGCCGTTGGTAGGCGCATAGCACTGGATAACGTTCATAGTATTGCCCTCTTTCTTTATTTTGAAGGAGGCTTTGATGATCCTCTGTCCATGAGATTTCCGTCCTATAAGTACTTTTATGCCTGTTTTTATAGCATCAATGCGACTCCTTGTGTTTGTGGAGTATTTTCTTCTTCATGTCCGGAGTAATACAGCAGCTCCCCTGAAGCTAGTCGTTGTTATCGAACATGTGTCCAATATGTTTCATTAATCTCAAGCATCTCCAGGTTGTATCTCCTCATTTCTGCAGCAATTTGGAAAACTCTCCCAGTCTCCCACATTGCACGAGCATTCCATGTGCCTAAATAAAAGGTTGCTCTGGTTGTAAGAAGGGGCATCGGTTTCGTGAATTCCGATGGAACTCGGCTTTCACCATGAGGCGTCATAACTCTTCTAAATGATGAGCTTCTAAATCGCAGGGCAGAGTTTCAATGGTTTGAATTATTTCATGTGGTTAGCGTTTTTTAGCGAGTTAGTTTTATACGGGTTGGAGTCGCTAACCCCGTGCTCAACCCCTCTCCTTTATACGGGCTTGGGACCGGCAGTGGCTTCAAGGGGGCTCCTGGCGAAGTTTTAGCGAAGTATACAGGCTGTAAATTTGATTAAATTTAGATTAAAGAGGGAAATTCATAATTGGAAAGTGCAACCCAACTCATAATTATTGGTGTAATAACAAATAACGTACGGTTTAACGTTTTAACAAAAACGTATGTGAAGTTGCCAAACCAGTGATTGCAGTTGAAACATCACTAAATAAGACAATCGAATACACCGAAGAAAATTGTGACGAATCTATCACCATGGATTATTATAATGGTCTGTAACAAAAAGATGTGTCAGTTATCATCTTTTGTGGCAGTGCGTGAAGTTTCAGAAAAGTTAAGAACAATTTAAAATGTGTGTGAATATTGTAACTAAGATTCCTATAAAATTTCTTGGGTTTATTATTACGATCATCATCCACAAACAGATTATTAGTGCATAAGTGTTGTGAAGAAATCACCTCGGGTTTCTTCGGGAATGTCGTTATACACAGGTTTCAACAATGTTTGCATTATATTCGCCATATTTAAACAGGTTCTGTAGAATTAAGAAGAATATCGGTCCGAGACTCAAGAGAAAACATGAAGGTATGAAACGCTAAACATGTAAATAAGTAAATAAGTTTATTTGCGAAAACAGTGAAAATAAACAGTAATATGTGTACTACCAAATGGATCAAAAAATCAATGGGAAAAAATCGTTGATGCAGTAAGATTTAACGGTAGAGTAAAAGTTTGTGCAGTATTAATTTGGAATGATGCCATGAAAGTCTAGGTTAGCTGCACAGAAAAATCGTCAAATAGTAATTTGTAAGTGTAACACAAGATGTGTTCTTAGTTATAATCGTTGGATGTTTAGAAGCATAATTAACTAGAAGGAAAAGAGAGAGAAGGAAGAAAAAGCAGTGAAAAAACAAGTATGCGATGTATCTGGGGGATCGATCATATCAATAATAGCAACAATAACAAATATGGACATAAGCGGACTTCAGATGTTTAAATGAAAAGAAAGTAAACTAAGTTTCAAATGCTCTACTTTGCTCTACAGTCAATCAGATAGATATTAGACCTT
This sequence comes from Schistosoma spindalis, assembly GCA_946903255.1. Taxonomy (NCBI): domain Eukaryota; kingdom Metazoa; phylum Platyhelminthes; class Trematoda; order Strigeidida; family Schistosomatidae; genus Schistosoma; species Schistosoma spindalis. The sequence continues at coordinate 34,347,573 of OX336417.1, read as the reverse complement.
GTTTGTATAGATCATTGTTAATCACATGGATATTTAATTAGTGTTACAGGTCACTTTCAGAAAGGTCATCAAGGAGAATTTTTGACTGGGTCATAGTTTCACTGCAACAGAATTTTACTAGGAATCTGTTCCATATGGTTGGTTAGGGAGTAACGAAGACAGCTCAAAACTACTAGTCACTGTGAGGTTGCTGCTGTTAAATACCACAGGCTATTCGTAGGTCTTTTCAGTATTTGGATGTTTAGAATTCTATACCCGACTTTCGTGGGACCTCGTTTGGAATATTGAATTCAACAAAGTCATTCTTGTATGAACAACCTGCTGACTGCCGTGGACAGATAAACATCCATCCTTGATCGCAAGGGGAAGGTTGATATCTGTCTGAAGTTTGTGCTGATGATGTCGTTCAGAAGAACGATGAAAGCACCACGACCAAACCATCTAGCTCAGAGAACAAAACTCCCTCAAAAGGTTGATATCATTCACTTTGATTTCTCAAAAGCTTTTGATAGGGTCATCCATGTATGTCTTATACATAAGCTCAAACGATAGGGTATCAAATCACCTCTAATCGAGTGGCTCACTTCATATTTAAAAGATCGACATTTTAAGACCAGGGTAAACTTCACTTCCTCTCAGGCTATGGAATGCCCTAGTGGGGCCCCCAGGGTTCAGTATTAAGAGATCTTCTCTTCTTGATTTATATAAATGATTTTCCACAACAGGTATCGTCTGGCTCATTACTTTTTGCTGATGTGAAACTCTGGAGAAAGATACACAACCAAGAGGATGTACTGGCACTTCAGGAGGATCTGACTTGACTTCAAAGTTGGGCAGATGACAACGTACTTACCTTTAACACTCCAAAGTGTAAAGTAGTCCATCTGTGACATGTCGCAGACTACAGTTTCAACTGTGAGCCACGAAATCAGTTCGTGGACTCAAATTTTAACCTTACGAAGAGCTCCTCCAATCACTTAACCTTTGCCCATTAGAGTATAGGAGTCTTAGAGGTTACCTTCTGATGGTTATAGTATCCTTGACACTTCTAGACATCCCTGTAAACACTTAATCCAATACTAACCTAAGGAGTGACACCCGGAAATTGGAGATACAACATAGCATAACGGGCTGTAGACACAACTTTTACTCCTTAATAGTTGTCAAATGCTGGAATTCGCAGCTGGCTGAGCTTGTCCATGTGATTTCCTACGAGTCATTTAAGAGGAAACTTGATATGTTCTTAAGGACTGAGGATATTATTTTACTATGATTTACCAATTTCTTTTTCCTCTTTTATCATTAATACGTCTAGGTTCCTGCCTGGAGTTATCGGTGATTCACTGCTACTAGACACAGAAGCCCGTTAAGCGAAAGCTTCTTCTATTCCGTCCACAACCATTTGAGAACGAGTTCAAAATACCCGCCACAGGCGCCAATAATCACTGGGTTAAGTTCCTCCTGGTAGGCCGTAAATTAACATTCAAGATATTAAAGGTAATTCTACTGCTAGAATGTCTGCTTATAATACCTGTTTCTTACCTACATTATAAAACTGGAGAAAAGTTATATTGTACTCATAGATGACAAATTTGTTCGAAACTAGACGTCGACGGTTTGTGGTCCATGATCTATTCATTACTTACTAGTCACAGGCTTCTTTTAGAAATATACGGAGCTCTAGCATTAGAGCAAGTCAGATTGGTCTGCTCTATTCTCTTTGAACAGTTTGGCTGTAAATATTGTAACAGTAACCGTTATGTACCCAGTCTCCTCATTTTGGGAAAGCCGCAATAGAAAATTGTGGGGAAATGGCACAAAAGCCCAAAAATAGGGAGATTAGGTATTCATAACATTTTCCACGCATTAAGATGTCTTAGAGACTCAAGGAATGTTGCGGAAACTGTATTCCCTCCCATCTATATTTATTGACGGATTGTTGGCAGAAACAATAATGTCGTTATCCTGTTGAAAGCGGCATGCAGTGCGATGAGTGCAAAGACTGGTACCACGAAGTTTGCACAAATTTAACGCCTGCAGCTTTCAAACGGTTCAGTAGGAATGGTTGCTTATGGCTCTGTCAACAGTGCTGTTCGGATGCTAACAGCTTGCTAACCGAGGCCATCTCATTGGTTAGTGCTGCTAAAAATTTTTTTGGCAAGAGTGGTCGCGACACATCATCAAGTACTCGCTCCGTTGACACGCGAATTGGCGTGAGGCAAACTAAAGTGAGTTCGAAAACAAATGACTCGCACCGACCAAAGGAGGGAGAACAGTCCCCAAAGAGTTCTGTCCGCACAAAAAACTCAAGGGAAAAAGTTTCTTCTGTCCCACGTCCTCAAAATGGTATCCAGAAAGAAACACATAGAAGCCGCAACCGCAAGGCTCGATCAGTTTCTAATGGGACACCAAACCTGACCTCCCAAGTCATCGAAAACCCTCCGGAATCCCACAGTGTGTTTGACGCGACTGTGGTTACTTCTCCAAGCAACGTTGACGAATGGGTACAGGTTGTGAGGAAGAAACAGAAAAACGATATAAAAGGGAACCCTGCCCCCACAAAAGTAGTCGAAAAATCGAAGGCTGATCACAGTAACAGATCAGTCATTTTTCATAGGATCAAGGAGAGCGAAAGCTCCGAACCAAAAACTCGTTTTGAGCATGACATTGTTCTGATAAAACAGCTACTTAATCAACTCATGCCTCAAAATATCTCCGGAGTCACCTTGCTAAAGGTGTATAGACTAGGTAGTTTAGCGAACTTGAAACCACTCTGGGTGAAACACGAAGCCACTTAAATAGGCTACGGATCTGTTACACTAATGCCCGAAGCTTGCTCAATAAGCTATCGGAACTAGGTGAACAGATTGACTCTACAGAGCCAGACATAATCGCAGTCACAGAAACCTGGCTGACACAGTCTATAGATAATATGGAACTCGATTTTAAGGGTTTTACTTTAGTAAGGACCGACAGAATACATAAGCGTAAAGGAGGGGGAGTAGCTCTATTCATTAGGAATGCTATCCCGTTTGTCATTATTGATAGTGTATCCTATGAAAGTGGGACGTGTGAATTGGTTAGTTGTCGCTTGAAATTCAAGGGGCAAGAGCTGCTAATTGGTTTGGTCTATCGCAGTCCAAGCTGTGAGGTACATTATGTCCTGTTAAGCCCCCAAATGCCCTGGTACGGCCGAGAGTGGGGAGAGTCCGCTCTCCCTCTCGAAATGCTCTCACATGGCCTCTGCCAGGGAAGTCCTACTCACTGCATTCTCGTGGCTGGGGTGTTGTTTACAAAAATGAGAGGACGAAAAGCGAATGTCCGGCGCTTTAACCGGACCCCAAACCAATGGTGCACATGGGCTCCAGTATCCTGAAGGAACAAATGGCGTATGAACCAATCGTTGGTCACCGGCTACCATGGGACTGCATTTCCTTACGATGCTCCACTGCCTTGTGGGTCAGACGTTCAGGTCGAAGGCTCGGGGTGTGGCCCCCTAAGAAAACCACCTGCTTCGGTTTGGGCACCCGGGCAGTATCACAGCCCTCACACAAATCAATTGAGATTTGTGTGGCGCATATGTACTTGGTGCCTCTCTGTACCTATACTTATGTGTTAAAATAAAAAATAAATATGTCCTGTTAAACAGGCTCAAAAATTGGTCGCGAAGTGGTCGATGTCTAATCCTAGGGGACTTTAATGCACCTATGGTAGACTGGGGAAATCTGCGAACCGAATCATCAGATAATTCCTTCGAGCAGGAACTAGTTGATGCGGTTATAACATGTGCCCTAGTGCAACATGTGAAAGAAGCGACTAGGTACGATCCGGACACTGAATCATCCTTACTAGATCTTATGTTAACTCACTATGAGGATGACGTTGCGAACCTCCTTTACATGCCACCCCTAGGTAAAAGTGATCACGCAGTTTTAACTTTTGACTTCCATATAACTGTCAATCACGAGCAAGCGTCAACTCAATCCAGACCTAACGTCTGGAAAGCAAGCATACCAGATATCATGCACTCGGCATCATTAGTAGATTGGACAATAGACCCAGAGTCCTCAATTGAAACGGCTTGGGATGCATTCCGAAATTTATACTTAAAAGTTACCGCACCCCACATTCCTTGGACTATACCAAGGGGGCCGAGAAACTCCCCACCATGATTCAATAGGGAGGTCCGCATCCTTCTCCGTAAGAGAAGAAAAATGTGGGATAGATTTAGATTACTGGGGACTGATGAGACGAAATCTCAGTACCGAAAAGCTAGGAATACCTGTGCCTCGACCCTCCGTAAGTCTAGAAAGCTGTACGAAGAGAAAATTGTTAAGGAATCCATAGAATGTATTAAAAAGAAGAGGAATTATTCCTGCATTATGGGGAGACAGTACTGCCGCATCATTAGTGGAAGATGACTTTGGTAAGGCTCAAGTGTTCTCAAACTACTTTAGCAATGTATATACCATAGAAGCACCCTTCCCGTCAGCGCATACAAACCCCCGCACACATACACTGGATAGCGTGACCATAAATGAACTCGATGTCTTTGATCTGCTAAATAAGTTTGACATAGGTAAATCCATGGGGCCCGATGAATTGCATCCTAGGCTACTAAAGGAATTATCTAACTTCATTGCGAACCCTTTAAGTATATGCTTTAAGCTATCCGTTACGCATGGTCGTTTACCAAAACACTGGAAGAACGCCATAGTAAGTCCTGTCTTCAAAACAGGTACGAAACATAAACCTGAGAATTACCGACCCGTTAGCCTAACTAGTGTGGTTGTTAAAATCTTAGAGAAGATTATTCGGAAAGAGCTGTTTAAATACCTCGATGTTAACCGAATCCTCTCGGAGAAACAGCACGGTTTCAGAATAGGTTATTCTTGTCTCACCTGACCGTTGTTGCTACCTTGACGTGGTGGTCGGGCTTGCCTATCGTGATGAAGCAACTGAGCTATACTGGCTGGAACAACCGTTCCTCAAGGTCCTACCATGCCAGACAGGTCGGTTGAAGAGCGGTAAGACTAAAAGCAACAAAACCAAGGTCCGAAGGCGAAGTCGTACTGCTGACTGTACAGAGGTGTGACAGCAGTAAGGTGTTTCCTTCAGACAACCAGCATGACAGCGATGCTGCCTTCCCACAAGGAGGGGTGGGGTTAGAAAAGGTCGACCCTAAAAATGCACACCTCGCCTTATCCCACGGATATCCGTCTCCGGCGGTAAGGACTCAACAAGTACGGAGCTAACACAAAAATCACTCATAAAAAGGTCGTGTGTGACCGACCTCAAGCAGCTGTCCCTTGGGCACTGCGGTCACGCTCTCAGGTCACAATGACCAACTCTAATCCAATTTCCTTTTCAGGTACCTCCAGAAGAACCCTTCCACGGTGTGGGCAACCGGGAAGTGATAACCGCCCTCATACCTCTAACAGCACTCAAGACCACTGTATTCATAGTCAACCTCCCTCTTCAATTCCTATTATTCCTCCTACATCGACTTTATACACTAAACTTCCTCTATTAGCTTCCTCCTCAAGTGTCACCACAGCCAACGATTCTAATGCTCAAAACACTGTCCCAGGTCTACTGAAACCTCGCTCCAAACTACACATTGGAGCCTTCAACGTACGCACACTATGCCAAATCGGTCAGCAGGCTTCCTTGGCTAAAACCTTAGAATCTCGTACCATTGATGTATGCTGTGTCTCCGAAACACGCATACAGGATCCTAGTGTGGTCATTCACTTGACCTCACCTCGGTAAAACGGAGAGCCAACGAGATACACCCTCCGTGTATCTGGCGACCCGATGGCTAGTTCTTGTGGACTGGCAGGTGTAGGCATAGCACTTAGCATGAGGGCGGAACAAGCGCTATTAGAATGGATCCCCGTTAACAGTCGTCTATGCGCTGTTCGGCTAAACGGCTCGGTAAGAACTCGGAAGGATAGGGACACACGTCGTTGCCTTTTCGTCGTTTCTGCCTACGCTCCCACTGACTGCAGTTCGGATGAAGTGAAAGATGAATTTTACAGAATGCTGTCTGAACTTCTTCAGAAAGCTAAACGTTCAGACATAGTACTCGTAGGAGGTGACTTTAATGCCCAGGTAGGTAGCTTAAACAAAACAGAAAGACATTTAGGTGGGTATTTTAGTATTCCGGCACAGCGAACAGATAATGGTGATCGTCTGCTGCAACTGTGCTCAGACAATCGTTTATTTTTAGCAAACACAAATTTTAAGCATAAGGAGAGACATCGTCTAACATGGCGACCCCCTGCACCAAACCAACGATGGACTCAAATAGACCATATTGCCATCAGTCATCGTTGGAGAGGGTCAATAGAAGATTGTCGCTCATTCTGGGGTACCTGCTTGGACTCTGATCATGCCCTAGTACGAGCACGCATCTGCTTGCGCCTCACTGGACGCAAAAGAGCCACACAAAAAAGACTCATTAGAACCGAATTGAGTAATGAGAAAGCCAAAAGTAGGTTCCAGGAACAACTGAGGTCACACTTAGGTAGTCCTGAAAACGAGACTGACCCAGATGTTGCTTGGAAAGTTATACAAGCAGCTGTGGAAACAGCAGTGACATCTACTAGCGATTCAAACCACAGGGTTACAAAGAACCAATGGATTTCGTCAAGGTCTATTGCACTGATAGATTCTCGCAAACTCATCCCATCAGGTTCTGAATACGATGAAGAGCGTAAAGAAATCAGATCTAGATTAAGCAAAAGTCTAAAGAATGATCGTGAGCAGTGGTGGGCAACGAAAGCAAAAGAGATGGAAAAGGCGGCGGCTATAGGGAATACAAGACAACTCTACAGACTAATAAAAGAAACTGGAATTAATAAATCAAGTGTAAGTCAGACCATTTCGGAAAAAGACGACACTCTCATCTGCTCCCAGTCCAGACGCTTAGAACGATGGGCGGAACACTTTAAGGAGCAGTTTAGCTGGCCTTCAGCTACTCTACAACTACCCTCTATTCCCAGACAGTGTGAATGGAACATTGAAGTAGGTCCCCCAACTCTAGCTGAAGTTCAAAAGGCTATAGCTAATCTGAAACGAGGACGGGCAGCTGGTCCAGATGGATTGGCCCCAGAGGTCTTTAAGGATGGTGGTCTAGTCTTAGCGATTAGGTTGACTAATATTTTAGTTAAAATCTGGGAGTTAGACGTTATTCCATCTAACTGGTCACAATCACTTATCGTCCCAATATTTAAGAAAGGGTCAAAATCATCCTGTGACAACCACAGAGGGATTAGTTTGACTAATATAGTATCTAAAATACTAGCTTCGATAATTTTCGGACGCCTAACTAAAACTCGTGAGCTGCAAACACGTGAAAATCAGGCTGGCTTCAGACCTGGTCGTGGCTGCATCGACCACATATTCACCATTCGTCAGGTTCTAGAACACAGGCATACTTATCGGCGTCCGACAATGGTGGTATTCCTTGACTTAAAAGCAGCGTTTGACTCTGTTGACCGAGAGGTTCTGTGGCAGTGTCTGTCATTGAAAGGCGTACCTCAGAAGTACATAAACCTTGTGAAGGCTCTTTACTCGAACACTACTAGTCGGGTCAGAGCCTATGGCGAACTGTCATCTGCTTTTGCAACCTCAAGTGGCGTCCGTCAAGGCTGTCCACTTTCTCCTTTTTTGTTTAACTTTATCATAGACATCCTGATGGAAATAACGCTCTCATCGACTGACTTCTCGGGTATTGATCTCCTACCAGGAGGTCCACTTATTGACTTGGAATACGCAGATGACATAGTCCTGTTTGGTGAAGACGCTGACGAAATGCAGAGTCTTTTGTTAGCACTGAGCAACAATGCCCGATTGTTTGGGATGCGCTTTTCTCCCTCTAAATGCAAGTTGTTGCTTCAGGACTGGTCTGCATCAACACCTGAACTAAGGATAGGGGGTGAAGTAGTCGAACGCGTTGATAACTTCACTTATCTTGGAAGTCTGATCAGCCCTAATGGGTTGGTGTCTGACGAAATCTCAGCACGGATTCGAAAAGCTCGCTTGGCCTTTGCCAACTTACGTCATCTATGGCGAAGGCGAGATATTCGTCTATCAATTAAGGGACGAGTATACTGCGCGGCAGTTCGTTCCGTCCTTCTATACGGCTGCGAAACATGGCCTTTAAGAGTGGAAGATATTCGTAAGTTACTAGTATTTGACCACAGGTGCCTTAGAAATATTGCGGGTATCTGCTGGGATCACCGGGTAAGTAATAGTGAGGTTAGACGCAGGGTATTAGGGAATGATGGTAAATCAGTTGATGAGGTTATGAATCTTCATCGACTGAGATGGTTGGGCCACGTGTTGCGTATGCCTGAACACCGATTACCACGACGCGCAATGCTGACTAGTGCAGGGGATAATTGGAAGAAAGTTAGGGGCGGCCAAACCAAAACGTGGCATCAATGCTTGAAGTCACTAACTTCTGGTCTGAGTCATGTTGGGAGATTCAGACTGCCTGGTTGGGGTCCGCGTGACTATCGTAACCAATGGTTGGAGACTCTTGGTGACATGGCTCAGAATCGATCACAATGGCGTCGGTGTATACACTCTCTGTCTTCCTTAAATTAAGAGATTAAAATCGCTTCATATCTGTCTAGGAACTAATTCTTTCTTCCTGTACTATCTCCATATACACAATCTTTCTTCTATATATTACCACCACTGAATTAACTACTCCTATGAATCCGGTGTTCATCTTGTTGTGCTAATGCGGTATGGCAACTTGGACCGATGCATATACGTGCCTGGTCCTACGTTGCAGCTGACTGACTGATTCTTGTCTCACTAACTTATTAGTCACTCGAGAAAGCTGGTGCGTTTTTAAGGACCAAAAGTTACCTGTAGACGTGGCTTACATTGATTTCAGCAAAGCTTTTGACAAGGTTCCGCACAACCGGCTGTTATATAAGCTAAAAAATGTTGGAATTGGAGGCAATTTATTGACGTGGATAGAAGACTTCCTTGTTGGGCGCCAACAAAGAGTACGGGTAAACTCAAAATTATCTAGCTGGGAAACTGTGTTTAGTGGAGTGCCCCAGGGTACAGTTTTGGGGCCAGTGCTATACCTCTTGTATGTAAATGACCTTCCTCGCTTACTATCATCATCGGTCTTGCTATATGCTGACGATGTCAAGATATGGAGAACGATACGATGTAAGGGTGATAGCTTAGAACTCCAAAATGACCTGAAGAAATTATCCGAATGGTCTGATACATGGCAGCTGCCGATAAATACTTCCAAGTGTGTTGTGATGCGTATCGGTCATCAAGGTTCAGATACATACACGATGAATAACACTGAGCTACCTGTTGTCCAGACACATAGTGACTTAGGAGTCATCGTTAGCCAAGATCGGAAGACTACTGCACACTGCCGTGCAATAGCCGCCAAAGCTTTTAGAACTTTATGGTCAATACGTAGGGCTTTTACTCATGTCGACGCTCAAACGTTTTTGACTTTGTATACAGTGTTCGTACGTCCTAAACTTGAGTACTGCATACAAGCGGCTAGCCCCTGCTTAAAAAAAGACAGTGAGCTTTTGGAAAAGGTCCAGAGAACAGCAACTAAGCTGATTCCCGTAATAGCGAAGCTTCCGTATGATGCTCGACTGGCCAAGCTAAACCTATTTCCTTTGTCATATCGTAGAACTAGAGGCGACTTGATTACAGTTTTCAAATTGCTTAGTGATAAATTTGCACCTGATATGCCCTCATTTTTCCTGTCTTCCAAAACAGAGAATTTACGAGGACACTCCAAAAAAGTTCACAACCCCAGAACAAATTACTTGTCAGCTGATTATCGACTTTCCCACCGAAACATCAACGAGTGGAATTCATTACCTCAACACGTGGTTGAAGCTCCATCTGTAGATTCTTTCAAAAGAAAGTTGGATCAACTGAGAGAACACAATTGCCAGGACTAACACAGGCCATCAAGCCTCCTGTCCTTTCCAAACTGAAACTGTAATTTTTTGTGCGTCTACCTGCCCAATCTCCCGGTTTAGGGGAAGGCGCACTAAAAATTTGCGGCGAGATATAGCAAAAACTACGAAATTTCTACTGATGTAAGGTTTCCCCTCAAAATTTCAAGTTATATTGGAGTTTTGGGTTTTCCACAATATCTCCCAAGACTGGCGGGAACTACGAATTCTTATATGACTTTAGGGAGAAACCTAAAATTTCCATTAAATTCCCCGAAATTCGGAGGTTGAACTGACATCGCACCACCTAGCGACAAACGGGTGGATGTGATTTCTAGGGTCTTTTTAGTCTGGAAGAAACTGTCAAGACCGATTGGTCTCTTGTAGAGTTTCTGCTACTGTTTCTTAGACAATCTGTGGACCCTAACAGGTGGAAATCCCTCTCAAGACTCTAAGTATTTTTCACTTCTTAAGTACTCACTTAACGTTGTCATCTTTAAAGTAATTTAGAAAAATCCCTTCCATCCTAAATTAATTTTTTGTTTATGTGGAACGGGTAAACTTGTGCTTAATTGAGGGTATAATTGTCGTACAAATGTCTGCTTTAGGAAGATGTATAGTTCTCAGTGGTCGTTGGTTGCTCTGTAGCTTAATTACATCAGTTCACAATCAGACAGTTTATCTTCATGCTTAAGATCGATACTTGTTGAAATAGTTGCTGGCCCAGCAAAAACCTTGCTGTTAAAACGACAGTTTCTAATTCTTTTGAACTCCAGTCAGTGTGTTATCCATATCTTTAGGAAAACAGCGAGATGTATTTTAAATCTGATTTCACCGAAAAATAAACTATCGTTTTAAACTCAGTGACATCATTTACCCGAATGTCTTAATTGATTAAATAATATAGGCAACAGCCAAGTGCAGATTCGCTTACTTGATGTTATATTTTCGCTCTTACGGTTATAACCCAGCTATTCCTATCGCTTAGTATTCACGGTCACAGATTCACTCGACAAGGCCCCAAATCAGAACACGATTGAGCAGGAAGATTATATTCCAAATAACAAGGTTAGGTGAAGCAAGAAGCAAGAAGCAAGAAGCAAAATAGGAAAACCGTTAGTATATTTATAGCTTTTTACATAAGAAGAATCTAGAAGCTTCTCCATGTATAGACTAGCGCTGATTGGATAAGAATCAGCCAATCAGCGTGCGCCAAAGCAATCGTGCATTGAGCATGCTTAAATCCAATCTATGTCCCACTAACACCTCCCCTTTGAGCAGATTCGTAGGATCTGGTGCTAGGGTCCAACTGCAACCGAGTGACTGGCCTGTGCTTTCGATTTGTCCATCGTCTAGGCAATAAAGAAGTATCACTCTTTGCTTGCACAGAAACTGACCTGTCTGTTCCAGGCGTTTTGATTTCAAAGGTGTCTAGCAGAACATCAAGAGGTAATCGATATTGAATCTCGTTGCTGGCTATCGAAGTTGCTTTCAATTGGTTAGCATGACGTACCCAAACTTCTGAGCCAACTGACACCTCATAAACCACACTCCCCTTCTTTTTCAAGATCCGACCAGCTGTCCATGTAGGATGTTTCTCACGATAGTCCATAGCAAGTACTTTTTGTCCCACCGTGAACAATCGTTTTTGTGCCCCATGATGTCGATTGAACTGATTCTCCATAGATAGGTTTCGTTGAGGCTCAAGAGCTGGCGTAGGACGGATGACATCGAAATGTGTTCGTATTTTTCTGCCAAGTAGAGCTTCTGCTGGAGAGACCCCCTTAATCGTCTGAGGGTTCGGTGTAGAGCGATAAATAAGCAGGAACCTCTCTAAGATCTCTTCGGTGGTCCCCTCCCCTTTAGATTTTTTTAGAGCATTTTTAAATGTACTCACAAAGCGTTCCACTTGACCATTTGATTGGGGATGGAATGGAGGTGTTCGGACGTGATGGATTCCGTTCTGCCGACAAAATTGTGAGAAAATTACGGACGTAAACTGTGTTCCGTTGTCACTAACTATCAATTCCGGGACTCCGAAACGACTGAATAGTTGACGTAGCTTACTGACTGTGCAGCTTGCAGTCGGGTGTTCCATGAGAAAGATTTCTGGCCACTTGCTATATGCATCAACTACCAATAGGTAAGTTTGTCCATGAAGTGGACCAGCAAAGTCCAAGTGTATACGCTGCCACGGTGACTGTGGTATTGGCCATGATTGCAGCTCTGCTTTTCGCGGTGCTTTCGTTGCTAATGCACATTTAGTACATGAACGGGATAGCTGCTCCAGTTGAGTGTCTAAATGCGGCCAGTATACATAACTTCGTGCTAATGCTTTCATGCGATTTATTCCAGGATGTCCTGCATGCAACTGTTCAAGCACTGCTGGTTGTAGCTTCTTTGGGATTATGACACGTTCTGCAAACAGCAGGCAGTCGTCGATGATTGAGAGAGAGAGTCTACGCTGGTAAAACTGTTGAAGCTCTGTGGAACTGATCTTCGTGGGCCATCCTTCCAGGTGGAACTTTCTAACTTCTTGTAGAATCGGGTCTCGAAGAGTTTCTTCTCTGACTTCATCTGACGACACTGGAGTGTTTCGAATGGCATCTGCCACTATACTTCGTATTTCTGGGTCTACTGCTATGGAGGCAAACTTTCTTTTCAGTTTTTCTAGTAACCTTTCACCTGTCTTCTTTGCAAGTACTGGGGTGTCTAATGATGAACACAATACGTTGCAGACACTGTTAATCGGTACATCCATTATTCCAAGTTTATCTAACATATCTAGACCAAGAAGATCAAGGTTTGGCCGTTCTGTTAGGTAACATATTCCTGTACAGTTAGTTCCATTGAAGGAAAATTCACACTGTAATTCACCAACCAGTTTTAGCACACCACCTGATGCGTTTTTGGCCGTTTTCTTAGATGGCTTCATTGGCGGTTTACCCAGCAAGTTATACGTTTCTCTAGATACTAAGGTGATATCTGATGCCGTGTCAATTTGAAGACGAGCTGATATGCCGTTTATCTGGATGGTAACATACTTTCTCCGAATGTCATAGTTTGTTTGAAAGGCAGCTACCAGAGAAAGAGATTTAAACTCGGCTGATTTCACATGTCGAGAACGTTTATGCTTCTTTTTGGGATGAGACGTACGATTCGGTGGACAATGACCTTCTTTATGTCCACGTTTGCTGCACACCTGACATATATGCTTTTTAAATGGACAGAATCGTACATAATGCCAATCACCACATAACCAGCATGCAGTCGTTGGTTTATTACGAGTTGTTATCGGCTTCTTAACTTTTAACCTAGTAATAGCATTGACACTACTGCAGGTTAAATTAGGATTTACCTGTTCAATCAACTTGTTGTCGTGTCTGATGCTTTGTAGCCGCTTACACTCATCTGTTAACGTTCTGAGTGTGACGTTTGGGTCTTGATCTAGTCGAGCCAAAAGTCTAGTCCTGATCTCAGCATCTTGTGGTGACTGAAGAGCTTTGATGAATATTAGGCATTTAAATTGGTCTTCTGTCAACGAGCGTAACTTGAACCGTTCACATTCTCTGTTGACGATGTCTGCTAAAACACCATATTCATCGGCTTCGCGTTTCACCAAATTTAGACACTGATGTCGAATACTAAACAATGAGGAGGATTCACCGAATATCTCTGACAATTGAATTATCGTCTCCTCGAAACTGAGCTCTCGAGGTAACTTAGGCAATATATGGTCAGCATAGCGTGCATGTTCATTAATTCCTAACTTACGTACCAACAGTCGAGTCTTCCACGCGTCGTCTTGGTTACAGAATTCTATTCTAAATGTATCTTCCCAACGTTTGAACCACGTGAGAAAAGTATTTCCGCTTTCGGGATCATAGATGAATTCTGGTATGCTGCTAGCAACTGCATCACAAGACGTACTTGAAATGGCATGTGAACTCGAGCAGTGGAAGCTAAGCTGTTGAGTCAGAGTCTCTAACAACCGCATTTGTGCATCTAATTGTTGTTGCTGTTGTTGTAGTATTCGGTTAAGTTGGTCGTCTGATATGGACATATCGAATTTATTTTCCTTTTTCCTCGTCGCCACTGTTATATTTTCGCTCTTACGGTTATAACCCAGCTATTCCTATCGCTTAGTATTCACGGTCACAGATTCACTCGACAAGGCCCCAAATCAGAACACGATTGAGCAGGAAGATTATATTCCAAATAACAAGGTTAGGTGAAGCAAGAAGCAAGAAGCAAGAAGCAAAATAGGAAAACCGTTAGTATATTTATAGCTTTTTACATAAGAAGAATCTAGAAGCTTCTCCATGTATAGACTAGCGCTGATTGGATAAGAATCAGCCAATCAGCGTGCGCCAAAGCAATCGTGCATTGAGCATGCTTAAATCCAATCTATGTCCCACTAACACTTGACTTCATTGTACTTTTCCTGTCTCATTTTTAGTCAGTCATAAAAGTCTAGTACTAGATGCCGACCCAGTTTGTCACATTTTATATCAACATTGTAAAAGGAAGTTAAGATGCAAAAACAAGGAGAGCAGTTTTACTAGTAATAAGTATCAGATTTAAGAACAAATAATCCACTCCATTTAGCGATTATCTTACGCCTAACCTCAGCGTACAATAACGCTGCCCTGCCTTATTGCAATCGACATTGATACGTAAGCCCCTCTCAGGCACTATTTATTGCATACTAGTATTCGTCAGTTATTTGCTACATAATATTGTCAAAATTCAAGCCTTTTTATCTAGCTAACTATTGTTTTTTTTTTTATTAAACATCAAGTAGACAATGTCTATTTTTGACCAATTTCGAGATATTGAACCTGATCGCATCCGCAATAGCATAGTATCAATTATTGCAGGATTTTTATTTGCATTAGGCTGGTGGATAGCAATTGACGCAGCCGTGCTTTTCGCCGAAAACAATTCCTTACCTAATGCATATCATACAGCTGGAGTATTCAGCACCATCGCTTTCATATTAATTAACAGTGTTCCTAACGGAGTGGTAGGTTATAACTATTGGAAATTACTGGCTTTCTAAAGTAGTTTTCATTTCTTAAATGATTGTTTGAAATATGTGTTAACCGTGACTGATTCACTAAACACAAGTTTTTCTAGCAGGATTGATATTTATTCGAAATAAACCTCGGTTCCATACTTAACGTCTCCCTCATCATTATTCATTTCAGTGAAACTGCTTACCCGAGATCTAATCTTAGCCATCTAAGATATGTAAGTACTGGTAGAAATATGTTTACCTCAGGTGTATTCATGAAATTGTTTAGCTGTTTAGAGCTTGAAAGAAACTCAAGCAAATTTTCCAAAACTTCTGCCGATACATTCGGACTTTTGACTTCAATTAAGCATAACAAACTTGGTTTCATTTGAATTCACCGAAGCAAATTGGTATGTGTTTTGCAACACTTAAGAGGGATTTTACAGCACTCGAAACAGGTTTAAAAAGTTCTTTTTGTGGATTTATTTCGAACAAAGATCAGTTATATCATTCCTGTCACTCTACATATGTCACCATGAGTATTTAAACTAATCTCCTTAGCAAATGTTAAACTGGACATTGGAGATAAGGGTGACTGTTGACAGACTTTTTTGTTGAAGCAAAGGATAATTGCTAACCAGATGCTACAAAAAATGAGGCCAGACACGTCTCATCCTGCAAATAAGTGACCCGGTGCTGCCTCAGCAAAAGTCGACCATGCAGAGTTCGGTTGATGACATGTGTTACTAAAATAACAACCGGAGTTAATCTGTGTTCGCAAAGCTCTAAAATATCATCAGGTACTGAGGTGATATAAGTAGATTATGTCTGTTAATGGTAATTGATGGAGAAAATGTCAGGGGTCGTTCATCATGTCAATACAGTGGTTGTAGCAAGAGTTAATAGTACCATTTTCAGCGGCTATTGACAAGCAAGTGTCAAGGTTTGGAGAACCTAAGAAGTCATACTGACTTGGGGGTGTTGTTGAGTATGCTCTGTTCGCCTATCCATTTAACTAGATTTGTACAAATTTATTGCATTTTACGACCTCTTTCCAATATTTCATTGCTGACTTCTCCCTGTCCCATTTATAACCAATATACTTTTCGTTCACCTTTAGTCACTGACACTATTCCAGTGCTTTACTCTTCATTATATTCAGTTCGTTCTGTGATTGATTTTCTTCTTATGACAGACTTGGACATGATCATTTTAATCCCTTGTGTCCAGAACGCATGGATTTCTTGCTCTAGTTGTTTAGTTTGCTTTTCCATTCCATATGGCTATTCATCAATGATTGTTGCAATTTCTGGGTCATCTTGTGTTTGGTGAATTTCCTAGAGTACGAATCACTGGTTAAAGTACTACATTTGCGACAGTTGAGACGTTCCTGTTTTGGTCTGGATATTGCCGAATTTATTTAATGCCAACAATATTCATAACTTTAAGTTGTGTATACAAACGTACAGTCTGTCGTAAGTGAGACGCTATACATCGACTTATCAAACAATGCCGAACGAGTTATATGGAAATACATAAAATGTGTATGACTGTATTGTTTTAGATTTCAAGCTTGTTAGAACTTAACACCTAGATTTTAGCTAAACGCTTTATTGGGCTGTGTATGGTACTACCACTGCACGATTTGAACCAACAACTCAACCACCCAATACGCAACAATATAGATTCGCATTACTTCCGGTAAGGGGAAATTATACTTGAAAGTTATTACCCGTTGTATATGATATTAATCACCTATAGTTATTTAAAGAAATAATCAGGGTATCGTTCAGAATCAGTAGCCATAAATGTAAGTCTCAGGGAAGGATATATCTAGTTTCTCCGCGAGGTTTAAAAGCTATTTCTCTAAATGGTGATTTTAGTCGGAAGTAGAATTTTTCAACATATCATATGAACACTAATTCTCATGTTGTAGATTTGCAGATTAGGTGGACGCTTTTTGTGTTGTTGAGCTATCTGAGTTAGGTTACTTAATTGCAGAATTATCATTACCGTTTTGGCTAACATCATTGGCTTTTACCTCATGTAGTTCCGATTTGTGCTTAATTGTTAATATATGAAAAAGAATAAACTAAACTTTACAAAAACGTAAGTGGTTATTAACTTTCCTCTTACCTTTTTTATTAGTTGAGAGATGAATTTTCAGACAGTCGTATCGGTCGTCGTGGAGCACTTATATGCCTATTTTTCGCTTTCTCAATGGCATTTAGTAGTACAATAGCTGCATGTTGGATATTGTTTGGAGGTTATATCGCTGTAGGTAAAACACCAGTATGGCCAGGTGTAGCTATACTATTACAAAATCTACTAATTTGTATATCGTCAATTTTATTCAAATTTGGCAGAAAAGAACTTAGTGATTTCTAATCTGCTCATTTTAAAAATATTATTCTCGCTTGATTGCTCATTTATTTATTGATTCATTTACTTACATTATCGTCAGTTTTCATAGTACCAAATGAACAATGAATTCAATGAAAAAAGCATTTCCTCATTTCATTTTCTTCTTGAAAAATATATTTTTATTTTCCAATGAAAAGAATTACTTCAAATAAAATGTAAACGTTTTTGTTTTGTTGTAACTGTGTGTGTACGTGTGTGCAATTGTGTGTTTGACATAATTAAACTTTAGTACCACAATTGAGAACATATCTATTGTATTCAATTAAACAACACATTCAATACATACAACATTCAATAATAGTCCTTTTCATTTTCGGTGGAAAACACAAAAATGCCTCTAAAATAAAAATAAAAAGTTTTAAATAAAATTTAAGTAATATATGTGTCTGTGTGCGCATGTTCTGCTATTACTTTATGAATGACTATTCCACTTACCTTGAATGGGATATTTTTTTCGGCCGAAAAATTGCTGTTCATTTTCTTCTGCAATGCACTGGGGATGAATAATTCAATAGAAATGTAGGTAGATAACGTAAATTTATTACATTCAGTTAAGAAGTTGCATAAAGAAAAAGATTTCGGGTGTTTAGCGGCATCATATTTTCTTGCATGGTGCAGAATTTAGTGTCTCAGAAAAAGAGCTAAATGATAGTCTTACAATGCTTTGTTGTGAAGAGGAAAATAATACTTCTATAATACCAGTCGCACAGGATACATAGTAATATGCTGAAGAGATTGATTTGTAGATTATGTTTTTGACAACATAGATATCTAGAGTAAATACTTGTAGTAATCCTATGTTAACCATATCACACAGATATCGCTGTTAGATTGAATATGGTTTAGAGCTGAATACATAAAAACACTTCATAGATAAGTAGTGTCAAGTAATAATGCCTTATAAATACAGAAATAACTTCGCAATATATTTTGAACACCTTGAACACATCTATCAAAAGTGTAGGAGAATCCAAAGTGAAACTTTTAACAATTCTATCAGCTTTTAGGATCGACAACGGAAATTCTAGTAGTTATGAAGCAGTTCACAAATGGTGTCTGTCAACTTAAAATTCGTATGAAGCGTGTTCAGACTGAAGTACGTTAAGCGTGACCTTCGAAATCATGGCCTATTGTTCGAAAGTCACGTTTTTTTTAAACACATAAGAGCTATTAACATGTTAGAAGTACTTCTTAATTTGTTAATTTTAGATGAATAAATAGAAGAATACTTATTTGTACCTACTTTGCCAGTTATCCAATCATCCCATATAGATGACAATCCTAGTTTCTGCTTCCTTAATAAGTCATTAGTTGAGCATATCAGCGTGCGACCCTCCCCAAACATGTTTGTATACCAAAATTCCGTAAGCGAGTTCATAACTTCGTCTACCAAAAGAGAATGGTAAATTTATCTAGATTTTAAATAATGTCATCAAGTATATAAAATCTGGCCATTAAGCACACAATATGAAAGTTAATCCAAATATTTTATTGGGAAAAACATACTCCGCGGCAATATTGTCTTTCTTTAGAGTAGAGGTTGCATGGAATGAAGTTATTTAGAAAAAGTTAGAAAAATTATCTACGGTAACAGATAAAAATGATTAGATGATAGTGCACCTTGTGACTGGGTATCACAGTGGACAAATATAACGACGATACAAACAGTGTTTCAATGAATAGGAAATTAAATTCCTGACGTTTCGCTACCTAGTTGAAAGTAGTTTTTTTCCTTAGAAAACAGCCGTTTTTTAATTACAAAAACTGCCTCGAATCATTGATTGCGATAGTCAAACGAATTTCTTCCTAGTAGTCTACACTTATTTACATGGCTCGGTTCAACTGTTGATGACATAATGTACTATTTCCATGACCTAGTTTTGCCGCTCCAAATTTTCTTCCAACCAACTACCATATCAACCATCATCGCGCATCTAGGTAGTTGGTGGATGGGAATATATACCCTCAATTGAAGGAGATTCACTACTTGAACAACAAAATTTTTCATATTTGCATAGAACACTATCACTTTCCCTTAATCTGACTGACTATGTTCCAAGTCTATTACCTACAGTATCTTTTCTCGAGTCTTAATGTAACTTGTATATAAACTAACCTTGCAAGGAAAGCTGCCTTTATATTTCCGCATATTTGTTGGTTTGAATGTTCAGCTGTCGATAATTATATCCGTCTAACAACCGGTTGGGGATCCGGTATATACGACTTATCAATATGGTTGATATTGACTAGGACAAGATAAAACTGCGAAGAGAATTAACGCTTGTTGAATTTCATTGTCGATTGCTTCTAAATTAAGTACATCAATAATCGCGATAACTATATAACAGTCAGTGGATTTTATTTCACGAATGAGTTATCAGTATGAAGTTATATGGCTTCACTATCTACCTAGGTTAAAATCAATATCGTCTAGCAAAGACGTACACCTTCCGTGCCATAAAAAATTACTATGCCATCTTAATTGATCAGGCATTCATAATATAGGGACGTGCACAAATATGTGTCAGCCCAAAAATTACCATACCATATCAATAAAGAAAGATGAGGTTGGAAATATGCTACTCAGCACAAGGGCTGAGGCAGTAGCAGTTTTGATAGTTGTGAAAAAAGAACATGTTTCTGTAGTGAACTAATTTTATGAAGAGAATGCGATTGGTATAATGGAAACAATTATTATTATAACCAATTGTACCAGTGATTGTTTTACTGTACTTGTTTGTTTAAGTGTACTAAACACACATTCTTCCGTTGACCGTGACCTTGCACGCTCTCGGTTACGCTCAGTAGTTCCACTTGTACTCTTTGGAACGATCTCGGTATTCTTTCGACACCACGAGATTGCCAACAAATATATCTTATTGCAACCGTTAACTGCCTTCTGGTTCTTGGCCTACGAAGGGATCCAACCTAATAACTGGCACGTAGTCTCAGTGTAGTGGTGATCAAAGTCAACCGCGACTCGACGCCACGCTACAACGCTACAGCTCGAAAATCAGAAATGAAATAATCACAGAATAAAAAGAATGAAGTCATACTGGGACGCAAAATTTAAGGGAAGGTAAAATGGATGCAGTTGTATCATTCTCACCGACTTCGAGCTATGGACTGCTCGAGGCCTCCGATCATTGATCAGAATTATCACATAAACTTCAACCGGGTAGCCTACACATTAGACTTACAATTATGCGTAACACATGTACCAGTCACCTCGGTCGATAAGAATGCACAACCGATATAACACATTTGCTTAGTATCCTATGCGTAACTTGATTATTGCCTATTCAATTATTTCATTATGTGAAAATGTTAAGTCAAATAAATAAAATCTTACTGGCAAGTGATTGACCCAATTCTATTGATTGAGTTAGTTCATGTAATAAACCAACTTCTTCGTATTTACTACCCGGTTTTGAACTCCATTTCTTTGCTTCTTGTTTTCGTTTAGATTTCATTGAACGTCTTTATCGGAAGGAAAACAGAATGAGCGTATACAACTAACCACAATGAAAAGAAATTTATGAGATTTTCCTCAGTATGTATACATATTATATACACTATAAAATGGGTGTAGTGTTTACCTATGTCATAAATATAATGGTCGAATTTCTTTGGGCTGTAAAAACGGACAAAATTGAGACGTATGTATTTATGGTTAACAGATTACTGTCTACTCAGATTTACAAAATGGTGTTGGTGGAGCAGTAAGTGGTTTAATTCAAGCAATTGAGCTTTGACTAATGAGTTAATGGTTCGAAATCCGCTCTACTTAGTTCGATTTAGGTAGTCAGGTATTAACATTAGTCCTCATATGTGCATAAAAGTTTGGCACAAACCGGAATACAGAACTCGTACTTATCAAACAAAATGGCAGGTGTGTTGTCTATTAAAAAATGTCCATGTAGAGATATTATATTAATTTATAAAGTTATCAATCACTAGTCTCAGTGATGTAAAAAACATGCCAGACTGAAATGCTGAATAAGGAACTTAACTGTTTCAAACTTGTGCTAGTCAATCAGTCAGTAACAACGTAGAACTTCGTACTTATGCTAACCCAAGCAGGTTCAGTATTTTCTCATTCTAATATAAGACTCTTCATTCTTACTTATTTCTCCCCAGCTATTTTTCCTGTACAATTCCAAATACCGGTATTTTAAACTGATAAAATACCCTCGTATATGACTAGGTTGTAATTAACTGTTTAAATAGTTAAAAAATAATAAGGTTCCCGAGCAGTTATGACTTACTACATACTATTAATCATGGATTTCATTTGATGATGAAATATGAGCAAGAAGATATGTATCCGTTCAAAAAGTAATCTTATATCCGGAAAAGATTGAATGAATTGTAACTTCCAGGAATTATTTGTGGAGAATATATATATATATATATATATATATATATATATATATCACTCTCATCAAAAGCTTTAATTTGACTCGTTAATTACTTTTATACGACTTACTATTCTTAATTTATTCCCAATCTATTAGTTACAGTCTCCTATACTAACAGTCACTTTTAGTTTGATCTTGTATAATTTGTATTTTTCATTTTGTGGTGCGATTTGGTTTGGTCTGCTTTTATGTAGAATACGTATGTCTGAAATGCAATATTCATATAATGAAGGCTAATTATTGTGTTTCGAACTTAACGGAGACGGCAAAGCGAGAAAGTTTTGCATTGAAGACCTATGAAGATTTAGAATTTTCTAAAAGGCTACTAGTGCTGGCTGGTATGTCAGGGACAAGGTCACAGAAGTCGATATTCTGATTGGTGATTTTGCCACCTGATATAAGATAGGGCCATAAGAAATGATACTAATGATAAAAAGTGAAGTAAGAATTATACTTACTAAAAATATGTTTGTAACCGGAACAGTGTTAAACATAGTTACATCAATCATATTCATTAGGTTTTTTTTAAAATACCGAGGTTATTGATTAACCTCAAAATAATAGTTTGGCTGTCCGTTTAAAGTCGAATCATCGCAGTTTTTACCAAGTGAAATTAATATTTTAAGCATGGAATATTTTTCAAAACACCAACTCTTAGTAAATTTAAAAAAAAACTACATCACTGTGATTCATTTGTTAACAAGGCGACAGATGGAAATATAAAATATGTAGTATTGACTATTCCATTGTAAGATTTCATTAAAGAGAACTTATCCAAGTGAGTCGTAAGTCCATTCATATGTGGATCTTATAGTGTTTGTTGAAACAACGAAAACGTAAGAGGTTATTCAGTACATTACACTACATTGTTGAAGTGTAAAAATTAAGCTTACTTACCCAGATTTTTTCGATCCTGACGTTCGCAAACTTATTTGGCTGATTGAACTGGTTATACTATCTCCCGACACACTACTTGTATCTGAATTGATGTCAGATTCAGAAAAGTTATCATCTGGAAGAGAATTTTTAGAAAAGTACACAAATAACAGTATGAAACTTATCATTTAGTTTCGCCATAAGTGATTTTTAAGAAATAACTATTCTTTCTAGTAATTACTGGTATATGCGTTGATTAATAATTGAGTGGTAACTAGTGCCGTATTTATCTCATCCTACTTTGTGCTGGTTGAATCCTACTGATCGAGTTTCAATGTGGCTAGCTATTGGTTTAAGTAACTCGACATAGCGTACACTACACTTTGATATTAGGTGATCGGATTTAGTCAGTCAGCTGCAACGTAGGACCAGGCACGTATATGCATCGGTCCAAGTTGCCATACCGCATTAGCACAACAAGATGAACACCGGATTCATAGTAGTTAATTCAGTGGTGGCAATATATAGAAGAAAGATTGCATATAAGGAGGTAGTACAGGAAGAGAGAATTAGTTCCTAGAAAGAAAGATATGAAGTGATTTTAATCTCTTAGTTTAAAGGAAGACAGAGAGTGTATACACTGGAAACCCTGGACTTAAATTTCATGCTAGTTATCATTCATCAGTAAGATGAATCTGAAATGAAGACTATTATCAATGATCACGTTATAAAAACTAGTTAATTACAGAATCAAATAGTTATCTATATAGTCTAAAAGCTTCGATTGAATTCTACTTAATACTAAAACCCTGTTCTTTTTAGCCACTTGTCAAGCATTAATTTTTTAAAAGCTGCAATCCCTTCGTTCTCCGTCATTGTTTTAGACAGTCTTTATCAATGACGTTGCTGTTACTAAATGTATGACCGATAGTGTGACAACTTCCAGCCAGGATTTAACTTTCTTCCCCTGTATCTGTTGGCATGACAGGGTCATGACTGTTGCATGCTCCAAGTAGAACACGCGGTTTCGTCCATTTCCAACCAATCGTCATCAAACCGAGATACTACAAGTTTCTTATGTAACTTCAATATTAATTCTAATGTATTTACTCCTGCATTCTTTGTTGTGTATTATACATACAGTTCACTGTTAGTTCTGGTTCTGGGAACGATTGATTAGAAAAATATAATGAGTCAGGGAATAATAGACAACGTAAAAAGTTACAAAAAAGGGAATTTGTCTTTTTTTCAATCTATAAGATAATCAATACTTAGAGAGTGTTCAACCATATCATTAAACCGAATCACACAAGCTTGGTAAGTGTATCGATTTAGTTTGTTTCAACATCATGATTATTGTTCTTTATTACGATTAAGTAAAAACATTAAAAGTACAGTATGAGGATATGAAAAGATATATTAGGAAGTACAAAAATAAGTAAGTATATCTGAATCATTGATAACAATTCCAAAGTACGCGCTTTTACATACGCTACAAATTTAAAATGGATGACCTTTTAAAAAAGGGGTCAGATCAGCATTTGTTTACTTCATATTTATAATGCATTCTAATTATATGTTAATTAGCGCAAAACTCATCAGAATGATGCAACTTATGTTTCCTGAAAGTGATTTATTCAATAACTTTACTGTATGTAATATTTTTATTTTTTGTAGTACTTGTACTTGTTGCTTAATTCTTCAGTAAACTTGCAATGACTACCAGTCCTTGTTTGAATTAATTCTCTGTTAAATCTGAACAATGATATAACTAGTATACGTACATGTAACTGAAATTTTACTCTACACTAAGGAAGAACTATCATACTCATTTCTCATTTAGACGATTTAACATACAACGGTAGACAGGGAAAATTATTTCGTTCTAAATGCCATAATAAACAAAACAGCCTGTATTTGACAGTGATAACAAAGGGGAATTGATAACATTGATACAACATTTAAAGTCAATAATAATAATAATGAGAGAAGCAGTTCAGTTAGGAAAAATACAACCACAAAGAATTCTTCCAGATAAAGAAGTTACTTTCACTTTTATAAAGAAAGTAAAAAGTTACAACAGAATCGCCGCTGACTTCTGTTCTCAGCCATGTTTGATGACGTCTCTAGCCACTGTATTGTACCATCTTTAAGACTCCAACCAAGGAGTCGTGAAGGACCAACAGAAGACAGTTCCGTACAGCTTTCTTTCTTACCACAACACCATCTCAAACATTAACTACCACTCTGCCTTTTCCAACCAGTCCCAGAGTCGGCCAATAATGCACGACATGAAATTCTCTAGGACGACATCCGTAGTACATGTCCAAGACACCGAAGTCGATGTTTCAAGATGTTGACACCAATTGAATTATTGTTGTTGTGCCCAAACAAACGATGTCGAACCTCTGCATTACTAACATGGTGTTGCCACTCGATGTCAGAAACCCGTAGGAGACAAAGATGATCAAACACAGAGACTCCTCTAACATCCTCAATTCGGAAAATTCGAGTTTCACAAGCATAGAGAAAAACAGCTCTCACGAAATACAGAATATATTGCTATGACGTCATAAATATATAAGGGCAAACATAAAATTGGTATAATATAAACACACAACTGATGAATTGTAGTCCTAAACATCAATGGGGAGATTCAAACAAACAATACAAAATGAATTTATCATAAAATCGGTTTATTTACAAACCTTCTAACCCTGTACCCTCTAGTTCTAGTAAATCTAATCATGCTAAGACTTACCAAAATACTCTCTATCACCATGCATCTGAACAAATCGTTGTGTTTCCGCCTGTTGTTTATGCATTTGACGTAGAGTAATTAATCGACCGATTAATTTATCGTATGTATCAATGGATTTATGTAATCTTTCTTTCAAGATAGAATAATGTTTACTTAAAGAAGATTTAAGGATTTGATTTAAAAATTCTTGTTTATTATATAATGATGCCTATACAACATACATAAAGAGAGAGAGAGAGAATAGAGAAACTTTTACAGGTCGAATTCGGAAATAAATATTTTATGTCTGATTGTCTATATATAATGTTAAAATCTGACAGAAAATTCTGTTGACAATAGATGATCAGAATTGATCAAATTCGTTGTAGTAGAATAGACCTATTGACAGATTTATATTCAGCTGTAGATAACTATGAAGCATATTGTACGGATATACATTTGGAAAGAGTACACTTTGTACGGTCAATATAATATACTTCAAAAGAGCGTGTTTTAATGGATTTTAGAGTTATTTAGGTAACCTATACAATTATAACGTATTCTTATTTAAAGGATTTAACTAAGAAAAACACGGACATTGAGATGAAATGATAGTTTTTCAGTAACTTCAAAGTTTTTTCATTTAATACTGTCAAGACTTCATCAACACATTGTTTGTTGAATTTTGGCCGTTTGTAATATGAACAGTTTTATTTATTTAGAACTAAAATAGATCTTGGTTTACCTCTTTAATAATTCTTTGTCAGTATACTCTCAGAGCATCTAGTACTATTGTGGTGTGGGTTACTTATATCCATATAAGTAGTATATAACTGTGGTCAGGCATAGAATATATTTCAGCAGATCGATAAGGAAAGAACGAAAACGGAACGCAATTGGTATGAAATCTGAGACAATAGACTGGTATTCGCAAAAGAAATAGTCAAGTTTGAGACGATGGATTGACATTTTGAAAATTAACTATTTACTATATGGTTCTCATATTTTATCAAGATGCGCTGTAATTTCGTGTCAAATACATTCAATTGTCCCCACTCGTGTTTTTATTCACTACGCTATGTCATACCTACATAAATTATTCCGGGGTTTAAACAGACCAATGAAATTATTCTTTTTGAAATACCATCCACATATATTTTAACTTTGTTAATTATTCACTTACAACATTGACTGATTTTATATTATTAATTATTTTATTCATCACGTTATTAGCTTATTTTTCTGTTTGGCTAAAAATAATAGTGAGTAACGCTTGAAGCATTGGAATTGGCACGGTTCAGTTCTCCGTATATTATTTTCATTTATCTGAGTAAAATAGTGCATGGAATGAATTCGGATTTGGCTTTGTATTAACGTCGTCGCCAAAACGGAGTTAGTCTAATTAGAGTATACGAAATCAGTCAAAGAATTTATGTCCGCGGCTCATTTATTGTTCGTCCATAATGGAGTCAGATTGTGAGCTGAGAAAGTGGTAAGCCCAAATTCGAACAAAACAAAATCCTTTAAAACTCCATGAGGAAAAAGGATTGTTCTCAGCATACACTGTAGATGTAGTGTTTATGACTTTTGCATTGATAAAGACAGCTAATTACCATGGTAGATACATTTAAATCTGATTTTTATACTGAACATCTATCTTCAACTGTTTTACATATCAGAAGTCGGCATAGGTGTTTTAATCTTTGGTTAATTTTAAATAGTGATTGAGTAGCCATACAGATAGTGATATTTTTTTCAAGAAATTTCAACACAAAGATTAGACTAGGAGAAACCACATAAGTGTGTGTGTGAAAAGTATACATAATCAAACTTGTTTTCCCTGGTCCAAGCGATATAATCAACATAATACCTACTACTATTCATTTCAACTTTACAATATTTAGATCTTCCTTACACCGCTAAACTTATTTCCATCCTACACTCTTCACGTTTTCATGAAGTATTTAACAAAATTAAAATTGCTTCTACGTATCGTACTACTACTGTTACGAGTACCGGTATTAAAGCTAGGTTGATGAAGTAATTTCACTCAATACTGGGACGAAACGGCCGTCCAGTGCTTTCAGGTTTTCCATGGTGATCTAGCTTTAACTGACTCATGAATTCAACTGATGAAGGTATGTGCATGGTGTTTTCTCAAAGCCACTAAAAAAACGCGACTGACTCACATTGTACATTGAACACGAACAAAATACAACAAATACAAATTATTTTAAATATGATTTTCAAATGACATTTTTTCCCTCACAAAATTTCTATCATTTTAGTATTTAATATGATTTATATAGTTTCTATCCGTATCTCAATGAATGTATACACATTGATTGATTTTGTCACAAAAATACAATACATTTTTATATGCATGCATTGCACATAGTCTATTACGAAAAAAATCTGAGAGGATAGTTAGGTTAGTGTTGTTATTAGCATGAAATTGATTTACGAAATATTTTTGGTTCTCTAATAGCTTAAGTTTTTTTCTTGTTTGGTTTATAGTAATCGTTTTGTGTAGACAAGAAGGAAACAAACTAATTTAATTTACATTTTTGATATTTTTGTGTGTTTGTGAATCAGATCGATAAATAGCGGTATTGAGGGGATTTTCAACTACACTCTATTGGTATTATTACTATCATTATTTAATGTGAATAGAAGTGAAGGTATTTATGCTTCTTTGTTAAAAAATAAACAAAAACTTTATTTTATATTTTTCGTATTTACTACCCAAAAGATGAAGTTATTGTGAAGTAGTCTGTTTTATGAAGTTTGGCCTTTAAAATATAGGGTATTTGTAGGTTACTAGTGTTCGATCATAGGTGCCTTTGAAGCACTGCTGCCGTATCGTGGAACGACCACGTGAGCAATATTATAGTCAGACGCACAGTACAGGGTGAGGATGTCGGATCTACTAGAGATAGTGAATTTTGACCAACTGGGGGTGATTACAATGTTCATTACTTGTGCCTAACCACTGGTGACTTCAACGCGCGATGATGACTTGTGTAAGAGTAGTTTAAGAAAAAGCTAAGGGTGGTTAGAACATAAAGTCATTGGCTGTTAGACTCAGTCGTACAGGTAGGTCCAGATTAATTGGTTGAGGTCCTTGCGATTATAGTAACCAACGGTTAGACGTTGGATGATATAGCTTAGAATCAATTCCAATGACCTAGATGCGTTTACTCTTATTATTCTCTTATATTTAAGTTTTAAATTGAGCTCAGACTTTTCATCCTACCAATCCAATTATTTATTCTCAAATCATATTGTCTGCGGATAAAATTTCCTACGACGAC
This sequence comes from Schistosoma spindalis, assembly GCA_946903255.1. NCBI lineage: Eukaryota > Metazoa > Platyhelminthes > Trematoda > Strigeidida > Schistosomatidae > Schistosoma > Schistosoma spindalis. The sequence goes on along the minus strand of OX336417.1, from coordinate 34,318,813 downwards.
TGATACTGTTGTTACTACCTTTAGTATTCTGGGATTTATCTTGATAATCTCATCTGACGTTTTTTTACAGTATGACAAATTGAACTGATTCGTGTATACTGCTAGGTTCTATGTTGTTTATGCATGGTATTTCAGTATTTTATAAAATAAGTTGTACCATTTTGTACAACAAAATAAGTATGCTGTTAAAAAAACTTGTTATTCAATAAAATATGAAGCATTACCAATCGATGAGCATCCATCCACAGGCAATCTTCACAAGCTGTTCTGATAGCCATTACAGGATCCTATGATGAATCAAAGAACAAGAAAATAATAGAAACAGGATTTATAATAAAAATTTTCAATAATAAAAGGCATTTTCTATTTACAATTGTTTCAGCACGCAAAATGTGTAATAACAGAATTGTCAAGACTTCATAATCTCATTGTTTGTTGAATTTTGACTGTTTGTAACGTGAAGAGTTTTATTTGTTTAGAGATCCGCACGATTATGGTAACCAAGTGTTAGAGATGCTGAATGATATAGCTTAGAATTAATTCTAATGACTACTTATGTCGAGAGATATAAGTAACATACACCACAGAAATACCTTCTATTCATTCAATGTTTATAGAGTATACAATTGAGTGAAAATTCCTTTTTTATCGATTCAGAGTGAGAATGATAATGTTAAACATATAAAATGATCGCTTCTTTTTATGTAGATTGTATACAACTCAAAAATCATTTAGCCTTCGGTTTAGGTAACTGAGTTCCTAGTAAATTCTCAAATGTATAACTTCACTAGTGATAGACTGAATGAAAAATAATCTGATTAATTAGGAAAGCTAAATTTTATAATGACTTTTACTCATGAATTTCCTATATTTGTGAGAGGACAACGATGTTCATCTCATAATTCTATCTTTGCAGCTGTTTAGGGCATTCATTGATAAAGACTTCGTAGAGGATGACAAATTTTCCATGCAACAATTTATTTACTTGAACATATAAATATTAGTACAAAGGGGCACCGAATACATATGCACCACACAAGTCACTTGATTTGTGTGTGGGCCGTGATACTACTCGGGTGCCCAGACCAAAGCGGGTGGTTTCCTTAGGGGATCGCACCCGGAGCCTTCGACCTAAAGAACTGATCCACAAGGCAGTGGAGCAACATCAGGAGATGCAGTCCATGGTAGCTGGTGTCCAATAATTGGTTCATACTCCACTTGTTCTTTAAGAATCCTGGAGCCTATGTGCACTATTGGTTTGGAATCAGCGTCTTATAACTTCCCCTAGTGGATACTCCACATCCGCCAACCCGGTTAAAGCGCCGGACATTCGATTTTTGTCCTCCCAATTTCGTAAACAATACCCTGCCGCGAGAAGGCAGAGAATAGGACTTCCCTGGCAGTGGTTGTATGCACGTGGCTATGTGAGAGCATTTCGAGAGGGAGAGCCGACTCTCCCCACCCCGGCCGTACAGGGCATTCGGGGGCAAACAACTATTTATGGCTATGATGAAGATTCATTAAGAACCGCTCAAATTAATGAGGTAATCCAGTGATATTTCTACAATATTAAGATGGGGGATCTAAGAATTAGCATTGAAAAGCTGATAAACTACCTAAAACAAATAAAAGTTGAAGGATTTCATTACTTCTATTGTGAAATATTTTTTATTTATACAGTTTATTTGCTTACAGGTTATTTATTTTATTTATTTCAACGCGTAAATATTGGTACAACGAGGCACCGAATACATATGCACCACACTATCATTCGATTGGTGTGAGGGCTTGTATATTGCACGGGTACCTAAACCGAAGCCAGTGGTTTTCTTAGGGGTCCACTACCCTTATAACTTGGAAAATAACTTTAAAATTACAGTTATTCTAACAGTCATATGTACACTGGTAACATGTGATCTACCTGTTTATTCATAACAGAAACAGTTATTCACTGAAAAAGTCTTTCCTACCTCTAAAAAGTCAATATAGATTTGAATAGCTTCTTGATGACGGTGAAGATCTTTTAATCGAGCTATAGACAAAGAAAAAGAAAACCGTAAACAACTAAGATCAATAATAATGTAAAAACAGATATACATTGGTAATCTGTAAACATATTTTAATAATAAATTTATGTTGAGAAAAATACACCACATTAATATGTTTGAAATGTACTTTATATGTGGTTGTGTATTGTTTGAGTGCTCAATACAAATAACTTTATAGATGATCAGGAATAAATTGGATATAATAGTGATAATCATAATAATACTTGGTTTAATATATACTGTATGTTTGGTTAAAGTGAGGAATTTTAATTAGACAATAAAACAGAACAGCATCGAAACTCGCATTTTCTGGGGACCTAACTTGTGAATATTTAAAAATATATACATAAAAACTTATTGAATAGTGATTGACTGACATTTATATTTATGCCCAGCCATCAACTGCTTCGACACGCAGTGACGGCTGATGTAGGAGTATGTTGGTAAGAAACTGTGGTCAAGCCAAGAGATATCATCAATCCATGAAGACACTAACAATTGGACTGATCCGTATAAATAGGTGCAGACTATCTGGTTGGAGTCCATAAAATTACCATAACCAGTGGTTAAAAATGTAAAGTGATATCGCTGAAAATCGTTTGGAATAACTCAGGTGCATACACTTCCCTCCTGTAGATCCTCAGTATCTTTAATGCTTAATCTTTTTGATTACCACTGATACTATTACTACATTTACTATTCTGGGATTTATCCTAAAAATTCAATCTCGCTGTGCTGATGAGGTATGGATCACACGCGGGACCTTCAGATTTAATGAGGAATACGTTATCGTTAGATTGTTGAAATGAGCACTATCCAATAATTGGCATTTCTAACTCCAAGCAATTTGGGATATGATCAAATACAATCAGTGACCGACTCTAAATATTTTCTTAAAATAAGTGCACTCTATAAATTTACCAGCCAAATACGTCGAAAAACTATAATTACGAATATTTATGTATTAAAAGAAAACAAGATAAATTAATGGGCTAACCCAATGTGATATATTTTATTTTATTAGCTAATTAATTATTTAATCAGTCATGTGAAAACTGTGATAATCTTGTGACATGTATCAAAATGGAAAACAAGTGTATAATAAAGTACATGGATTATTCACATTGCAATTGTATACTTAAGTTCTATAGATTTCGACTGAATTGATGATGATGATGATGATGATGATGATGATGATGATGATGATGATGATGATGATGATGATGATGATGATGATGATGATGATGATGATGATGATGATGATGATGATGATGATGATGATGATGATGATGATGATGATGATGATGATGATGATGATGATGATGATGATGATGATGATGATGATGATGATGATGATGATGATGATGATGATGAGATGATGATGATGATGATGATGATGATGATGATGATGATGATGATGATGATGATGATGATGATGATGATGATGATGATGATGATGATGATGATGATGATGATGATGATGATGATGATGATGATGATGATGATGATGATGATGATGATGATGATGATGATGATGATGATGATGATGATGATGATGATGATGATGATGATGATGATGATGATGATGATGATGATGATGATGATGATGATGATGATGATGATGATGATGATGATGATGATGATGATGATGATGATGATGATGATGATGATGATGATGATGATGATGATGATGATGATGATGATGATGATGATGATGATGATGATGATGATGATGATGATGATGATGATGATGATGATGATGATGATGATGATGATGATGATGATGATGATGATGATGATGATGATGATGATGATGATGATGATGATGATGATGATGATGATGATGATGATGATGATGATGATGATGATGATGATGATGATGATGATGATGATTGGGATGATGATGATGATTGGGATGATGATTGGGATGATGATGATGATGATGATGATGATGATGATGATGATGATGATGATGATGATGATGATGATGATGATGATGATGATGATGATGATGATGATGATGATGATGATGATGATGATGATGATGATGATGATGATGATGATGATGATGATGATGATGATGATGATGATGATGATGATGATGATGATGATGATGATGATGATGATGATGATGATGATGATGATGATGATGATGATGATGATGATGATGATGATGATGATGATGATGATGATGATGATGATGATGATGATGATGATGATGATGATGATGATGATGATGATGATGATGATGATGATGATGATGATGATGATGATGATGATGATGATGATGATGATGATGATGATGATGATGATGATGATGATGATGATGATGATGATGATGATGATGATGATGATGATGATGATGATGATGATGATGATGATAGTGTATTTGATGTTATGCACAGAAATAGTAGTTAGTGAGAAAATAATTTTAAAAGATTATATAACGTTTAATTCATCAGGATTGATAAAGTTAGTTCATTCACATTTAAACTATTCTAAGAAAGGTAACTTGTAGAATTATATCTTTTGAATTCGAAGTCGATAAATGATCAAATTGGTTTCACGTTGCATGCCATAGTGGAATTGTTGATTAATAATCTGAATATTGAAAGTCAGATTAGTATCCAACTCCACTTACTAGATTTTAGGAAGTTGAGTAGAAGTGAGATATATGCTACTTATGTTTACAGATATGAGTAGTATGTAGCAGTATTCGGAAGTAGAATGCCTTTCAGCATAAGATGGAATTGAGAAGAATAAATAATAATGTATTTAATGTATAAGTTTCATATTCTACGAAAACATTGTGGGATTTCTCATGAGTTTTCGTTCACTACAGAAGTATTACTAGCCCTTGAACTCACACACAAAACACGTGAAAATGTGGTACAAAGATGAGTACTCAGATAAATGCTTGACGAATATCAGTCAGCCGTGATCAAAGCAAAGTCTTGCACCAATATGAATTAGCCCAAGTTGCCATATCATCTTAGCACAAGAAGATAAAATTAATTAGATGGATAGGAAAGGGATTGATAAAAAAGATTAAAGATTGAGAATATGCTTCAAAAAGAAGGAATAAGGAAAGATACATGCGAAGTCAGTCAGAAACAACGTGGAACTTCGTACGTACGTACATCAGTTCGAGTTGCCATACCACATTAGCACAGAGATTCAGTTATCGTCTCAAATCCCGTAGTGGCAGAGTAGTGAAAGTATAAGTAGTGACAGGAAACGTTAAGGTTTGATGATGTAATTTAAGAAGTATAGTCCATTGGAATATATTTGGAAAGAAAATAAAGGACATGAAGAATTCAGAAGATTAGAGTTTGGGAGTACACAGAGAGTGGATGCACCTGCGCCATTGCAAACGATTTTCAGCCATGTCAAGTCTCTTACCATCGGTTGCTATCATCTCGCGGTCCCCAACCAGGTAGTCTACACCTACCAACATGGCTCAGTCCACTTGTCAGTGACTTCATGAATTTGTGCCATGTTATGGTCTGGCCGCCCCTAGCTTTCTTCCAACCTATTCCTACACCATAAAACATCGCACGTCGTGGCAGTCGGTGGTCTAGCATGTGCAACATATGTCCCAGCCATCTCAACTGATTAAGTTTTACTACTTTATCAATTGATTTGCCATCATTACCTAGTACCCGTTTCCTAACAGCTGAGTTAATTACTCGGTGGTCCCAGTATATACGAGCAACGTTTCGAAGACATCTATGATCGAATACTAGTAACCTACGACTATCCTCTACTCTTACTGGCCATGTTTCACTGCCATAAAGTAGGACGGAACGAACTGCTGTGCAGTAAACTCGTCCTTTGGTTGATAGACGGATATCTCGCCTACGCCACAAATGACGCAAGTTGGCAAAAGCTAGTCGAGCCTTTTGTATCCGTGCTGAGATTTCGTCACACACCAAACCACAAGGGCTGATGAGACTTCCAAGATAAGTGAAGCGGTCGACACGTTCAACTACTTCACTCCATATCATTAGTTCGGGTGCCGATGCAACCCAATCCTGAATCGACATTTTGCATTTCGAGGGAGAAAATCGCATGCCGAACATGCCTGCATTGTTGCTTAGAGTGGTCAGCAGACTCTGCATTTTGTCAGCGTCTTCACCAAATAGAACTATGTCATCGGCATTTTCTAAGTCAACAAGTGAATCTCCCGGTAAAAGTTCAACCCCTGGAAATTTAGATGAGGAAAGTGTTATTTCTAAAAGCACGTCAACAACAAAGTTAAACAAGAATGGAGAGAGTGGACAGCCCTAACGAACACCACTTGAGGTAAGCAATTCTGATGACAGTTCACCATGAGCTCTCACTCGACCAGTTGTGTTCGAGTAGAGAGCATTTATAAGGTTGATGTACTTCTTTGGTACTCCCTTCAGTGACAAACACTGCCATAGAACCTCACGATCAACAGAGTCAAATGCCGCCTTAAGGTCGAGAAGTACTATCATTGTGGGACGTCTGAATGTGTGTCTATGTTCTAGGACATGACGTAATGTGAATATTTGATCAATACAACCACGTCCAGGTCGAAAACCAGCCTGGTTTTCTCTAGTCTGCTCTTCACGAGCTTTGGTTAGACGTCGAAGTATTATTGAAGCTAATATTTTAGACACTATATTAGTCAAACTAATTCCTCTGTGATTGTCACAGGAGGACTTTTGTCCTTTCTTATAGACTGGTACAGACCAGTCAGATGGGTTACGTCCAGTTCCCAGATTCTGCCTAAGACCTCAGTCAATCTCGCTGCTAATACTGGACCGCCATCCTTAAAAATCTCAAGGGTAAACCTGTCAGGGCCTGCTGCTCTCCCACGCTTCAGATTTCCTATAGCTTTTTCAACTTCGTAAAGAGTCGGAGGACTTACATCAACTTGCCATTCAGGTCGACTGGGGATCGTGGGAAACCGAAGTGTGGCTGAAGGCCAATTGAACTGATCCCTAAAGTATTCTGCCCATCGATCCAATCTCCTGGATTGAGAATGAATAATATGTCCATCTTTCTCTGCGATTGTTTCGCTAACAGTTGGCTTCCTAATACCGGTTTCCTTAACAAGTCTGAACAGTTGCCTGCTGTTACCTATTGCCGCTGCCTTTTCCATCTCTCTTGCTTTCGCTACCCACCACTGTTCACGATCTTTGCGTAGGCTTCTAGTCAGCTTACGCTTAAGCTGACTCCGCTCTTCGTTATGTTCAGAGCCAGATGGAATGAGTTTTCGAGCATCTATCAGTGCGGTAGATGCTGCTGAGATCCAGTGTTTCTCCCTAACCTTATGGTTTACCGTACTTGCAGACATCACTGCTGTTTCTACAGCTTTTCGGATGTCATTCCATGCTGCCTCGGGGTGGGCGTCACTTACATGACTGTCTAACTGTTTTTCTAGATGTTCCTGAAATATACTCTTAGCTTGACTATCACTTAGTAGGACCCTAAGGGGTTTCCTTGTAGCATGTTTCCTACGTCCAGCAAGACGTAGACAAATACGCGCTCGCACTAGAACATGATCTGAGTCTAAGCATGTGCTGCAGAATGAGCGACAGTCTTCTATCGAGCCCCTCCATCGGTGGCTGATAGTGATGTGATCTATTTGGGTCCAGCGTTGGGACGAATTAGGGGGTCGCCATGTTAAAAGATGTTTTTCCTTATGCTTAAACTTAGTGTTTGCAAGAAATAGGCGGTTATCTGAGCATAGCTGAAACAGACGGTCGCCGTTATCTGTTCTTTGAGCCGCGACACCATAAGATCCACCCAGGTGTCTTTCCTTTTCGCTTAGTTTACCTACTTGAGCATTAAAGTCACCAGCCACTATTACTACATCTGAACGCCTAGCTTTTCGGAGAAGGTCGGAAAGCTTTCTGTAAAACTCATCTTTTACATTATCTGAGCTGCAGTCAGTGGGAGAGTAGGCAGAGACGACGAAGAGGCAACGACGAGTGTCCCTATCTTTTCGAGTCCTTAATGTTCCGTTTAGTCGGAGAGCACACAAACGACTGCCTGAGCTGCAGTCAGTGGGAGAGTAGGCAGAGACGACGAAGAGGCAACGACGAGTGTCCCTATCTTTCCGAGTCCTTACTGTTCCGTTTAGTCGGAGAGCACACAAACGACTGCCTGAGCTGCAGTCAGTGGGAGAGTAGGCAGAGACGACGAAGAGGCAACGACGAGTGTCCCTATCTTTCCGAGTCCTTACTGTTCCGTTTAGTCGGACAGCGCAGATACGGCTGTATACTGGGATCCAGTCTAAGAGAGCTAGTTCCGCCCTAGGACTCAATGCTATACCTACGCCAGAGAGGCCACGGGAAGCAGCATCAGGGCTTCCAGATACACGGAGCGTAAATCGAGTTGGTTTGTTACTTTGACATGGTGAGGTCAAATGAATGACACTACTAGGATCCTGTGTGCGCGTTTCGGAGACGCAGCACACATCGATGGAGCGAGATTCTAAAATACTAGCTAAGGAAGCCTGTTGTCCTATTTGACACAGTGTTCGGACGTTGAAAGCTCCTACGTGTAATTTAGAGCGTGGTTTCAGGAAACCAGGAATAACGTTCCGCGTACTCGAATCGTTCGCACTAGCGGGGCGAGGTGATAAAGGGATGTGAGAAGGGTTAGTCGTGGAGATAAGAGAGTCATTAAGAGGTGTAGGAAGGATTTGAATGTGACCAACTTGGTCTCGTGTGCTGTTACGGGTATGAGGGCTGATGTCACTTCCCGACTGCCCACACCGTGGAAGGGTATTTCTTGAGGAACCTGAAAAGAAAATCGAATTAAAGTTGGTCTTAACGACCTGGGTGCGTGACCGCAGAGCCCAAGGTACAACTGCCTGAGGCCGGTCGCGCACGGCCTTTTTGTGGGAGGTTTTTAATGTGTTAGCTCCGTTCTTCAAAGGGCCTTACCGCCGGAGACGAAATCCGTGGGGTAAGGTGAGGTGTGACATTTTTAGGGTCAACCTTTTCTAACCCCTTCCTTCCTTGTGAGAAGGCAGCACCGCTGTAGATGCTGGTTGTCCGAGGGAAACACCTTACTGCTGTCACACCTCTGTACAGTCAGCAGTACGACTTCGCCCTCAGAACTTGAGTTGCTGCTTTTAGTCTTACCGTTCTCCGATCGACCTGCCTGGCATGGTAGAACCTGCAGGAACATGTGTTCCAGCCAATATAGCTCTGTTGGGTCATCACGATAGGCAAGCCCGACCACCACGTCAAGGTAGCAGCTACGGTCGGGATACATGCGAAGAAATATTGGAACTAAAGATCTAGAGGAAGGTGAAGGATGAATGCATCACCGTCACTAAGATCAATTCTGGGTAATGTCATTTAACATCCTCAAACAAATGAACGCATTTATCATGAGGACTCCAAGCAGGTGATGTGAACCGAATTACATAGACTAGTGTGGCAGACAGAGATTTCATGAAATGGTATTACGTTCTGGTTTCCTTACAACTTACTATAACGTCGGCGTCAAAATAGGTGTTGGGTGGGCACAAGTAACACATACTTCAACCACCATGATCGAAAATCTACAGACTAATCAACCAACGTGGTATCTGGTTTACAATAAATTAAAGAAAACGAAATGTATGAAATAAACTGAAACGAATAATATTGATGACAGTAATGGTAAATCACCTGCTAACTTTTGTGCTTGAGTACGTATCTCTGTATTACTTAAATAGTGATCAGTAGATAAATCAGTATTATTTTTATCATTCAATAGTCGACTGTTCGCAGCGGCAATACACCATTGTTGAGTATTAGTTGCAGATAAGAACGTTTTTGCAGCTAAACCATAAAATCCACCTTTCATGTAAATCTGACCAGCATAATTTAAATTTTGTGAAGAAATTAAATAATCCGCCCATAATTGACAAATAATCTATAATATTGGATACAAAAATAGAAATAACTGAAAAATATTTCCAATCAAACTAATGAAGTTACCTAAAATCTAATCGTGAAACCAACATGAAATATAAAAAGTCAACAGTGAAACAAGTAATCTCGAATAATAGTAATAATGATCTATGGATAAAATCTGTTATTTTAAAACGTTATTGATGACTCTACATGACATGTAAAAATCAATTGGGAATGAAAAAGCTGTCCAGTTCTTCTAGAGTTTGAATGCTTATTTAATTAGCGTCAATTTGTAATGTGAACTATGAAATGTTTATGATCTATGTACTATGCAAACATAAGTATTTAACATAGTATACATAAATAATCTGTTACATACCTATGGAAAGACACTAAATAGAATCCAGGTTTAAACTTGGAATAGTTTTAATCTGGTTATTTATTCTCTGAAGAAGTGACTTACACTAAGTCACGAAACGTCAGAAAATCTAATTTTTCTACTCATTGGGATATTACAAATATATTATTTATTTATAACAATCTACCCAATGCTCAATTTATTCGAAATTATCAAATCAAATCTTGGTAATGATACCTTCATCTTCTAGTCGTTTGTCCGAACACCGTTTATCTAATGAATTTAATAACAAATTTTCAATTATATTAACTCATGTGAATAGTTATGAATGGGAAGTTAAGTGGAGAAATGTTGAGTGGGAGAATTTCTAAAAGCATGTCATTCGTGTCCAATGGCAATTAATAAACATAAAGAAACAAACTCAGTAGATGAGCCACTGAAAAGAGAAAGAATCAACTACAACGTTAAAAATCTAAGTTAAAAGAAGTATAAATAGTTTGACGGAGAGTTGCCTTCAAACATAAAACTTGCTATTCTTCAGTGTACACTCTTATCAACAATAAAACTATTGTAAATTAGTGGTCACTAGCTTTTAAATAGTTAATAAACCTCATGTAGGTATGCAACCCCCAAAGCTGATAGTATTAGAAAGTTAAAGAAAGAAAATACAACTCTTAAAGAATAAATGAATTTGGAGAACAAAAGATTTGAAAGGTGAAATTAGGACTTATGATTTCAAAGTAGATGATAACGAACGAATAAATTTCTATCATTGTGACTGATTTCGAACAATAGCCCCCAAACTATTATTTAGTGCTTTCTAATCTCACACATCTGCAGATATAAAATTCAAGTAAAACTTATTAGTAATCAACTATATACGTTTGAGTGCTTAGTTTTCAAAAAAATTTCTTTACGATAAATAATTGATGTGTGTATCATTCAAATAGGATTCTGTAAAATATATGATAATTTTTGATTATTCCGGTTAGTGGTTAAGATAAGTTCTGTTTTAAACTGACATGATCTTTTTATAACTCGGAAACTTAGCATTGAATAACTGTTTCGCCCAATTTCGTTATCTTCTAATAGTGGTGCACAACCATGATTTTGTCAACAATCGTATATAACACCGTCAGGTTTTAAGAAGAATAAGTTAATTCTATATCTTATTCTCTGAATTATCGATTGTATAGTTAATATGTTCTCAAGTAAAACTCATTTTCAGTCTTTGTTTATATTATGTGAACACATAAATATTGGTACAACAATAACGACCACAGATTAGTGTAAGGTAGTGTAATAATAATAATAATAATAATAATAATAATAATGGGGGAAACGGAAAGGTACATCCAGAAGAGTTCTTTCAGTTAAGGAAGATACAACCACTTCTGAGTCATATCTGATAACGTCTCTAACCATCTCTCGGACCTCAGCCAGGAAGACGTGAAGGACCAACACAAGCCAGACCTTTGCAGCTTTCTTTCATACCACGACACCATGTCATATACTGACCACCTCTCCGCTTTTTCCAACCAGTCCCAGAGTCGGCAAATAATGCACGACATGAAATTCCCTAGGACGACATTCATAGAACATGTCCAAGCCACCGAAATCGATGTTTCAAGATGGTGACACCGATTGGATTATCGTCTCTGCGCCCGAACAAACGATGTCGAACCTCTGCATTACAAACATGGTGTTGCCACTGGATGTCAGCAATCCTTCAGAGACAACGATGATCAAACACAGAGAGTCGTCTAATATCCTCAACTCGGAGAATACGAGTTTCACAAGCATAAACTAAATGATAAATGATTTGAACTATAAACTAAATAGAATTGTTTTTATCAGTAACTTGCACAATGATATTGTGAGACATGATCAGAAAGATTGGACAAAAGACTATTAAATTACAAAATATGAATATGTAATCCATATATCACGCTATTTTGATTGTTTGGATTTTACAAATCAATAAATAAAATCAAAATGCACATATTTTTTATGAGTTGTGTTTTGCTATACTATGTAAACTATGTTTTTTCAACTGAAACAAAATTATCAGTAGTATACAAACATATATGATTAGATTCAATTAAATTAGATAGTTTTGTTATTCAATCTAATCAATAATGCAAAAAAAATATCCATCTGATAAATAGTTGAAGATTAAATAGAACAGTAGTTCATGGTGTTTTATTTATGACTGTGAAACATAAAATAACTTATAGGTGGAATGAAAGTATTTCATTTATGTGAGCAATGCTAAAATATGACATAAAGTACCATGTAAAATAAACAATTCAAATGATTAGTAAGTTAGCAACAATGTAGAACCTAGTAAGTATGTACATCGGTTTAAGTTGTCATACACCGTTAACATAGATGAATTAAGGTGTCAGGTCAAATCCCAGAATAATAACAGTATTAGTGGTAATAGAAAAGATTAGGGATCGAAGATAAGATTCCAAATAATACAAATTGGTGAAGTAAAAAGATGAAAAAGTTATGAATCATTCAGAAGCTTACAAATTAGGGGAAGACAACGAATGGATGCACCTGCACCATTGTAAACGACTGTGAGTTATGTCATTCAAAGTCCCTAACCATTGGTTACGATAAAAACGCGGATCCAACCAAGTAATCTATACCCATTAACATGGTTAATTCATATTGTCGGTGACTTCATGGATTGACGACGTGTTTTGGTATGGTTACTCCTGGTTTTCTTCCTGCCTACTCCTACACCAGAGAACGTCGTCCGTTGAGGTAGGCAGGGATTTGGCATGCGTAACACATGTCCTAACCACCTTGGCTAATAAAGATTTCCTACCTCATCAGCCACTATAAGAGAAGCCCTACTCACTGCCTTTTAGGGGCGAGGGTGTTTTTTACGAACTTGAGACGATGAAAAGTAAATGTCCGACGACTTACCCGGGTTGGCGGACCCTCCGAGTCCACCTAGGGGAGTTTTAAGACGCTGATTCCAAAGTAATGGTGCACATGATACTAATTAGCCGAATGTATGCAAATCATAGGATGATTAAATTATTTGTTTCCTTCTAAAAAGATCCCCTTTTCTAATCAAAAACTATAGTTGGGTAGCATAATATAGAATAAAAGGATTGTCACTAGTAACACGATTCAGAACACATGTTCCATCTTGTTTCAAATTCATCGGTTAGATGTACCTGCAACCCAGTAGATTTTACTTAAGATGCCTACGCACTATGCAGTTGGCTACAGAAGTCAGATGGCCACTAATTTGTTTAACGGGTATGGAAAGTGTTTCCAAGTACAATATGCATTCATTAAATGGTTTACAAGTTGTTAATTTGTAACTTATCTGCCCATGTAACAAACCAATGTTTAAGGTTGAATTATTACCACTATTGATTACAGTATACTTATGTACATGAAGATTGTTAAAAATCACATTTTGTACATGAAAAAACTCGAGAGTGATTCGTGACAACATCGACAAATATTTTTAAAATTTGTTTCCATTTGCCATGATCAACTCAATTACATAGTGAACTTAAAGTCTCAATTCCATTAGATAAATCTTTGTTCCAGTATAAAATAACTATTAGGCTTTATGGTCAATGTGAACTCGAGAAGAGATATTGTAAAATAGGAACGAAAAAGAAAAAAACCCAAATGTTTAAGTTAAAAACACATAATTTTGAAAGTTTTTACCTCAGTATCATTGATAATTGAAAGATTGAGTGTTCGAAAAAAGGAATTTGTGATTATGTTGCACAGATATATAGTTAACAACCTTTTTTTCACTCTTGATCGACAAGTGCAATGTACTTAGTCATCTAGTATATAAATTTATCGTACATAATTTTTCAACGTAAATTAGATGGAGTGGAGGGTATGAATCAGTAAATAATAAGTTGTGAATAAACACAGTTAGAGTTTTATTTTGAGACGAAACAGCTATCCGGTGCTTCCTGTTTTTTTTTTCAAAAAAATATCAGGCTATGATGTAAACCATGGAAAACTAATTATTCAAAAATTTTAAATGATTAAATATCTTAAAATTAAATGAATAGTATTGATAAATATTAAAATATACCGCTTTAACGTGAGAGTTAGTGAAAGTTTACCAGAACAAAAAATCGAAATACCCATAGAAAAATGATACCTTGAATTCTTCAGAATTTTGTGGCATTACTTCAGTCACTTGTGCATATAAATGATATGCTTTCACGTAGGATAATAGTTCTGCTTTGTGTTTAGAACCTAGAATACATTGTTTCAAATAAAAATAATATGAAAAGCATTGGATATTCTTTCTTTACATATATTCATGAGGTTTTGAACGGAAAAAAATACAAAGTGTTGAAAAGAATTTGGTGGAAAGACAAACTTTTAGTCAAATGTTATGAGTTCGACTGTCGATGATTACTCTACACCATCAACGTAAACTTCAAACTTGGACAAAACAAATATTAGATATCTTCGAATATAGAAAAATTTCCAACTACTAAGAAAATGATTTCGTAATTGATTTTTAGCTGTTTGTGATCGTTAGTGATATTACAACATAGACGTCGTAAAGAAGAAAATGGAACTGGGTTTAAAAATAGGATTTCATGGTTGAACTACAAAGCTACTGATTATTTAATCAACAATATAAAAAAAATAATAAAATCTATTCGTAAAAGTTCATACCATAATTAGATCAATATGCACGGAAAATGGGTAAGCAAATAATTATAGGTATTTTGCCTGTCTGTCTCTCTCCACAACTAAACTAGAGATGATTTGTTTTATAGTCGTAAGTCTTAAGACAAGGAATATCTGTAATATTTGTGTTAAAAGATTTTTTACAATAAGGATTAACAGTTATTCAGCTTTAAGTACTTCCAGATCAGTGTTGCTTAAACATCCTTTTCAACACATATTAGATTTAGAATAGAATGAGTAATTTGCTTGGTGTGGATAAACGTCAATGCCCCCGAATGCCGTGGTACGATTAAGGGTTTAGAGAGCTCATTTCCCCTCTCAAAATGTTCTCATATGGCCTCGCGTATACATTCACTATCAGGGAAATCCTACTCACTACCTTCTTGCGGTGGGGGTGTTGTTTATGAAATTGAAAGTATGAAAAGGAAATGTCCGGAGCTTCAGCCGATTCGGTCGTAACCGAGGATCCACCTAGGGGAGTTGGTCAACCCTTGTTTCAAACCAATGATAAATATGGGCTCCAGTATCCTGAGGGAACAATTAGTGTATGAACCTATTATACAAGTGAAATGTCTTATTGGTTGACAATATATAGTTCCACTTAAGAAAAATAAACCTTACAACTTACCGGAATCAATCAAATGTAGAACAGCTTTTAAATATTTTTTCAAACTATGATCAATTTTAAATTGTTGATATGCTATAGCCTCTTCCATGGTATCACATTGATATTTTTTAAAGTCATTTGTTATAGAATTTAATTCGTTTAATTCAGCTAAATATTCTTTTGGATCTAGTTGTGTCCGTTGTGCCATCATTGTAGCAAAATTTAAATCATATGTACCTAGTGCAACTTTATACAATTCAATTGGTGTAGCAAAATATTGTAAATGACGCAGTCCATTATACCATGTATTTATATCTCCATTTTCTAAAAATAAAATGGATTAATAGTATTGTATAGTAATAACAATCATTTTATAAATTACAGTATTTAATAGGGGATGTACTTGTAGAATAATAAGATTAGTAAAGGATTATTTTCCAAAAAGTTTGTTTTTAAAACTGTACAATCGTACAAACATATGCAAGGAATCATAAATTCATGAACATAGAGAGTTTTGAACTGTAACCATATTAAAATCAGTTTTCATCAAGTTAGATACAAATCTACTCAATATCATTTGTGCAGACCTCTTGAGGGTGAGAATTACAAGATTGTGTGTATGCACGTTTCTGTTTAAAAAGCTACTGAAATCTCTTGGAAAGAGTACAGAGAAGCACTACTCTATGATTTCAATATTTTACGACAAAATCCATGAGATCAGGCTTTTTTATATGTTGTTGCTACCTTGACGTGGTGGTCGGGATTGCCTATATTGATGAAGCAACTGAGCTACACTGGCTGGAACAACCGTTCCTCAAGGTCCCACCATACCAGACAGGTCGGTTGATGAAGAGCGGTAAGACTAAAAACAACAAATCCAAGGTCCGAAGGCGAAGTCGTACTGCTCACTGTACAGAGGTGTGACAGCAGTAAGGTATTTCTTTCAGACAACCAGCATAACAGCGATGCTGCCTTCCCACAAGGAGGGGTGGCGTTAGAAAAGGTCGACCCTAAAAATGCACACCTCGCCTTATCCCACGGATATCCGTCTCCGGCGGTAAGGTCTCAACAAGTACAAAACTAACATAAAAACTACTCATAAAAAGGTCGTGTGTGACCGACCTCAGGCAGCTGTCCCTTGGGCACTGCGGTCACGCTCTCAGGCCACTATGACCACCTCTAATCCAATTTCCCTTTCAGGTACCTCCAGCAGAACCCTTCCACGGTGTGGGCGACTGGGAAGTGATAACCGCCCTCACATCTCTAACAGCACTCAAGACCACTGTATTCATAATCAACCTCCCTCTTCAATTCCTATAATTCCTCCTACATTGACGGTCAACTGTAAGCTTCCTGACAAGTGTCAACATGGCCAACGATTATAGTGCGCAGAGCACTGTCCCAGGTATACTGAAGCCTCGCTCCAAACTACACAATGGAGCCTTCAACGTACACACACTATGTCAAATCGGTCAGCAGGCCACCTTGGCGACTAGGTTGACTAAGATTTTTGCTAAAGTCTGAGAGTTGGACGTTATCCCCTCTGATTAATCACAATCACTTATCGTCCCAATATATAAGAAAGGTTCAAAATGATCCTGACACCCATAGAGGGATTAGTTTGACTAATATAGTTTCTAAAATACTAGCCTCGATAATTTTCGGACGCCTAACTAAGACACGTGAACTGCAAACACGAGAGAATCAAGCTGGCTTCAGACCTGGTCGTGGCTGCATCGACCACATATTCACCATTCGTCAGGTTCTAGAACAAAGGCATGCTTATCGGCGTCCGACAATAGTGGTCTTTCTTGACTTAAATGCAGCACTTGACTCCGTAGACCGCGAGATACTTTGGCAGTGTCTGTCATTGAAAGGCGTACCTCAGAAGTACATAAACCTTGTGAAGGCTCTTTACTCGAACACTACTAGTCAAGTCAGAGCTTATGGCAAACCGTCATCTGCTTTTGCAACCACAAGTGGCGTCCGTCAAGGCTGTCTACTTTCTCCTTTTTGTTTAACTTTATCATAGACATCCTGATGGAAATAACGCTCTCATCGACTGAATTCTCGGGCGTCGATCTCCTACCAGGAGGTCCACTTATCAACTTAGAATACGCAGATGACACAGTCCTGTTTGGTGAAGACGCTGGCAAAATGCAGAATATTTTGGTAGCACTGAGTAACAATGCCACAATGTTTGGGATGCGCTTCTCTCCCTCTAAATGCAAGTTGTTGCTCCACGACTGGTCTGCATCAACACCTGAACTAAGGATAGGGAGTGAAGTAGTCGAACGCGTCGACAACTTCACTTATCTTGGAAGTCTGATCAGCCCTAATGGGTTGGTGTCTGACGAAATCTCAGCACGGATTCGAAAAGCTCGTTTGGCCTTTGCCAACTTACGTCATCTATGGCGAAGGCGAGATATCCGTCTATCAATTAAGGGACGAGTATACTGCGCGGCAGTTCGTTCCGTTCTACTATACGGCTGCGAAACATGGCCTTTAAGAGTAGAAGATACTCATATGCTACAAGTATTTGACCACAGGTGCCTTAGAAATATTGCTCGCATCTGCTGGGATCACCGCGTAATTAATAGTGAGGTTAGACACAGGGTATTAGGGAATGATGGTAAATCAGTTGATAAGTTATGAATCTTCATCGACTGAGATTGTTGGGCATATACTCTCTGTCTTCCTTTAAACTAAGAGATTAAAATCGCTTCATATCTTTCTACGTACGAATTTTTTCTTCTTGTACTGTATCCTTATATGCAATCTTTGTTTTATATATTACCACCACTGAATTAACTACTTCTATGAATCCAGTGTTCATCTTGTTGTGCTAATGCGGTTTAACAACTTGGACCGATGCATATACGTGCCTGGTCCTATGTTGCAGCTGACTGACTGATATGTATATTTGAAGGTAACTTAAATATGATTCCAAGAAATGATTTTGGACTTGATATGCCTTCTCAATTACTTAAAACAAAGTCGAGAAAATTCGGTGGACATAACACGCAGGTTTAAACACTAAAAGCACCGTAGTATACAGGTTTTCTCATGGTGTTCTCAACCTTACTATTGGAAGTTCTTTCTAAACATTCAATTGACTCATCTAAGAGAGGACTAGAGTCACATTGAAGAATATTATTACAGGACTAACGCATGCCTTAACCCTTCTCTCTGTAAAGCATAAATTCGAATGTGAATATGTATTCAATGGACATTTACGATAAAAGGACGACAATGAAATGTAGAAGATGATAAATCAATAGAATATGAAGTGTAGATATGAGTATAACTACCATTCAGTTTGAAATGAAGAGCGACGAAAGTACTAAATAATCATAAGTTACAGTCAGAAATAACCTATTTTTACGACAGCAAGCTAGCCATATGATGAAATAGATATTATTTAAAAGATTACGTAAGAGTATGCTTTGGAAAAATAGTTGTAGCAAAAAGACTTATCAAACAAACTGTCATGATAAGTACGTACTCAGTTTTTCAATTATAAATTAAACTAATGTGATGTGATGAAAACTCCCCAATATTTCTGACTGGATTTTGTAGGTGATACCAGAAGTAAAATCTAAGGTCGAATGACCTGAGTCTTCCACATGTTGCAGGACAGAAGATGTAATAGGTCTGTGATGCTCTTTGCTAAATCAACTAAATATGTGTTGTCGAATGTGACAAGCATATCCATAAACTATCTACATAACCGATATCGTTAACAACAGCAAGTGATTGGTATGCACAATGAAATTATCCGCTGTGCAGTAAAATGATTAGTCTTATTCAACTTATGACTTTGTGAAGACATACTTTAATACGGTTTGGATTTTTGAGAAGATAATTATATAATTCAAATAAACTTTATTACAGTTATATCAAACTATAACCCCGAGTCCATCAGTGTCGAAGTAGATGCAAAATGTTACACCCAAGCTAAGATTGAAGTTTTACCAGTTACTAACAGAATAATTACTAACAACAGATTGATGAGCAATTTTAGTGAGGAAACTATAATCGAATATCTCTAAAACAGAAATATAAAATAGGAAGAAAATCAAAAGTGAACTTTGTAAATAGCTTTTTTTTAACTATAGTGAATTTCTGAGATTTGGAATAGAGATATCCTGAAGGGACATTTTTAGGATGTGAAAAACCCGAGACCGTATAACTATATTTCTTTAATCAGAAAGTATGTTCCGTCATACAGCATCATGCAAACTGATGACTGAAGAGCCTACATATCGTCGTGAAGGTCTAAAATATCCACATGAATTGGTTATCCAGCAGAGCTATATTACAGATTCCATTGATGTTGGGAATGCGAAAAGACTTCTAAAAATAGTTTGAGCGCTGAAAGATTACAGAGGGAAAATAATATGTGGTGACAAGGTTAAATTTCTCTCTCGAAAATCCTTTCGTTCCAAAATAGAGAAGCCAATATTGAACATGAAACAATCCAATAATGATGTAAACATTAAATATGCTTTGCTTTGTACTACAAATAAGTTTTTAATAGTCCTTGTGATTGACTTAAAATTGGCTTCATTATCTCAAGATCGACAGTACAATTTAGTTTAACTGACGAATATTTACATAAAAACCACACAATACTTGTAAGTAGACTAAGAGTTTGTGAGAAAAAACATCGTGACAAATGTGGTGGTATAAGAATATCAACAAATTAGAAAGTGTGGTTTGTTTCTTGCTAATTTCAAGTTAAAATTTTGCACCTACCAACAGTCAGTAATTTCATGAACTGATGTCCCGATTGGTCTAGGCTCTCCTAGATTTTTTCCGGCCTATCACTACATCAACATACAAAACTTATCAAGACAGGTGGTGATTAATTATAAATCATACACGTCCTAACCACTTCAGTAGATTACGATTTATTATCTCATCAACCCAGTCGCCATTTCTACCTATTACCCTGAGTTTAACATCTCAATCATATATTCCGGTCATGAACGAGTAATACATCGAAGGCATCAATGATCAGAGATCTACGAATGTTCCCTATTTTTAAAGATAAATTCATTATCATAAAGCGGAACAGAATGTGTAGTATACTCATCCTTTAATTGGAAAACGAGCATCTTGCCTACAACAAAACTGATGCACGTTGGTGAAACGTGATAGAGCTTCCTGAATTCGTACAAAGTACTGTCAGATACCAACCTACTTCTTAGATTCGTGTTGTTAGTCACAATGAAGCTCGAACATATTACGTAACGTTTCAAATATCAACACAGTTTTAAATGAGCTGATAGATCCAACTATCCGCTGACTTTTTTTAAAGGATATGATGCTTATATCATTATAATCAAGAGTTTGAGTTGTTCCGCTGTTAATAATCAGGATTGAATTGGCATTTTTGGCGATAGGTATTGAGCCCGAATCCCAATATGAACATCAACAATGGGATCCCAGGATATCTAACTGACGAGTCAAAAATAGGACGACAAAGTGAGTCATGAATTTCACTGATAATCACAATATACATTTATTCGAAACAAACATGGACGGAGTTCATTCCTCTTGGTGTAATAAATAATATAGGGAAACAAGCAGTA
Source organism: Schistosoma spindalis (assembly GCA_946903255.1). NCBI lineage: Eukaryota > Metazoa > Platyhelminthes > Trematoda > Strigeidida > Schistosomatidae > Schistosoma > Schistosoma spindalis. Next base: position 34,297,613 of record OX336417.1, on the reverse strand, counting down.
GTATTTTAAACTGACATCTAAATTATTGTGTATTACTTTTATCAAACTCTTAATATCAAATTACTTCTGTTTATGGACTCACTGAACTAATCGAACATTAATAAATATCAGTAGTCATGTACAAAGTGAAGAAAAAATAAAAAAAAGTAACTATTATTACTGATCGATAAAGATATTGAGTCCCAAAAACTTTTTATTTACGAATTAAAAAAAACTGAATAAGAATATACAATGTTTGTACTTTTTGTTAAATTAAGTATATAATGCATACATCCAAGACTAGATAAATACATATGTGTTTATCGATTAGAATAAAACTAAATTTGTTCTCATTTTTATCACGAATCCTAATGGTATGAAATTAATGGATAATAAGGGAGGAGGGGGGTTGTAGGAAGGGAGGAAACAGATTGAGCAGTAATCAGTAGTAAATTATCTTATTGATATAAAAGACTAACACTAAGAGATTATAAAACCAGTGTAAATCATAGATTAGTTGGGTGATTTGAGGAAGTAAAAAAAGCAATGAATTAGTGTACATGATATAAGTACTTTAAATGATAATGACTTATAATTCATATCAATATTGTTGTAGCTTGCTGATTTGGTGTTATCGATGAATCCATAATTTCATGACTGATTCACTGATCTCAAAACTAATAACTTATTTTGAGTTACATTCTAATTGTTAGGCCTAATGATACCATTCAGATGGTGAAACTAAACTAGGTAGAGGTTTACAGATGAGATTTAGTAGCTGAAAGTAGGACGTTATTCGACACCGTTCAGTTGAACTGTGTGTAGACGTTGGGAATCGAACCCGAAGTGACAAATTGGAAGATGGTTATGATAAATCAAGAACTGCGAAAACAATTAGATAATTTAAACAACAGATGACAGTATTCACTAAGAGCATTACATTTGATAAGTTGGTTACAACGATCACTGTTTTTATGAACACTGATAAACGAATAAACAATACGATGTTTCTTCCACTTATACCAGTGGATTTTGATCGAAATAGAGTAAGCATGGATCTGATTTTAAAAAGTAGGAAAATTTTATAAGTAATGTTCTCTTAGCCACTTAAAAACGAAGAACAATATACAGTAGAGACGAAGTATTCGGTGTAATTGATTAATTTATATCGGTGATAATATCGACAATACCACCAAACTACCTGTAAAAAACTATTTACACCACAGGTCAAAATAACCATTACTAGTACAACCCACCGTGTACAAATTGTTCGGAATTTAGTTTTTTTAAAGATTGCACCAAGCCAAATGATGTGACATAACACCGCTTAGGAAATTCTTCTGGAGAAAAAAATTCACCAGTTTGAATAAATACGATATATAAGTATCAAGAATTTCGAATTATCTTCCGATGTTCTATTGAGGTTTTAAATAATAATCTGAACAAATGGAGTGTTATTATAGGTGTGTGGGCAGATATTACATTTTGTTGCCCATGCTATGGAAGGATACTCCTTGGGTGGTTTAGAGGACCTGAGAATGTGACCAAGGCCAGTTATACACTGTCTTTTTGTGAGTAGTCATAAATAAGTTAGCTCTTTTTCAAAGAACTTACAACCAAATACAAAAATCTGTGGGGAAAAGTAAGGTGTAACATTTTTAGGGTCGACCTTTTCTAATCTCTTTCTTCAGTTATGAGAAGACTGCATAGTTGCAGATGATGGTTATCTGAGAGGAACGCCTTATTGTCATCGCAATCTTGTACAATTGGCAGTGACACTTTGCCCTCGGACATTAAGTTGCTGCTTTTAGTCTTACCGTTCTTCAACTGATGTGCGTAGAATGACAGGATCTAAACGAACAGGTGTCTCAGTCGATATAGCTCGAGTGGATCCTCATGATATGTCGTCCTGATCACCATCTACATCAATGTACCAGCTAAGTTTGGGGATTCCTGATGGAGGTATTCAAATACACGTGTAAGCAACAAAGTTAAATTGAAGAGACAGTAATATACGCATTATATATTAGAAATTTTTTCTATTGAATAATTCAGTGAATGAGTATACATTAAAGGAAAAAATGGAGATTTGTATCTCAGGTGAATCTTCTTTGGTAATGTTCTTTAAAGTTGAATGATCTACTCATAAAACTTTTATATGGTATGGCATTTAGGTAAATATGCAATCCATAAGGAAAAATGTTAACAAATCATATGGCCAGAATTTAACTGAAGAAAGCAGCCAATAGGAACAAAAGTATACGAAAAGATAAAATCAATGATGATAACCAGTCAAAAAAGGCAAACGTTAGTACTGCAATTATGTAAAACTGATAAACTGGGGTAGTATAAATATATTACGCGTCAATGCACACATGTCCTCTTAAGTTTAAACAATAGACGGAAAGATTAAAAACGAGGCAAGTTGTTAAGATTGACGATTAGGCATGCGCTTTCATGAAACGGAAGAAAAATCCTGTAACTATGATTTACGTATATATTATTTCAGTCTACCGATTGGACTTTTCTACTTATTTCAGTCTTCCTTCTTTCATATTGGGATAATTAAACCGTATAAAGAATGAATACATGTAACTGAGTTAAATGACAGAACATTGTTTACGGAGTAAACAATGTTTTTAAGAATACAAAAATACAATACATATGTATTATAATTCGATACTTGGCTTACCATGTAAAACTTTTAATCTTAGTAAGCCAGCTTCATAGTTTGGTGGGACTTTTTTTGCATAACAAGTTATAATTGGCACAATTAATCTGTATTAATAGAGAAGGTATAAAAGTGTGTGGTAAATGACAGAAAGAAAGTATTGACAGTAAAAGTAGATTTATAAAATTATGGTATACTAAAATGTTGAGAGCTATGAATAACACTCTTGAAGAAGTTTTCAGAGGCTGATGGAAATTTGAAAATATATCGTCTAAAGCAGTGGTTTTACAGAAACATCCCAGGACGTTCAGAAGAAGAAAATGTGCTAGGTGTTTGGATAATTACATATTGTCACGAATATTTGCATTTTTTCCAAAAGCTTTTGGAATATCGATGCCACAAATGAATTTGTAAGTATCCTTATCCTCTGCACCTAAACTAACCTTAGGAGTACTTTTCAATTTAAGTATTTTGTTCGGGGTTTCAAGTGTAGATTTCGGGCGGAAGTAGTGAGAAGTCACTGAAAAGTATTTAAGAACATAATTTACTGAAAAAAATCCTTGCTGTAATGGAATATAACTGATTGATAAAATTACTTGAGTCACTGAGGTAACGACCTTACGGATAATTTTGTTCACAAAACTGTACACCAAATCTAAAATGAATCGGTTTCAGATAATAGAACCACCGAGAAACTCATCAAATCAATTCAGGGATGAAAATTGTTAATTAAAAACTTCGATATAACGACTAGTCGGATAAACAAAGATTACTTAAGGTTAGGGTTAAAATAACAAAATAACCAATGATCATTCACTTCTGACAATAATATCAGTTTTGAAAGCAACTCGAGATGATGTTCAATTTTCAACACATGTACATGCATACACACACACATCAGTCAGTCAGCTACAACGTAGAACCAGGCACATATATGCATCGGTACAAGCTGTCACATCTCATTAGCACAAGAGGACATCAAATTCATAGAAGCAATTACTTCAATGATAGTAAAGCAGGATTGCATCAGTCCAAATTACGATACACACACCTACAAATTAACTTGTTTTTATTCTAAAGGACTTTCAAGTGCTTACTTGGTTGGATTATACTTCTCCATTTCATCAATAAGAACATCAGTTATTCGGTCAAGTTTAGACGTTGTTAGAGTTGATCGATGGCGCTCGGAAGATTTAGAATAAAATTTATGATAAATTGTCTCTGTTACATCTTCTTCACTAGAATTTTCGATAGAAAAAAAGAAAAGAAAATAAGACAGAAGTAATAAAGGTTAAAAGTACAATGAGGGAGGAACACTAAATAAACGGTAGTTTTAGACTAGGACACTGGTGATCACATGGGTAATCAATTAATTGAAATTATTGTTTGTATATATGTGACAATGATGACATTAGGCATAGGTTACAAAGTAAAGATGGAAAATTGGTTCATAAGGTAATGAATCTTTATCAGCTGAGATAGTTGGAGCATGTGTTATGTATGACCGACTACCGTCTACTTCAACGAGTGATGCTTGTTAATGCAGAAGTTGAAATAAATCTAAGGGAGGCCAAACTAAAACATGGCATTAGTTCATGAAGTCAACGACTGTTGGTCTGAGCCATGTATGTTACGTGAACACTAACTGGTTGACTTCCGTGTGATAATCACGAGTAGTGTCTGAAGATATTGGGTGAAATGGCTTAGAATCTTTCACAATGGGGTAGGTTACATCAATCCCTTATTTGCCTCTCGATCTTAAATTCCAGTATCCCTGAGTATATAGCTTTTCACTCTGCTTTTTCAAATCATAGTACCAAAGTTTAATGCTTTCTGTACATTATTTTGATCTCTTTTGTCATATTCATCTCATCATACTAATGGGGTTATTTATTTATTTTAACACATAGATATTGGTAAAAGGAGGCACCAAATACATATGCGCCACACAAATTTCAATTGATATGTGTGAGGGCTGTGATACTGCCCGGGTGCCCAAACCGAAGCAAGTGGTTTTCTTAGGGAGCCACACCCCGAGCCTTCGACCTAAAGGTCTGTCCCACAAGGCAGTGGAGCATCGTAAGGAGATGCAGTCCCATGGTAGCCGGTGACCAACGATTGGTTCATACGCCATTTGTTCCTTTAGGGTACTGGAGTCCATGTGCACTATTGGTTTGGGATCCGGTTATAGCGCCGGACATCCGCTTTTCGTCCTCTCAATTTCGTAAACAACACCCGTGGTGCGAGAAGGCAGAGTAGGACTTCCATGGCAGAGGCTATATACGCGTGGCCATGTGAGAGCATTTTGAGAGGGAGAGCGGACTCTCCCCACTCTCGGCCATACCAGGGCATTTGGGGGCGCTAATGGGGTATGGTTACTTGGGCTAATGCATATCTGTTCCAGGCTTTATGATGATAATATCTGTGTGTGTGATAAAAAAACTACCATAAAACTTGAAAGACGTATCTTTCTTTTACTTTTTAACCCACATACTACTATGATAGATACTTAGTCCATATGTAGTAGGAAGTGATTGGTTAAACGACTGATTACCCTACCATTTCAATCGATTAAAAATGATAGCATTATCAATTGACTTTTTCTTTTCGTCTGATCAATTACACTAAATTATGTGCGCGTTTTGCTTTCACAATTAAATTAACTCAATCGATAGGTAAAAATTCGTGTATACATGGGTTTGAACTGTACTGTTTGTATGAAAACCGATAGTGATGATATCCTGCTATTTAAACAGGGTATAAAGCAGAATTTAAATTTATAATCTTGTTATTGAACAGTCAATGCTTGACCTAACACGGCAGTACTCGTTTAGAACTATTAATAAGTACATGTAATGAATAAATAAATAAATATATAGATAGATAGAATTCGACTTACACAAGATCAGATACAAATAATGTGATCAAATCAGGATCGTCAATTGATTGTAAAAATTGTTTGATATTTGATAGAAATAAATTAGGGTTGTAATCATGCAATAGATTGAAATTGATCCGATGACGACGCATCGTTTTAACAGCTTGTTCATATTGTTTACTTAAATAAAAATTATTTTTTAAAAAGAAAACAACAGTATTGATAAATACGATGAAATGATGCGTAAAGAAGCAAATTAGAAAGAATAAACAGTCTTCAGAAAATCACTGAAGCAACATTAGATTTATTACTTAGAACTGATGGATTGTAGCTGGCAGTTGAGAATATCGAAACCAGGAAAAATCTAAACACTTTTAGATTATAACAAAAACAACTTGTTGAGCAGGTTAATACCTAACTGAAGTGGCTTGTTTGGTGAATAACGTGAGGGGTGCATGAACAAAAAAGATAATGAAATTGAAATCGCAATGTGAACATCAACACATAGATCCAGGTACAGCCGGCTGATGGATCTCAGATATGACGAACAACAGACTGGATTTCACTGCAAGTCACAATCCGTTTATTCAAAAAAAGAAACCCATAACATGGCTATTCTGTGACAATCTGGTCACGATACAGTACATAAGTAACAAAAACAGATACAATATAGACTGATCAAAATTATATCTTTATTTAATTGAACACATAGACATACAAGGGGTCATCAAATACATACCACACAATAACAATTCGGTTGTGAACATATAGTGAATGTAAAGCGCGTATAATTAAAAGAAAAGCAATAAACAGAAATTAACATATCAGAGTGAAATAATAATATCTATGCTAATAATAATAATAATGATAATAATAATAATAATAATAATAATAATAATAAGAAGAAGAAGAAGAAGAAGAAGAAGAAAAACAGTTCAGTTAGGCAAAATACAAACGTAAAGAATTCTTCCAGTTAAAGAAGTTACGTTCACTTTTATGGAGAGGGTAGAAGAAAGTTACATAAGTTTTACCACTGGCTTTTATTCTCACCCATGTCTGATAACGTTACACGCCATTGTGTTGCACCATCTCTAGGACTCCAATCAGGGAGTAGCGAAGCACCGACAGAAGACAGTTCCGTACAGTTTTATTTCATACCACGACACCATGTCATACACTGACCACCACTCCGCCTTTTCCAACCAGTTCCCGAGTCGGCAAATAATTGCTGTTGTCGTGCCCAAGCACACATGATGATGGAACACTCTCTAACTGCCAGACAATTGTAAACAACTCAGTCAATTCCTTAACCAGAAATTTTCTACCATCTTTAAAAACGGCCACAGGAAAGTCATCTGGGTCTGATGATTTGTGGAGCTTCAAGAGTTTGAGTTCCTTGAGAACGTCCATCTCGTTAGGTGGATCAGTCGTCACAGGTCATATAGGGTAAGAAAGTCTGATCAACGTTGTCGGGGCAGAGGACCAGTTGAACTGCTCCTACAAAAACTCTACCCATCGTCCAAGACATAAGATGTTAGTGATTGGCATCCCGTCAGCTTCACAGATTGTTTCACTCACACCAGACATCTTACTGACAGTGATTCGGATGAGCTAAAAGAGCTTCCGATAATTACCAGATGCGTCTCCGACCATCAGGCCTCCCGGTCCTTACGCAAGCTTTGCACAATTTAATTACGTAACAAACTCCGTTTATGGTCGAATTCGCGGTCACCAGGAGTAGACTGACGTGCCCCAATGAGCTGAAAGTAACCTGGAACGTTTCGCACAGCCACAAACGACTTTATTCGCCATTTTCATGGCGTCATACAAGTGCAACCAATGCTCATCTATACTTTTTAGTGGAGTGGTAGCTAGTTAAACTTGAATCTAGCTAACTCTGATATTTAGTTGCAACAGAAGCTGAAATCAGTTTACTAACATCAATACGTTTAGGACGATGAATTCGTTAGCCATTCAAAAGTAAGGTAAGATGGGTGCAAACAAGAGCATGATCAGAGTTCAGATAGGTACTCCAAAAGGAGCGAAAGTCTTGTAAACAATCACGCCAGCGATAGCTGATCGCAATTCGATCAATCTGAGTCCAGGCTTAAGATATAGGGGGAGGACATCAGGTAGCACATCGATGATGACTGTAATGATAGTTAGTGCCAGACAGAAACAGGTTGTCGTCTGCGCAAAGTGCCACTTGATGGTTGCCGTTATCTGACCAGTGACCAACAAGTCCTCATCAGCCACCTACTTAAACCGCTCTAATCTGTGCCCAGATGACCGACATGACCATTCAAGTCTCTGGCTAGTGATACAAGATCTGTCGAACGCAGTCTTTGTGGAACAACACTTAACTGGTGGTAAAAATCATCATTCATCGCATCTGGGCTGCAATCTGTCAGGCTGTGGCCGAAATGACGAAAACACATAGTTTCTCACACTCTGATGTAATTTTATAATCTAACAGAAAATAAACTACTGTTGATGGGTATCAAACAGATCGGTGCTGTAGCAACTCTAGAGCCCAGTGTGACATCAACGCCATTAAAAACCAGACGAAGATGACATAGGGTCCTCGGCAAAATTCACCTGAAACAAGCTTTTAGAAGTCACAGATGGACGACGAATTTGTAGTCCATCACTAGAGTTTTTAAAACGGGTCTCGGATACAAAACGTACATGGATGTTGAGGCTCTAAAGATACATATAACCCCATCTATGGTCCGATTCGCTTTAGTGTGAGGAAGTTGAAGGAGGCCAGTTTGAATGGTATACATGGTTTCAGGAAGACTGGTTCGGTATTAATATTTGGTGGTAGCATCCAACTTTTGACCAGTCAGTGAGTTAAGATCGCTTAGTTAGGACAGGATTTACACCATAGGCGAGCTGCTCTAGGAGTTGAAATATAAAATACGCAAGATGAGAATGAAAGAGAATAGATAAGTAACGTAGTATAAAAGAAATAAAAACGAATGTCTTCAAATGATTGTAAATATGAGTTGTCTGAATGAGCATTAAATCAAGAGTAATTTTTCCAGTAGTACTTACTTACTTACGCCTGTTACTCCCAACGGAGCATAGGCCGCCGACCAGCATTCTCCAACCCACTCTGTCCTGGGCCTTCTTTTCTAGTTCCATCCAATTCTTGTTCATTTTTCTCATATCTATCTCCATTTCTCGGCGTAATGTATTCTTTGGTCTTCCTCTCTTCCTTCGACCTTGAGGGTTCCATATGAGGGCTTGTCTTGTGACGCAGTTCGGTGTTTTCCTCAATGTGTGTCCTATCCACTTCCAGCGCTTCTTCCTGATTTCTTCCTCCACTGGGATCTGATTTGTTCTCTCCCACAGTAGGTTGTTGCTAATAGTGTCCGGCCAACGGATCCGAAGTATTTTGCGTAGACAACTGTTAATAAACACCTGTATCTTTTGGACGATGGATTTCGTAGTTCTCCAGGTTTCCGCGCCATACAGTAGAACTGTCTTGACATTTGTATTGAAAATTCTGACTTTGGTGTTGGTTGCCAATTGTTTTGAGTTCCAGATATTCTTCAGTTGTAGATATGCTGCTCTTGCTTTGCCAATCCGTGCCTTCACATCTGCATCAGATCCACCGTGTTCATCGATGATACTGCCCAAATATGTAAAGGTTTTTACATCTTCCAAAGCTTCTCCGTCAATTGTGATTGGATTGGTACATGTTGTGTTGTATCGAAGAATCTTGCTTTTCCTCTGTGTATATTGAGACCTATTGCTGCTGAGGCTGCAGCTACACTGGTTGTCTTCTCCTGCATTTGTTGTTGTGTGTGCGATAGAAGAGCCAGATCATCTGCGAAGTCTAGATCATCCAACTGCATCCTAGCTATCCACTGTATCCCGTGCTTCCCTTCAGATGTTGATGTCTTCATGATCCAGTCGATCACCAGGAGAAAGAGAAAGGGTGAGAGTAAGCAACCTTGCCTGACACCGGTCTTTACTTCGAACGACTTTGTCAACTGTCCTCCATGAACGATCTTGCAGTTTAATCCATCATAGGAATTCTGTATGATATTGACTATCTTCTGAGGCACGCCGTAGTGTCGAAGAAGCTTCCATAGGGTTGTTCTGTCCACGCTATCAAATGCTTTTTCGTAGTCGATGAAGTTGATATAGAGTGATGAATTCCATTCAATTGATTGTTCCACAATGATCCGTAGAGTTGCGATTTGGTCTGTGCACGATCTATCCTTACGGAATCCTGCCTGTTGGTCTCGAAGTTGGGCGTCTACGGAGTCCTTCATCCTGTTTAACAATACCCTGTCGAAGACTTTTCCCGGTATTGAAAGAAGAGTGATTCCCCTGTAGTTGTCACAGTTGCTGAGATCGCCTTTCTTTGGTATTTTGACTAGAAGTCCTTCTTTCCAGTCTTTTGGTACCTGTTCCTCATCCCAAATCTTTTTGAAGAGAGTTTGGAGTATCCTTGCAGTTGCCGCTACGTCTGCTTTCAGTGCCTCTGCTGGAATGCTGTCTAGTCCTGCTGCTTTGCCACTCTTGATTTGTCTGATAGCCATGCTGATTTCTTCAATTGTCGGTGCGCCAACGTCAATTGGGAGGTCCGTGAGTGCTGCTTCGATGTTGGGTGGGTTCAGTGGGGCTGGTCGATTCAAGAGTTCTTTGAAGTGTTCTACCCACCTGTTTCGTTGTTCTTCAATGTTGGTGATTATCTTGCCTTCCTTGCTTTTCACTGGTCGTTCTGGTTTACGGTGATTTCCGGAGAGTTTCTTTGTTGTTTCATACAGTTGTCTCATGTTTCCTTCTCTGGCAGCCTTTTCCGCCGTCATTGCCAAATCTTCCACATATTTACGTTTGTCAGTTCTGATGCTCCTTTTCACTTGCTTGTTTACTTCTGTGTATTCAGCTTGTGCCTTGACTTTTTCTGCTCTTGTTCGACTGGTATTGATTGCTACTTTCTTGTTCCTCCTTTCTTGAATCTTATCCAGTGTATCGACCGTGATCCAATCCTTGTGATGGTGCTTCTTTTGGCCCAGAACCTCATGACATGTTGAAGTGATTGCTCCTTTTATCTCTTTCCAGTTGCTCTCCATAGTAGTTCCTTCTCCATTGAGTAGATCATGAAAGGCTTGGAACTTATTGCTGAGGGTTATCTTGAATTTATTGAGTTTGTCATTATCCCGAAGAAGAGCCGTATTAAATTTTTGTGATATTGTCCTCCCCGTTGTCCAGTGCCTCTTGAGTTTCAATTTCATCTTGGCGACCAGCAAGTGATGATCTGATGCTATATCAGCTCCTCTCTTTGTTCTCACGTCCTCCATCGTCCTCCTGAACTTTTTGTTGATGCAGATATGGTCGATTTGGTTCTGTGTGCTGTGATCCGGTGAAGTCCATGTGGTTTTGTGTATGCGTTTATGTGGGAATATAGTGCCGCCTATGACCAGTTTATTGAAGGCACATAGATTTGCAAATCTCTCACCATTTTCGTTCCTTTCTCCCAGTCCGTGTCGTCCCATGATCTCTTCATATCCGGTGTTGTCAATTCCAACCTTGGCATTTAGGTCTCCCATCAGAATAGTCAGGTCTTTTGTTGGGCACTTCTCGACGATTGACTGCAGCCTATCGTAGAATTGATCTTTAGCGTCTTCATTGTAGTCATTGGTAGGCGCGTAGCATTGGATGACGTTCATTGTAATCCCCGTTTTCTTTGTTTTGAAGGAGGCTTTGATGATCCTTGGTCCATGAGATTCCCATCCTACAAGTGCATTTTGTGCTTGTTTGGACAGCATCAATGCAACTCCTTGTGTATGTGGAGCATTTTCTTGTTCATGTCCGGAGTATAACAGCAGCTCCCCTGAAGCTAGTCGTTGTTGTCCAACTTGCGTCCAATGTGTTTCACTGATCCCAAGCACCTCTAAATTGTATCTCCTCATTTCTGCAGCAATTTGGAAAACTCTCCCAGTCTCCCACATTTTGCGAGCATTCCATGTACCTAAATAACTGGTTGCTCTGGTTGTCAGAAGGGGCATCGGCCTCGTGACTTCCGAAGAAACTCGGCTTTCATCATGAGGCGTCACAATTCTTCTAAACGAAGACCTCCTGACTCCCAGTGCAGAGTTTAAATGGTTTGAATAATTTTTTCTGGTTAGCGTTTTTTAGCGAGTTAGTTTTCTACGGGATGGGGTCGCTAACCCCAGATCGGTGCTGTAGCAACTCTAGAGCCCAGTGTGACATCAACGCCATTAAAAACCAGACGAAGATGACATAGGGTCCTCGGCAAAATTCACCTGAAACAAGCTTTTAGAAGTCACAGATGGACGACGAATTTGTAGTCCATCACTAGAGTTTTTAAAACGGGTCTCGGATACAAAACGTACATGGATGTTGAGGCTCTAAAGATACATATAACCCCATCTATGGTCCGATTCGCTTTAGTGTGAGGAAGTTGAAGGAGGCCAGTTTGAATGGTATACATGGTTTCAGGAAGACTGGTTCGGTATTAATATTTGGTGGTAGCATCCAACTTTTGACCAGTCAGTGAGTTAAGATCGCTTAGTTAGGACAGGATTTACACCATAGGCGAGCTGCTCTAGGAGTTGAAATATAAAATACGCAAGATGAGAATGAAAGAGAATAGATAAGTAACGTAGTATAAAAGAAATAAAAACGAATGTCTTCAAATGATTGTAAATATGAGTTGTCTGAATGAGCATTAAATCAAGAGTAATTTTTCCAGTAGTAATTATCATTAATCCTTAACGTTATAAATGAAATAATTCAAACTCCCTTTATAACAATAATAATAATACTAATGATAACCTAGCTTACTTATTAAGTAATTTGGATAAATGTGCCAGTACAAGGGCACGAGGATGGATTTCTTCTAAATTCCCACGTGGCATTTGTAGTATGACTTTGGTATCATTCGGTATCGCTGTTACAATGACTGCACCAGACTCGATTGGATGTAAATTATCATTATACCAGTTACGCGGTGGTTTACGTGTACTGGTGTCTAGTTCTGATGGAATATTCAATCGTGATAGTAATTCTATGTTGAGATAGTGGAAGAAAAAACGACAAAAAATAGACAAAATAGGAATATTCCAAATGGTCATTAAGGATGAGTTTAAGGAAAATTTTTGCAAAGGAAAGAACTTTGCCTACTTTCGGATTATTACTGATAAAAATTTAATCCTGGATATACATCAACAATCAAACAATGCTAACCTAAAATGTATTCCCCTTGAACAAGTCAGTGGTTCATTGGATAGCACATTAGAGTTTGAGGCGACAAGTAGTGAATTCGAGTCTCTGTGTGCGAACACTAACATAGAATGTGATATCAATTACTTCGGTCGGATACAAAAATGATGACGTAGGATTAAGCTGTACCAGTAGGTTAAGAAATCTTGATCTGAATCTGATGCTTGAATTCACCAGGCAAAAAAGACAAAACTGACGATATCGCAAATTTATTTGGTAATCAGATGCAAATACCTATGATATATTGTAAATAAAAAACTAACTATCCAAACGAATTTACTGAAATCTGGGTTAAATTATTGTAATGTTGTGCATTATCATAATCTGATGCTGATATACACAAGCTCCCTATAAACAAGCTTAATCAGCTTAGGTGTAAGGAGGAAGAATTTTATGGTTAGACCGAATAGACAAAAAACTTTAACGTTTGGATGATCTCTGATTGGCTTGCTACATCACATTTTCCTCCTGAAAGAAAATAGGTCGGTCTGGTTTCTTGGGTTCAGTTCAAATGTGGGAACTCAAGTGGAGGGCACATCAGTTATCTACCTCTAAGTATGTATTAGTTTGACTTTTCGAGTAATAGGGATTATATATACAGTCTCTGTTTACTCCTAAATAGTTGGGTTGGTTAGACTTCGATAATTTACATAGTCGTTAGATCAGAAAGTAGATTATCATATCGATAGCCGCACTTGTTGGTTGCGGATGTAGGGTGACGTGGTTTAAAGTTGATCATAGTGCTTCAGCTGCATAAGTTACTGATGCACTTCTAAATTTTCATTTTTCAATTGCCCTCATTCTATTTGAACTGTATCTATCATTTTTAGATTACCACTGTTTTTGATATTAATTCACATCTGCTATGCTTCCTATCCTGTTGAATACCTTTCTCAGCGTTCTGATGCAAAGTATACTGGATCATGAATCGGTGTAATGAATGTTCATCATCTATCGATCAGGAATCAATGTTTCATGTTAATAAATATGAAAGCCTCCTTTTCTACAACAAGAAGGCAACCATTCTTATATCATCACTTACATCTCATAACTAAAATATCAGATGTTATTAGTATGGGAGTGTGTGGAAACTGTTGAATGTTGTCATTTACATTATGGACTGACTGCAAATAGGGAACCATTGAAAATTAGGAAGTGCTGGATAGCTGATGTAAGATTTCTTTAAAATGTACATACAAACCTTGAACATTCAGATCATTTGGATCCAATAGTTTATATTTCTAAATGAAATCGATTTGTGAAATTTCACAATCATTATCTAAAATTACCATTAACATTAACAATTCATAGAAATATTATTGTTTATATTAAACTCAAATATACAATTTAAACATTAAATGTATTACCTTTTAAAAGACTATTTGGATCATTAATTTGTGATGAATTAAATAATAATGAAATACATATCAACAATTTTTTAATATTAGTTACAATTAAAAACTCTGATAATCCAATTAATGAAGAGCATGAATCTGTAATATTCAATGCAATAATATTATTTTGTTGAAAATGTCCAGTATTATGTTTTGGTAAAACAGCAGCGAATAAACAATGTGTTGATTTATTAAAACCAAATAAAATTAAAGCAGAATATGATTGATAATAATTAACTGGTATAATTGGTGAATTCAATTGGATAGTGTTATAATTGTATTCATCAAATACTGGTATACATAATAATTGTTCACAATTAGATGGAAATTGTATGATACAATTTAATGAATTATAAGAATGTAAATTATCAATGTTGAATTCATTCATTTGTAGAATTTCATAACAATAATTGTTATCTAAAATGAATTTAATGTATAACATTATAAATAATCTGTAATTGCAATATTTACACACACACATAGTAATTCGATTAGTTTTCTTCAGTAAAAATTAACAGTCAGTCAGCGACAACGTACGACCAGGCACATATATGCATCGGTCCAAGTGGCTATACCGCATTAGCACAACAAGATGAACACTGGATTCATAGAAGTAGTTAATTCAGTGGTGGTAATATATAAAACAAAGATTGCATATAAGGATACAGTACAAGAAGAAAAAATTCGTACGTAGAAAGATATGAAGCGATTTTAATCTCTTAGTTTAAAGAAAGACAGAGAGTGTATACACCGACGCAATTGTGATCGATTCTGAGCCATGGCACTAAGAGTCTTCAACCATTGGTTACGACAGTCACGCGGACCCCAACCAAGTAGTCTTCATCTACCAACATGGCTTAGACTAGATGTTAGTATCTTCAAGCACTGATGTTACGTTTTGGTTTGGCCGCACCTAACGTTCTTCCAACCATTAACAACACAGATCAAGATGCTATTATGTATGAAAACTGTATTTGAAATAATCTCACCAATTGAAATTCAAATAATTCTAACGTTTCGTCCAAGCAAACTTGTCAGGACTTCTTTAGGGTGATAATCAAAATAAAAATTTTTGTTAAACTATTCGTTTTAATATTGACCAATATTCGTATACACAGATAAAAATGGATACATAATGAGAAACGGCAGGACTCTAGTTTATGAACGATCTTTGATCTGTTCTTCGGTGACCTTGAGAAATATTAGCAAATCAACAGACAGTCAGTATAGAGTAAAATATATTGTAAAAAAACCAAGGAAATAAAGTGGATACACTTCTTATACGTGGTTCAAAAACTTATCAAGGTTAGAAAGAAACTCAGATGTTCTAAAATCGTAATGCATGCGGTAGAGAAAATCATCCATACGGCTACAGGATAGTCGGACTCTGGAGCCCTGATAAACTCTTTAAGCCTCGACCACATAGCTTCAATATTGTTTATATGCACTCCAGTTGTTGAGTACACAAAATGACACTTGTGAATAATGACACGACGCATATAATCGAGCCTATGTACGAGTCTGTACGTTCTCCAAGCATCCGTATATATTGTAGTACCTGGCTGCAGCCAGTGTTACTGGTGCTTTTGATATATAGTTCGCAATAAGTTATAATTTACCTTAGTTAAGAATTATGCATGGGGTTTTCATCACGAACTGACATCAGCTATAATGCCAGAAATTTATTGAGCCAAATGGATGACAGGCTTTCGCGCCAAAACCAGAGATCTGTCATCTTATACCTGGTTGATTCGTCCATAAATTTTAGTCTCGCCGTTTTATTTGTTACAGCCGCTCAATTATCACGTTTTGTACAAAATTCCCTGTGAACCGACCGTACGTTAGCATTAAGCACTGAAGTTGGTGTCGTGACCTTAAATCTCTAAAACGCTTCTGATTGGCTCGTCCATAAATTAGAGTTTCACCTGAGAAACATATCATGAAACATTTTTGTCAATATTTGAATGTTATTTCTTTAAAATAAATTTTTAATTTTATATTTTCATCATTTGTGTTGAAAATGATTTTACTTCTTTCATAAATAATAACAATTAAATGAATATATAAGTTGGTGGATACAGACCCAAAAAATCTCTAGTCTTTAAATACAGAAGGATGAAGTTACCTTAGTCAGTTAGTTAACTAAAACGTAAGACCAGGCACATATATGCATAGGTCCAAGTTGCCACACCTCATCAACACAAGATGAACACCAAATTCATAGAAGTAGTTACTTCAATGATAGTAATATACAAACGAAAGATTACATATAAGGATATAATACAGGAAGAAAGAATAAGTTCGTTGAAATAAAATTATAAAGCGATTTTAATCTTACAGTTTAAAAAGACAAAAAGTGTATACACCTACGCCATTGTGGTCGATTCTGAGCAATTTTACCCATGGTCTCCAACCATTGGTCATGATAGCCGGGCGGACCCAAACCAAGTAGTCTTCATCTACCAACATGGCTCAGACTAAAAGTTAATAACTTCAAGGACTGATGCCATATTTTGGATTGGCCGCCCCAATACTTAATGCCTTTTTACGTTGAAGAATTGGTTTAACTAAAGTCAGACGGTGAATGTAGACATACAAAGCTTAAAATAATTTATTGGGTATGAAAAATTTAACTTGTGGGCCGGAGGATGCTCAGAATAATCCCAATTCTAAAACAATAGTAGAAAGACATAAGGCTTCTGCTGCTTTGTAATTAAAAAATTTAGATTCATAGGCGGAAGTATTTTGAAAAATCATCTGCTCAAACACATACCAAAACAAAATATGACCAAGACAATTATTGACGAAGAAACATTAATATCGTCTTCTTATTGCATTATCGAAATTTATCAAAGGGACTAATTGTTTTAAAGAAGCATTAATAGTCAACTTCAATAACATTAATAATAACAAGAAGGAGAATATTTAATAGCATAAATAAAGGAATTATAACAAAAAAAAACATGCAAACTTGAAACAATGTTCCCGTTTTACAAACATTTCACTTGTGAATATTCAAAAATATGCGTAGACAGTTATTGAACAATGAATGTTTATGAGTGATCATCTTTGAGGCGGCCTACTTGAATATCTGGGCTACCTATTACTGACATCTAAATATTTCAACAAACTATCAGATTTTGTTTATTTTAACACATCATTACGTCTGTAAATCACAGAACCTATTTAGGCGCGTTTATGAAAAGCTTATGACCTTTCGATTTACAGGTAAAAAGTATAATTGGCGGCATTATGGTGGCTGGCAATATGCATTGAAAAGAATGAACATTATTCAGACGTCGATTCCTGCACTACTGACATCTAACTGGCGATTACTCAATATTTATCGCCAGGATCGATCAAGAAATAAGAAAAGGAAAATTGTTGATATACTTTGTGCTGAGAATTCTATACTGTACCGGAAATATAATATCGAATAAAGTCAATAATAATAATACCCATTTTTATCAACGAATATATTTAATGCATTAATTCTATAGTAATCTGAACTAGTTTCTTCAAGGAAAAGAGAATGAACGGAGCCCTGTTGTGGTAATACCCAAATTTATTAGAAATAAGATTCGTAATAGGTTGCAATCCATACAGGATTATGTTGGGGGACACCGATTGGTTATTTCTTATCCAATCAGCTCTAGCGGACAATTGGAGAGGACTCTATAATCGTTTTATGTAAAAACTAAAAATATACTAACGTTTTTCCTATTGTGCTTCTTATTTTCATCCAACCTTTTTATTTGAAATCTAATTAAATTCCTGTTAAACCATGTTCTGATTTGGAGACTTGTCGAGTGAAGTAGTATCCGACATTACTAAGCAATAGTACCTGGGTCGTAATAAAAGAAATTACAACAGAAAGCGTATGCGTATACGCTGTTATCAGATATAACCAATTAAAACAAAAATAAAACATGAACATTTATGGCAATAAATGTGCATTATTCTTATACATCAGTCAATCAATTGCAATATAGAACCTGGCACGTATATACATCGGTCCACGTTTTCTCACATTATTACTACAGAGAGATTAAATTGTTAGGCCAGTCCAAGAGTATTAGAGGTAGTAACAGTATCAGTGGTAATAGAAATTTTAGGAATCGAAAACACACAAAAAATATAAATTAGTGAAATAAAAACACAAAACGTTATGAGTGATTCAGAAGCTTACAATTTAGGGGAAGACAAAATAGATGCACCTGAACCATCGCAAACGATTTTGAACCATGACATTCAAACTCTCTAACCACTGGTTACGACGATCGTTGGGACCCCAACGAGGCAGTCTACAAACATTATGAGTCAATTCACTTGGTATTATTTGGCTTGTATCTTCCCATTGAGGTTTAAGACTGCAATTTATCAGTCTGTTATTGGCATATGTGCATACTGTGTGTATGCCTCGATATTGCCTTAATTCACAAGCTTTTTGTAAGCAATGATGGATAGTGGCTAGTAGTGGGATCCAGGACGCGCGTTTCGTCGTATTTGGGACTCGTCAGCTAGATGTACCTGCATCTCAGAGTTGATGTTCACTCTGGGAGTCAGCGCTTCCAAAGAACTTATCTAATGTGGACAAAACTTTTTACAATCAGTTAGGAGCAACCTAACAGTAAGACAATTAATCAGTAGTCGCAGTAATTATAAAGGAAGCGGTAATTCAGGGCGTTCGAAACAATCGATGATCAATCAGTCATTCAGTGTTAAGTAGCTCTCACTCATTAATGGAAATTTATGGTAGAGTTACTTCTACATGAACGTGTACTAGGTCACTAATCTATAATAAATCTACGTGAAAAAAAGACAAGCGCTAATCACATTGAACTACGCAATAGACCAATTCCAGAATCATACTAAATCTTCTAAAACTACCACAGACACATTGTTGAGACAAAAGATAATTTGTGATATTTATATAATAAAAAGATCAAAATTATGTTCAAGGTTATGCATTCGATCTAGTGATATGTGTTTGGCGTGTACTTTGCTCAATAATCCTGAACAACCATAACGATAACGACGTAACATTTTTCATGGGTTGGCTGATTTTCAAAGGTTCACAAAATGAGAACATTAGTTTGCAACGAAAAACAAAATTTTTCATTACAATAAAGTTTGAAATTATTTTCCAAAACTTGCATTTTCAAAATAATTTAGATATCTGACAAAAAGAAAAGTTTTAAACCTACTTAGTATATCTTGAACAGAAAAAATGTAAACAGTACCATTGGACATTTGAACACAAACACGTCTATCAATCGTACAACAAATAGTAGTTATTCTGGCAAATTTACTGTTGTTTCTTTCCAAGAGTGTTTTAAATTCCTGAGCAGATGAAGACGCTCTGAGTAACCAGCTGAGGGATGAAAAAGTAGTAATCCAATTACAACATACTGCATATATATATATATATATATATATATATATATATATATATAATAGACCACCATTAGAAACCTGGAAGCACTAAATGGCCGCCTTATCGTAGTGTGGGACTCCTAAGTCGCATGCAGGAATCGAAACAAACAACGGTCTCAAGTGCGGACGCATAACCTCGAAATTTAAAGGTGTTCATGTCTAGCTCCAATCGATCTACGACATTGCGCGGCCGTCTAGTGCTTCCAGGTTTTAAAAGGTTGTCTAACTCCGATCAGTTCATGATTTTAATGAGATTCAACAACCACTACAATTCCTTACTAACGATCTATGATGTTTTTTAGTTACTACTACTCTTGATGTTACAAAATATTCCCTCTTAAACATCACATATATTTTTAATGTTTTTTTAATTGTATTGACTATTTGAATCTTGGCTTCACCATGATGATATATAGTCACTTCTGACCAGCCTACCTAACTTGTATAAGTATTTTGACTTTTAACCATAATTTTGATTTTACAATACTATGGGTTGTAACAGTTTATGACACGTTAACAAAAGAAAATGAACTGTTATTCTGCTCAAATTTTAGTTGTTGTTTGCTTTAAAATAAAAATAGATGGTTGACGTTTGATGACCGAAACACTACTGGAATCACATTACAAAGAAATAATAATAATAATCACGAGAACGTGGATTCATAAAATACTTATTAAACCATTATTTTATAATATTAGTATATTTGAATTAAGGATAACAGTGGAATTTAGGACGGTTGTTTCGTCCTATATAGGATTCGTCAACTGGATGTCAACAAAGACTCCTCAAACATAACCAGTACGAGTAATACAAACCTGTAATTGTAATGTACGCATATATATATATATATATATATATATATATATATATATATATATATATATATATTACAACTATCTAAACTTACCGTCCGTTTATACTACCATCGGAATCATCATCACCAGCATATAGATTTTTCATGTCCAAATAACCTAATAGTAGACCATCTGCACCTATAAATAATACTTCATAAAGACTTAACCAGGAGAAACAACTCAATGGACTAAATAAACAAGTGTTCTTCTGTTTTAACTCAGTTAAGATTAAAGATTTCAATGGTTCATCATTGCCGTTGCATTCACTGAACAGTCTATCCATACTGGAATACAAATTGAGAAAAAAAGAACGGAATTGAAATACAGTAATAAAAAAAGTTTGACTGGCTGAATATATGTGAGATTTGTATAAACTTGGACAGTTAGAAAATATGTAGCAGAAGTCGTTTAAGAAGCTCTCATATGACAGTAGACTGATGATGAGAACTAAATCTATTCCCCTAAGCACGTCTCTATCATTTCAGAGGCTTTGATTATAAAGTCTGAATCATTCAATGATGATTTTAGGTTTGGTGTGTAGGAAATTTTACATTATGAAACGGTGAGTTTGTAAAGAGAGATAAAAATGATTTACAAGATTAAAATTAACTACATGCCGACTTTCGCATCAAGTAGTCAACAAGAAGGACTTCCTCGACCTCAACATGTGATGACGATTTATTCCACAATTGCTTGCAAAAGAACATTCGATCAACTAGAAGACCCTCATATCTTAGACTAAAAATGATTTTTATGTTACATCGAAAAAGCCCCGACAGATCACATGCTGTCACAAGGACACATGGACAGAGATGATGGGTGGGCAATCCGTAAACCGATGGGTTATTCATATCATCGAGGACATTGCACATACATATCCAAATGGATTAGTCTAGTATGATATATATATATATATATATATATATATATATATATATATATATCGTTCGATGTTTTGCGAAACGGTTGGTCAAACAGCAGAACATCTTGAAGTCACTTTGGTTCTACAGTTCACCGTGTGACTTTGTCTGACACAAAGTTATAATACTCAGTAAAAAAGGCTCACTCAATTTTAACAACAGTTTTTGGCCAAGGTGCAATATTTTTTCCTCCATTATGCCATTCAGAGTACACCTCACCATTACAAAATGACTCCTTCTCTAAAGAGGTTCCATTTGTGATAGTAATAAAATACGTATTTGGAAATACATTTTTGGATGACTGACAGTCGACTGTTTGAATTAATATAGGCATAACATTGTTTGGCAAATCCGATTCATTTCCCAACCATAAACTAGGAATAGATACAGACGAAACACATGGAGTGAAATTACACTGTGTCTTATTGGATTGATTTACACCATTTGAATAAAATACCAGTCGTGTTGCAAACATTGGAGGTGGAATAACTGAATAAGCAAAACAACTCATCTCGACGGTATCTAAGGTGAGAAATATAGAAATAAGGAAACAAAACGAGAAGTGAAATAAAAGTTAGTTATTATAAATGTGTAGCATTCGTACGTGTATTGATAAAAAATTATTGAAATAGTGAACAAATGTACTCATTTAATAAAAATAATACGTCAAGAAACCTTTAAATCTTAGAGATAATAAAACAATTTTGGAAGTTTATTTAGGTTGGACACACAAGGATTTCATCGAAGAATGAGCAACTAAAAAAAGAGTGTATTACTTTTAATCGCCTGTCTGTTAAGGGAAATTTGATTATACTTAATTCTGTGTTTACTATTTCGTATATCATTTTATTGCAGAAGAAAAATCATATTTTGTTGGATAGTTATGTAGTTTACTGATAACTGTTCCCTTAAAGGTTTTAGTTTCGTAAGCAGTCAGCCGACATAGCATTACTTTAAATTATCTAACGATCATCATTCAACTCATTACTTTAATAATCAATCAGTATTCGAATCCTTAAAAATTCATCAAAAAGCTATAATCTGTAGTCTTTTTTAATTCTAATAGTGTCGAGAAATAAGCTAGGACAGATGTTCCATTCTATTGAGGATTCTTTAGCAGAATGTACCTGTTCCTTTAAGTTCATGTTCATACTAATTCCGATCCGATATCTTTAGTTTCAAATGCAAATATATCATCATCCATCGGAGCTACTGGTTGCAGAAAGCTAGTAACTTTTGAGGCGGATATGAATTTGATTTGTAAGGGTTTATATCGTTTCTCAATGTTAATGTTGGTACATGTGCATCCTGAGTCAATTGTCGCGTTTTCTCCGTACGAATTTCGATTCATGAAAGTTTGTGAAAAACTATTTGGTCTAAAGATATTATTTCTTCAAACAGTATCACGTCCACCAGAAAATCAGTAAGCACTTAGAAACACTGAACATTATTTTATTGTAATTTAGGATTTCCTAAACAGTGTCCAATCAATTCGGCGAAGATAAATGATGATTACATCATATCGACACATGAATCAGTACAAAATGTTCTCAATCAGTTAAAAATATTGTTTTCACAACTGTCATACGAGTTAAGGTAGATAAAATAATGTACTATGTACATCAGTTCACATTTGTATACGCCATGTAATCACAGAAAATGTATTATAATAAAGTAAATACAAAGTTACTTAGTATGATGATAC
Source organism: Schistosoma spindalis (assembly GCA_946903255.1). Taxonomy (NCBI): domain Eukaryota; kingdom Metazoa; phylum Platyhelminthes; class Trematoda; order Strigeidida; family Schistosomatidae; genus Schistosoma; species Schistosoma spindalis. Next base: position 34,274,512 of record OX336417.1, on the reverse strand, counting down.
TTCCAAACTGGTATTTTACAATTAAGTCTTTTATTAACGGATAATACAAATTTAAACGGGTATAACTTCCACTTGTTAGCACTTATAATAACTTCAGCTATTCTACATACGAACAATATGTTTTACCGGTTTTTACAAGAATCTAATATCTAAATAGACATGAATATGACAATTAATAATTCAATTTGAAATGGTTTGGATTATTCCGTTGTCGATGTGTTTTGACTTGGTAAGAATATGAGCATTCTGTGTGGATTGACTTGATATAATCATTATGATACCAGTTGATATATAATACAATCAAGACTGATCAAATTTCAGCTAAAAATATTAACAATGCGATAAATCAAACCATTTTAATTTGAATTAAATCGCATACCTGATGCATAAATGAGTGGCTATCTAAATTCAGTAACTAAGTGGTTAATGCGATGGAATTTGAGGCAAACTGTACTGGGGTTCGAGTCCCCGAGCGAAAATCAACTCTAGGATGCAGGCACATCCAGCTGACAAGTCCCAAATAGGATGAAACGCACGTCCTATATTTCAAAGTCAATCACATACATTCCATCTATTAGCGATAACGAATGGGTTTTAATAGTGAACATATAGTGAAAACATAATTAAATGGCTTACTTCCATTGATTACTGCAACAAGACCAGAATTTAATGATGTTATTGTATTTACATTAGAATTTGTTAATATGCACGATGAATTATACACGTTATTCATTTTCCAGCACTGCAATAACGTCTTACTGTTAACTTGATTATTATTAGGCAACGACTCATTAATTGATATAGCACAATAAAGAGTTGACAAATCTGCACTGTAAGCATGATGATCCCATGTTAATGATATATTGGAAATTTGACTATCGTTTAATAAATTGTCAGCTATACAGAAATGTTGTTTTATTGACCATTGGTAATTAGAGCAAGTTAATAGTCGAACTGCAGACAAATTAGCAAAGAGAGATAGAGACTCAGATATATGTGTTTCATCTTTAAATGATGTAAATATGTTGATGAAGCGTTTACTATTCAAGTGACAATAGGAAAGTATGTGATAAAAAAAACCGGTACCAATCATCGTTATTACTTGCATCCGTTACCCTTCGTGGAGGAACATAGGCGCCCACAACTATTCTCCATCCAATTCCATACTGAGCAATCCTTTTCATGTCCGCTTCCAATTATCAACGCAGTGTATTCTACGGTCTTACTCTTTTCCGTTTCCTCTCAATACTCCAGGTAAGCACTTGCTTCGTGATGTGGTTCGATGATTTCCGTAATGTATATCCTATCTATCTCCAACGACTTCTAATTTTCTCTTCAGCTGGAAGCAGGCAACCTTACCCGCCATTTTCATGGCGTCATGCAATTGCAAACAATGCTCATCTATACTTTTCGGTGGGATGGTAGCTAGCCTAGAAGCTAGCTCGGTTTGATACTTAGTTGTAACAGAAGCTGCAATCAGTTTACTAACATCAATACGTTTAGGACGATGAATTCGTTAGCCATTCAAAAGTAAGGTTAGATTGGCGCAAACAAGAGCATGATCAGAGTTCAGATAGGTACTCCAAAAGGAGCGAAAGTCTTGTACACAACCACGCCAGCGATAGCTGATCGCAATTCGATCAATCTGAGTCCAGGCTTGAGATGCACAGGGAGGACGCCAGGTGGTACATCGGCGATGACTATGCCAGAAGTTAGTGCTAGCCAGAAACAGGTTGTTGTCTGCGCACAGTTAAACTAGACGTTCCCCGTTATCTGTCCTGCGACCAACGAGTCCCCACCGGCAACCTAAACGACTCTCTTCTGTACCTAGACGCCCGACATGAGCATTCAAATCTCCAGCTAGTACTACAATGCATGTCGAACGCACTTTCCGTAGAACTGTTAACTGGTGGTAGAACTCATCCTTGATCACATACGGACTGCAATCTGTTGGAGCATAGGTGTAGATGACGAAAAGACATCGTTTTTCACACCGATTTCTTCTCACTTTGATGGAACCTTCTAATCTAACAGCACAAAACCGACTGTTACTGGGGATCTAATCGATTAATGCTGCTTCAGCTCTAGCTCTTAGTGCGACACCTACGCCAGCGAAACCGGACGAAGATGCAACAGGGTCCCCAGATAAACGCACATAAAACAAGCCTTCTGAAGCGACAGACGGAGAGCGAATTTGTAGTAATTCACTAGAGTCTTGAATACGGGTCTCGGATAGACAGAAAACGTCGATATTAAGACTTTCTAAAGACATAGCCAGCCCTATCTGTGTGCAAACGTTGAAAAAAGCTTGTTTAAATGGCGTGCGTGGTTTCAGAAAGACTGTTTCAGTGCTCGTATTCGGTGGAAGCATTCAACTTTCGACCAGGCAGTGACTCGAGATCGTTTAGATAGAACAGAGTTTCCACCATGGGTGAGCTGCTGTATAAGTTCAAAAATGGGGATATATGAAGTAACAAAAAAAGGTGATAAGTAGTGTGGTATATAAAGAAAAGTAGTAATAATAATAATGATGAATGTTTTCAAGTGAAAGTGAAATGTCTGAGTTCTGACCGGAGTGAGCATAGTGTTTTCTGAAATATTTGTCATCTCATCAAATTTGTGTAAGGGCTGTGATACTGCCCGGGTGTCCAAACCAAAGCAGGTGGTTTTCTTAGGGGGCCACACCCGGAGACTTCGACCTGAAGATCTGATCCACGAAGCAGTGGAGCGATGGTCAGGAGATGCAGACCCATGGTAACCGGTGGCCAACAATTGATTCGTATGCCATTTGTTCCCTCAAGATACTGGAGCCCATTTGCACGAGTGGTTTGGAATCAGAGTTTCCCAACTCCCCTAGGTGGACTCTCTGTGTCCATCAGCCCGGTTAAAGTGCCAGAGTTTCGCTTTTCGTCCTCTTAATTCCATAGACAATACCCCGCCACGAGAAGGCAGTGAGTAGGACTTCCATGGCAGAGGCTATGTGAGAGCATTTCGAGAGGGAAAGCGGACTCTCCCCACTCTCAGCCGTACCAGGGCATTTGGGGGAATCTTCGTCGAATGGGGTAATTAGGACATGTGTTACGTAAACCCAACCATAGCCTATCTCAACAGGTGATATTCGCTGGTGTAGGAGTAGGTTGGAACAAAGCTAAGGGGAATCAAACCAAGACGTCCCATCAGTCGATGAAGTTATCCACTCTGGTATTGAGCTTTGTTGATGCGTTTGAACTACATGGTTGAGGTCCGCGTAATAAACGCTGTCAAATATGACATTAAAAAAACCCAGTAGTGATTCTGTAATTTTCTATTACACTTCATAAAAGGTTGGATGAACTTCACTAACTGAAAGAAGCTTTCCTTGGCCGCATTATCAGCTGAACAGTATATTTTATCAAATACAATTCTTACTCAAGTATCGACTGTACTACAGTTTCCTACTTCATTTCTTTACAATACTATTATGTGATTTCTGTGGTGCATTATTTTGGTGTCATGTTGTACCAGAATTTATGCTTTAAATGAAATAAGTAAATTTCCCAACTGTGCAAATATTCTAATAAATGTTCTTATTCTATACTTGTTCTAACTAAACGAGTATACATGCTAATTGTCTTTGCATTCATATGCATCCAGTCATTCAGTAATGAAATACTGTAAAATTCATGAAAAACTACAACACTAGTTATCTCTTCATCTATTCTTCGGAGGAACAAAAGGAGATTACATTACAATTCATATGAAACATACGCATGTATGCATAAATATGCGATATAAAAAATGTCATTACAGAGGAATCCACTGCAATATTACATATTTTTTACTGAAAATCCTTTAATGTAACCAAACGTGGTGAATATCATTACTATGGTTTGACTTGATAATTTTAAATAAATTGACAAGTGAGTGAATTTTTAATAGCAATAACAAAAATAACAATATATAGTAGAAATCCAATTTCCTATTCATTATTATTAGCAGCACAGGTTGAATAAGAGTATTTTTATTGTCAAGAAATAGAGTCAACCTATCAAGCCATTGATTGTTAGTCTAAACTATGATAGTATATGCAGACTAACTGGTTGTGATCCGCGTGATAACTACGATTAGTGCCTGAAGAATTGGGGTGATATAGCTCAGAATCGTTCATGATGGCACAGATGTATACATTATCAATCTTCTCAATCTTGAATTTCAGCATTCCTTCATACATATCTTTTCACCCAGTCTTTTTGAATTACATCATCAATTTTTGGTCTTCGTTTTCTTTGATTGCTACTATAAGTTAGTTTAGATCACTGAGTAACATCAATTAATCAATCATAGAAAGCTAGAGAGAACTGGTTAGGGGGGTATTATCATAGTATGCGATTTTTCAGATTAGTTGCGACCTATATCAGGGATCAAACACAAAAACTTTGAAAGCTCGTGAGGAGCGCTGTACTTCTGATTCATTACTGAGCTGAAATTCAGTGATTCATATTTTTCCAGTCAGACAGTTTTAAGTTTAATAATAAAATTCATCCTGATCTACATGAATGACCTACGCTCAACAGGAAACATACATAACATGTTTGTAATCTGTCCAACAAAGAATTTTACATACATCATTCTCATTAGCGAAAAGGTGCATTTGAAATTAGGCGCAGAAAAATACGAATTAGTAAATTTTGAGACTCTCATTATACTGAATATTATTAACACTTACTAAACCATGGATGGTTTTGAGTTCCACTACACAGTACTGCCAAAATTGAACCGGTCGGATTAAACATAATAGATTCCACTTGATAAAACTTTTCGGATTCACCACCGATCAGTTCGAATTCTCCATGACGTAGGGAGTTCGATTCAAAAAATATGATATCCAATCCACGACCTTCTCGTCGTTGAGGCGTTGTGATTAACTGAACACGAGGTCTGAGGTTTTATAGAAATATTACGGTATAAGTTTATGGGTATACTATACATGGATTTTATTACACTGGGGATTATTTAGGCTGTGAAATCTTAGCCACTGTTATGTGACACTGACAAGTGTTAACTAGTACTAGACCCATGTACGGGAATTCCAGTTAATTTTACCCAGTTACTGAGCACTAGTTACAACACTCTTGACTGTAAAAAATCTTACACAATCAAACCACAAAAAGTGAAACCTTATAAAATTCGACTTCATCTATTTAAGCTGATGATTGAGGTAATACATTATTATGAACCTAGAAGAACCAACAATTAACTTATAGTCGGTAACAATTAAAAACTAATTTGATTAGACAAAAAGAGATCACCTTAGAATAAACCGGAAAAAATAACAAAGAAAACTTAACGAAATTAATCTACCTCCAACAAAGCCCTGGACAAATCATATTCGTTATTTCAGTTGTTGAAAACAATTCACCAGTATCATTGTAGACGCGTATACGTCTACGATTCTCTGTTAATGGATCAATCCATGATACGGCGAAATAAAGACCATCATCACGCCATGCAATTTCAAAACGACCATCATCATATTGAGTGTTTGAGACTGGTACAGTCTGATGCGAAAACAAGAACAAATGGATGGTGTCTTGATCAATATGTATACAGTAACTAAATTTAATACGTTTACTGAAATAATTACTGAGATCTAGACCCATGATGTGGATAAAAACAGAATACTTTATACAAGAATTTTCTTTAATTTGAATATTTCTTTGCTTTACAGTCTGTATTTCATCTACTTCTTTTGGTAGACTATTAATTAAAGCAAAATAGCCAGCTGTCTTTCTGGATACATTTTTCGGAAACGTCAAGGAGTTGCGACCACTAATCGCTATTCAGTTATCTGTGAAACTTGAAAAAACACTGTCTCATAAGTCACGATAATTACTTAAAAATCACAGTTGCCTACCTCCCTGTTCAGCGCGAATCATAGCATACCCTTCAATTAATTATTTATTCGCTCGTAAATTTTCGATATTAGAATGAACCTTCTTAGCTCAGCAAAATTAATCTTATTTTATTAAAATTGGATAGTGACTAGCTGTGGGAATTCCTCATAAACCCATTAAAACAAAATTAATCTTCGTTGTATTTTAAACCGAATATTATCTTTTTATGAAACACTATTCTTTCTCGTCTATTTATTGATTAGATTACCTTTTCCTTTTATTATTTCCCCACAGCATTATCATTTCATTGTTTGGAGCGTTTTTGGTGTTATGCCAAAATTTTTGTGCTGTGATGCTGATTAGGGAACGCTTAGTTAAGACGGCTAAAAAAGAACAAAGTCAATGCTAACATATACAATCGTGAGTCATGAAGACCAGTCGATTTCGGAGCGTTGAAATGATAAAGATCATTTACTGGATGGTTATGCTAATAGCTCAAGACTGATGAGTATGGTGGAGATATATCTACTTTGTCACTTTTCTTAAACTTTGGCAATTTTGATGGGTTTTACTGGCTTTATCTATTCCTTTTATTTTCATTACTCATTTTTGAACTCTTAATTTTTATTATCATGAGTTGTGGCTGCTTGAAATGGGTCAGTTGTGGATATAGAATGAATAACAAATATTTATGTTTGAAAAATCCATACTTTGAAAAAGGAAAAACATATTACGGACACATGCGATTTGACTTATCATTTTCGGAAGACAAGAGACCCGTACTTGCCAGAAGTTACCCATAAATAAAATAAATACTAATATTGTGCAGTCATTAAAGGGACTCAAGAAAACCCACAAAACCAAAAAGCGCGATAAATAGTTCATAAGCTATTAGTAAACGAACCCTAATCCATACCGGTTTTGCTAAAGCTGCTTCCTTGCCTTCCGAGCCATGAAACTGAGTTTCTTTCTTACCCCAACCTAGAGAAACTGGCAGAGCTGAAGGGAGGTTATATTAACAATAAACACTTACCCGACCCGAAACCTTCCTCATACAGTGAAAAGTTGGATACAGTTTCGAGAGTTGAAGAAAGAATATGGATAAAACCATCGCCTGAAAATCTTCGGCTGTAAACCTACTTACCAGTTACGACAACCGTTTTTGAAAGATCTGGAGAAATACATATAGCTTTTAATTCCGTGTTGAGATCAAGTTTTTCATAAATCTGCTTGCTAAGATAATGGAAAACAACATACTTGGTGATTCAGTGAATGCCAAAGAAATATTTCGTTGGAACTTGCAACCAAATATACAGGTGGAGATATCGCAAAACAACTATGTATCTCTTGTTGGGTGCCTTGAGCATGATAAGTATTTATCTAATTACATCTGTTTGTTGAGTCTCAATGGACCTACCCCCGTGCTACTGATCAACTCGATACTTCTCTCAAAAGAAACAGTGATGTTATTAGAGCAGTCATCCAAAGAGATATGACGTACATTGTGACCTTTCAGCCACAAATTACCACAACTCGTCAGGTTGAGGTTGCGCATGTTTTCGAGAATTTCACTTTGCCTCCACTACTTGACCAAGACAAATAGTATAGACAGTTTGCAAACTATTTCCAAGGTCAACAAGCCTGGGCTTCCAGTTGACAGTAATAAGGATAGGAGGTCTATCGACCTATAATAATCCTTGAGATTTGTAAAACTGTGGAATTCCAATCTCGTTTCGAATATATCAAAAGAAGGAGCTGATAATACGTGTTCTGACTTTTACTTTATTTATTTAGTCAAGGTTTTAGAAGTCTTTTACATATCTTGTTTGTATCACCATTGTAGTTGATTTTCAAGATGATCAAATTTGCTCCTAAATGTGGACAACCATATTGCTTATTCCCGGTGGAGGTAGGGATGCAATGTTACAAGTGTAATAAGTGGTTCCACAAGATGTGCACCCGATTAAGCCCTACTTCATATAAAAGGTGCTCGAAGCCCAATTCTCATTGGCCTTGTGGTTTTTGTTGCTCGAGCAAAACACCACTCATCCAGGAAGCAATAAGTCTCCTGGTGTTGGCTAATAAAAAGATTGATGAGTGCTGTACCGGCAACATTGATACTGATAGCGAAGATTGCGTTAGTGTCGTAAGTGCTGTCACGGCGCAAGTCAGACATCTAAATGTGCAACCCGAAATTAAAATTTCTACACCGAAACAATCAATGAGTGACATCTCATTAGATATTGGTGGCCATGTTGCTACAGCAGCAACTTGTGATCCAAAAAAAAAAAAACAATTACTGTCCCGAGTAGTTCTAATGTAGATGCTACGACTGATAGAATATGGATGACGCGGAAACGCAGAGGAGTAGGAAAGACAGCTAAAACTAATGACCGTTTACTTGATAAGCCCTTGATGGACACTCAGACCTATCCGCCAAAGTCCCAAAGTGAAGCCTCTTCAAACATTGTTATGAGTCACTCGCTCGACTCCAATGACTCTGTTACATTAAAAACTAATCGTAAGATACCAGTAGTTAATAAACAGGATCTAAGGTCACGATCGATTGCTGTAAACACGATTCCAAAAGAAGCTAAACCACTCCCTAGTTTGATTATTTGGAATCTAGAGGAGTCGGTAGACAACGATCCTGCTAAGAGACATGCACATGATCTGAAGTTAGTAGAATCCGTGGTAAGAAACGTACTACCTGAAGAGGTATCAGGGGTACATATCACGAAAGCGATACGACTCGGTAAATGGGTCGGAGGCGAGACCCAACTAAGAAGAATCTTGAAGCTGGTTCTCGGAAATTTTGAAGAAAAGGATAGCTTATTGAAAAACGCACAGAAAATTCGTGATTCAAATATTCGTATCCGACCAGATCGGCCGCTTGAGGATCTAATCAAATGGGAGATTTCTTTTACGGTATACATGTGAGGTAGCATGTTGTAAAAATTAAATCTAGAAATGGGTTAGTGACTATAGGAGAAGTATGCCGTAGTCAGTGTTGTCTTGCTGTCGACTTTATCCCAAGACACATCTGTTCTTCGAGTATGGCAGAATTTTTTCCCATCATTGGGGACTTCAATGCGCTGCACATCAATCGGATAAAGCTTACAGCTCCAGGTGGAGGTTTCCATAACGAACTTTTATCAACCGTTATTCAGTGTGCGCCTGTCCAATGTATCACAAAACCGACACATATTGATTTGAAACATGATCCGTCACTGCTGCACCTCGCCCTCACCCACCACTGTGAGGATGTCTTTGATATTCAGCACCTTCCCCCAGTATTGAACAGTGATCATTTTGTACTTCACTTTAAGTTTAGGACACATGGTATACGATTTGTATCTGCTCCACCCCATTCCAATATCTGGTGGGCTAATATTCTGCAATCAGAGACTGTGCTATCTCGACTGATTGGTCAGTTGATGCAGATGGATCGTTCGAAGACAAACGGAATAAGTTTAAGGCTACATTCGAGTCCGTAACGTCGCCGTTTATCCTATGGTCAGAACATAAGCTATCGCATTGCCCTCCATGGATTAATAAGGATACCAGGAAGCTGGTAAAACGTAGGAAACACTTCTGGGACTTATTCTTGTTGACAGATCATGCATCATTTAAACGTGAGTACCAAAAACTCCGAATATTTGTAAGAAAACCGTGGCTAAATCCCATACTACTTACGAACGACAGTTGGTATATGATGACCGTACTTGTCCGAATCGACTGTTTTCGTATGTTAAACGGCGAATGAAACGTAGTGATTGTAGTACCCTTTACTGTTACATTGAATCTGTACAGGTGACTGAGGAAACTGTCCTTCCGTTGATAACTAGCCTCAAACCTTGTAAGATGCCGGGCCCTGACGGGTTACATCCACGGCTGCTGTCATTCCTTGCGGACATTATTTCAAAACCGCTCGCGACACCCTCCAACATGTCCCTTTCACTCGCTCAACTCCCTAGAGATTGGAAAGATGCTGTAGCCAGTCCTATATTTAAGGGTGGTCAGAGACAGACCGTATCTAACTACCGGCCTGTCAGTCTAACTAGCCTTGTCGTTAAGTTATTCGAAAAGATAATTCGGGTATGGTTGCTAAGCCACACAGATTCACACAATCTGTCAGCTCCTGAACAACATGGATTTCGTGACAAGCGTTTATGCTTGACTAACTTACTTATTACGAGAGAGGATTGGACAGCAGCCTTAGATAAAGGTCTGTCTGTCGATGTGATATTCATAGATTTCAGCAAAGCATTTGACAAGGTTTCACACTTGAGTCTTATGCAGAAGCTCACGAGCTTCGGAATAATAGGTACTGTACAGGAGTGGATAGGTAACTTCTTATGTGACCGCAGACAGAGAGTGAGGGTCAAAGGAACTCTATCCGACTGGAAGCCGGTCAAAAGTGGTGTATCCCAAGACACCATCTTAGGTCCCCTACTCTTTTTTCTCTACGTTAATGAGTTCCCCCAGTTGCTTAGGTCGTCGAAATTATTATTTGCGGATGATGTCAAAATATGGAGAACAATAAAAAGTGAGGCTGATCATCTGGATCTTCAAGCTGACTTGGACGATTTAGTTAGATTGGCTCGAGGTTGGGGCTTAGAAATCAATTCTAGGAAGAGTGTGCTGAAGCACATCGGGCACGGCAATAGTTATCATTATACTATTGATGGTAAATCTCTTCCATGCGTTCAAGAACATAAAGACTTAGGAGTAATAATAAGTCATGACCTAAAAACAACTACGCATTGCTGCGCAGCCGCTGCAAAGTTTTTCGTGCGTTATGGTCAATTCGCCTAGCGTTCAAATCTTTTGACGAGGAAATGTTTCGAATTTTATATCCCACCTATGTAACACCACATTTAGAGTACTGTATCCAAGCAGCTAGCCCATGTCTGGTAAAGGATACTAACTAACTTGAGCGTGTCCAGGGTGTGGGAGCGAAATTAGCGAAAGGTCTTTCCAAACTCCCTTACGATGAGCGTTTAAAACGCCTAAACCTTTTCCGATTGTCGTATCGTAGGACTCGAGGTGATCTTATACTGGCATTTCGTATCTTTAATTATGATTTGGGTGTTAATATGTCTTATCGTTTTGCTCCCTCCAGCACTAATAATCTCCGAGGTCATAGCAAGAAGGTTCATAAACCACGATCTAATAAAATTGATTTGGGGTTCCGTTTTTCTCATCAAGTAGTCAATGATTGGAAAGCCTTGCCCGAACAAGTGGTATCAGCTCCATTGGTGAATATTTTCAAGGAGAAACTGGACCTTCACTGGAAGGCAATCTGTTAGGAATAACACAGGTTCACCAACCTACTATCCTTACTACTGAAGACTGAAGACTGAGAATTCCAGTAATTCACTACTCGGTGCAAGGAACGTAACACTAGCCATAGACTATTTGATCTCGGTTTTCGGATTTTTTTGGAATATCCTCTCAGATGGTCATTCCTAGACGTAGAGCAAAGATAAGACAATAATATCAAAGTCATTGTTCAGTATACGATAAGTCAATAATAGATTACTCTGTTATTTGCGATAAGTCAAGACAAATAAGTTGAGGTGTCTCAGTCTGTCTTCACGAGATAGGTCAGAAAGACCTTTTGCCATTTTAGTCTTTCGTCGTTTAACTCGTTCCGGCATATTTATCTCATACCTGAAGCAAGGACTCGATGCTTCAATCCCATATTCCAAATGAGGTCTCAACAAAGTCAGATACAACTATTTCTTTATTCGAGCAGTGAAAAGACCTACGAATAGTCCATAATGGCCTAGGGCCTTTGGCAACAGCAAATGGATTTTTTGGGGGAGGGGATTCAATCCCAGGACCTTCAATCTCGTGCACGAATGTCCAACGACTGTATCTTTCGACCCTGACCCAAGAATAACACTTGTTAAAGGAAGACTCTCTGAACTACAGATACATTATTAACCAAACTTACCATCTGATACGCTTTTTTCGTTAATATCTTATTGTTGAGCCTTACATTTTGTAACTTCTCGCAAGACGTGTTCACAGTCTTTCGGTCTAGTCAGTGAAAACTTGAGCAAGTGACACAGGTACAGCATATTCTATTGTTTGTGACGTGAAGTGTGACAAATTCGAGTGTAAATGTCATCAAATCTGTGCTGATCAAAAAATGCTTGCTCACAGTAGACCCAGCTGGCTTGGGTGTGACTGAATGTGTTTGTCGGAGAGACGGTTGAAAATATCATCATCATCATGTCATACAAAACATTTTCGATATGAAACCACTGATAGTAACATTGCGTAAAAATGGGGCGAACGCTAACATTATTGATAGAGAAGTCTGCTGAAGTTCGGTCAATTTAAAAACAAATGTCACTTGAGATTTATGGGTATCTATAAATGAGGTTGCAATGTGGTCTTATTCGGAAAATTACTGCATTTTAGCATGGCTCCTCTAAACAAAATGACAGTACTTTGAAAGACTATTTGTGACAAGTATCGAACTCAATCAACTGTAATGTAAAAGGTGAAGACTCTCAAAAGCATATTCACCAAAAGAAATTAAAATTTTTGGTTTGTGCTCCTAATATTGAACTCTCAATTTTTAAGAATTTGATATGTAGTATGATGTCCTTACACTCGGAAAAACGAATACTTCGTGTTTAACTTCTTATCACTGAAAAGATGGGGGATAACTTAATGGACAATCTTTTCCCTAATGTTACGTTGTTGGTTTCAATCGATTCAATCAGCTATACATCATAAAAGAGGTCGTTTAAACCGCCTGTAGAACGTTTATGATCTCAGTACTTGGAGAGCGAAATCTACTCGACCTTTGGCAGACACTTTTGATAAATATTTCTGTAAGAACACTTAGGTATATATAAATTTTGTATTCCCCTACCATAGAGGCCTCTTACAAGTTCAGCTATGATATCAACACATTCTCTTCGAATATTCGAAATTCAGAACAAAGGAAATTTCTTCGTGATATTTTCTTCGCATCATGTTAACCGTTTAAGGCGTACCCCCGTCTACTGTCGAAAATGACTGTAAGATTCACCAGGAGTATTTCAGCCAAATGACTAGACAACACACGCTAAAGACTGTTGAATACCTTGTGTTATTCATTAACGTCAATGGACTATTGAGAAGCAATCAGTCTATTCACACCATGCGCTACAGAAATACCGGATAAAAAACTTGTTGTTGTAAAAGTTTGCGACCTACATATTCACTTCGATAAACGAGTCTAAAGCGTGATTCGATCAACGGAGTTAATAGAAAAACATTGCAAAGGAACACCAAGGTTAATATTGGGAAAAATAATGATATTCAGATTCATCAGGTTGTTTTTCTGTGATGACATAGGACCATTAGCACTAAAATATTATTTCGAAACCCTCCGTAATTCAGAAAATCACCTGTTTCAACACTTCTCATATCCTAATCACTCAGTAAAGGACTGAAAACCAGAGCCTGCTACTTCAGTTTTCAGAGAGAGACAGGGAGGATCGTAGCTGTCGCAGGCCTTTAGCTTTATTTATGGTGCTCTCAAAGTCTTGTAACGCTTGATAGAGGACCAGACGAGAAGTCCACGAAAAGCCATGGATGGTTTCAAGAATCAGGAAGGAAAGAACGTGCATCACGAGTGTCCTATCGGAATGGGAAATCCGGACAGACTAAAGAGATCAGTTGGAGGTTGTATATGCATACTTACTGAACTATCTCAAGGCGTTTACACAATACGGAATTCTGTTCTGTCAGTCAGAAATGAGGATATATCACCAACAGACTAACTCTTTTCATAGTTGAGTAACTACCACCGAGTCTAAACATTCCACACTAAAGTTGGCAGCGTAAGTTGAAACTTAGGGGAGTTCATGTTTAGAACTATACAAGGCGTCATTCAGGGAATTTCGCAGTTACTAATATTCGATAACAACCTCTCAGTAAATCTCAATTTGCCACTTCGTCTCTTGGTTGTCGAAACCATACAATGGAGAAGAGTTATATTTATAATTGGTTCACATGAGCTTCAAAGAGAGAGTTCTAGCAATTCTATCTTTCAGGGTTTATTTGGTGGTCTTTAGTGTCGTCAGAACAACTGGACGTATTTGATTTGAGATGTCGAAGTAATCTTAATGTAGTTCTCTCCTCACAAGTAACATGAACCATCAGCTATGATTATAATTATTGGTCCTTACCTATAGTTAGTGAAGAACTTTTTACTAGAATATTTTAATAAGGCTACACCTCTTGAAATATCTAATCCTGCTAATATCAACGGATTTAATTGTGCAAATGAAGAGGGACTCAACCATTCCTTTGAGTTTGCCCTTTTATATACGAGGACTACTTCCATGGTCCTTAAGAAATTGTTTTCATGAGAAAGTTTGTTTTTCTTATCCAGTCGTGGCGTGCGTTTTTGGTTTTACAATAAATATATATTTACGCTTCTGAACCTATGAAGGTTAACATGTTTTAATGCACATTCCTGTGCTTAAGATATTTCTTGCACTTTTCATTGTCATTTAATGGGCATTTGTTGGGTTAACATGTTACTAAGTACTGTGATAACTCTATTTCACTGTTCAACTAAGCGGTTCTTAAAAACTGGAGGCTTATAGGAACATTGAGATGAAGTCAGAAAGAAAATAACATAATTATACGTCCTTAACACAAAGATATTGGATCTCAAATGACCGGGAATTTCGGCTCAAGGTCAACTTTAAAGTCACCTGTTCGTGTTTATGGATGTAGCCCGTCCTAGTCCACACAGAATCACAAGAAAAAGTTTACTTCAAGTGGCTGAGTAATGAGTTACATATTTTTAGTAGCTGTTTCATTTAGATTAGTAATAAAGTCGCAAATAGAATCTTCCGTGCACCGAATTCCAGATGAAAGTTTCCCGGACGTTCAGAATTTTCTCGCAGTTTTAGAAAATCTATTCTACCATGGCTTGAGATGTAGGTTTTTGAGTTTCTTAATGCTCAGCCTATAATTTTCTGGTTGGGAAGACTATCCCAAAACACCCCTGGTGTCTCATACTTCAATTATCTAATTTGCCCAGTTTTTCACATACGTCTTCAGTGAAACTTCTTGACCATCTCAAGAGTGATTTCTCAAAGGTATCAGCTTTTTTAATTTTGCAACATTTCAGCTTCGAGCTTGGATCAAACTGTCTATTGTTAGGTGTTGTCTGCACTCCGCAATGTTAGATTTAGTTCAACTGAAGCCCAATTTGACGTAAGTCGTGTTATGTAAATTAACGGATGTATACTTTCCACCAAAATTTTGCTTACAATAAAAGCCATTTCAACATGATTTGGATAATTGGCAAATGCTTTTGGCTATTCTTAAAACTGTCCGTCTACTTTGAAACCTGATAAAGTACATAACTTCACTCCGTCTAATTCAAATATATACTTGTATGGCAAAATGAATCTCTGCCGAATAATTTCGCCCTGATAGTGTCATGAAGGCTTCATTGTGTCACTTCAAGTTCGTATTTCTCTTATATCGGTTCAGTTAAATGTCCAGATACATTGAAAGCCTCACAAACCACTTGTGTTCAGTAGTTATATCTAACTACAGGCTTGAATATAGAAATATAAGGGTAAACCACATTCCTTCGTTTTTTTAGTTATCTGCTCGAATTATACTGTTGTGAGTGCATATGAAGTATAAAGTGCAATAGGCTGTATATATATATATATATATATATATATATATATATATATATAGGCTGTATATATATATTCGATTGACCCAGACTGGGATACATGAAAGTGACTTCGTCCTGGTAAATGACACATTCATTTTGAACTGGCCCTCTACGTGTCGATTTATTAATAACCACAGCTCGTGTTTATATGTAATCCGGTTGGCCCCTTCAGCAACATGTGATCTGTCCGGCATTGTCTGCTATTTCAAAAAATATGGTATGAATGAAACAATAGTGCAAATTAGTATGTAGGGGAAGGTAAATGATAAATGTTTTTTACTATCTCAGCTTATTCTGAAGCTTTAGACACCTAATACATACTTGTAATTCAGTTCAATACATTACTCAGTACTATTTGTCTTACTATGGTACACTTTTCGGCGTGCTTAGGGGTACCTGACTCTCATTTACTAAGTTTCACGTTAAAACCATTCTTAATTTGGTTTTACTTCAGTAACACGATAACTTGGATTCACAATCATGCAAACTAAGTTGTTCTATCATTCTTATTATTTTTCCACGTTGTGTAAGTTCTTTTCTACTTTTTATGCATACTACTATTTCAGTGAGATAATTCACGGCGATTTTTATCGGTTTGTTTTAATACTTTTAGCATCACTGTCTTTATCCTCTTAAAATTATTTTTCCAGGAAATATTATTCCCGGGATGCTATCTTCCGTTCTGAAGAAATATTTAATCTAATTGATTCTCTCGTAGGATTGGAGAATGTACAGTTTAAGTAAGAATACAAACTTAGCTTATCATAGTGAACTAGTTTGGACTTTAAAACTGAACTCGTGGAATATTCCTATTGTGTTCCTCCAATTGACTTCTCGCCTTTTCTTTTGTTCAAGCAGAGGTATGTTTTAAATTTGGATGACTTAAATATAATCCAAAGTTACTCTACGATTAAGAATTTATTTCTTATTTTTTTTCAGTTTAGAAACAAAACTTAGTGCAATTTGTGAATGTCAAAACGAGAATACTGAAGATAGAAAGTCGAGATGTATGTGGCGCCATGGATTTGAGAAATTAAAACAAAATCAGGTCTATTCCTTAGAGCAACTGGTAAGACCAGTTTTTTCCATTTTCACAAACATAGTTTCACTTTGATGAATACTGGTATATCTATTCCAAAGTGAATAAAAGTGCAATCGGCTGATTTTATGCGAAATCAAAGCCAAGGTAAACGTCACACTTAATACTTAAAAAGCTTTGCAGTCTTAAACCTCAATGGAAAGATACAAGCTAAACAATACCGAGTGAATTTAAATTCACCCCATTGCACAAGCAAGTGGCTATCAGGAATCAGTAACTGAGTAGATAACGCGATGACGTTTGAAGCGAATGGTACTGGGTTCGAGTTTCAGAGTGAACGTCAACTCTCAGATGCAGGTACATCCGGCTGACGAGTCCTGAATAGGACGAAACGCGCGTCCTGGATTCCATTGCTAGCCACTATCCATCATTGCTTACAAAATGCTTGTGAATTAAGGCAATATCGAGGCATACACATAGTATGCACATATGCCAATAACAGACTGATAAATTGCAGTCTTAAACCTCAATGGGAAGATACAAGCCAAACAATACCAAGTGAGCTTTGAGAATCGTTACAAGTTTCTTAGAAATACTATGGAACTAATCTTTTCTTTTTACAACTCCCACATTTCTCCATCTTTGTTTAACTTCATCATAGATCTACTGATGGAAATAACATTCTCGTTGACTGAATTCTCGGGCATTGATCTCCTACCAGGAGGTCCACTTATCAACTTAGAATACGCAGATGACACAGTCCTGTTTGGTGAAGACGCTGGCAAAATGCAGAATATTTTGGTAGCACTGAGTAACAATGCCACAATGTTTGGGATGCGCTTCTATCCCTCTAAATGCAAGTTGTTGCTCCACGACTGGTCTGCGTCAACACCTGAACTAAGGATAGGGAGTGAAGTAGTCGAACGCGTCGACAACTTCACTTATCTTGGAAGTCTAATCAGCCTTAATGGGTTGGTGTCTGACGAAATCTCAGCACGGATTCGAAAAGCTCGTTTGGCTTTTGCCAAGCTACGTCATCTATGGCGAAGGCGAGATATCCGTCTATCAATTAAGGGACGAGTATACTGCGCGGCAGTTCGTTCCGTTCTACTATACGGCTGCGAAACATGGCCTTTAAGAGTAAAAGATACTCGTATGCTACAAGTATTTGACCGCAGGTGCCTTAGAAATATTGCTCGCATCTGCTGGGATCACCGCGTAATTAATAGTGAGGTTAGACACAGGGTATTAGGGAATGATGGTAAATCAGTTGATGAGGTTATGAATCTTCATCGACTGAGATGGTTGGGCCACATGCTGCATATGCCTGAACACCGATTGCCACGACGCGCAATGCTAACCGGTGTTAGGGATGATTGGAAGAATTATTTATTTATTTGAACACATAAATATTGGAACAGGGGGCACCAAATATATATGCGCCACACAAAACAATGATAATTTGAAGAAAAGGAGAAAAAAGAAAAAAAAGTAATGAACGTGGGGAATTATATTAAAAAAAAGAGAATGAGAACAATGGTGGGGGAAACGGAAAGGTACAATCAGAAGAGATCTTTCAGTTAAGGAAGATACAACCACTTTTTATGGAGAAAGTAAAAGAAGGTTAGAGCAGGATCGCCACTGGCTTCTATTCTGAGCCATATCTGATAACGTCTCTAGCCACTGCGTTACACCGTCTCTCGGACCTCAACCAGGGAGTCGTGAAGGACCAACAGAAGCTAGCCCTTTGCAGCTTTCTTTCATACCACGACACCATGTCATATACTGACCACCTCTCCGCTTTTTCCAACCAGTCCCAGAGTCGGCAAATAATGCACGACGTGGAATTCTCTGGGACGACATTCGTAGAACATGTCCAAGCCACCGAAGTCGATGTTTCAAGATGGTGACACCAATTTTATTATCGTCTCTGTGACCGAACACTCGATGCCGAACCTCTGCATTACTGACATGGTGTTGCCACTGGATGTCAGCAATCCTTCGGAGACAACGATGATCGAACACAGAGAGTCGTCTAACATCCTCAACTCGGAGAATTCGATTTTCACAAGCATAGAGCAAGACTGCTCTCACCGTCGCGTTGTAGATCCGACCTTTTACAGCCAGACTGACATCACGAAAGCGTTAAAGATGGCCCAAAGTGGCATAAGCCGCTCTGGCTTTCACTATACGAGCATTGATTTCATCACTCACACCACCACCAGCACTTACGCAGCTACCTAGATACACGAACTTCTCGAGTTCTTCTATCCGCTCACCACCCAGGATGAGTACAGAATTAGAATACTGACAATCTTGTGGAAGTACTTTGCACTTCGAAGGTGCAAAGCACATACCATACCTACAAACATTGATTGCCGACTGATTAAGTGCGGATTGCATGGCTTGGGCATTCTCGCACAGTAAGACAATATCATCCGCATACTCAAGGTCGAGAAGTCTTTCTCCAGGCAACAGTTCAACACCACCATTACTTACATCCGCCAGAGCTGTTTCCAAAATGTCATCGATGGCAAAGTTGAAGAGGAATGATGAGATTGGGCAACCTTGTCTAATCCCACTGCTGGAATGGAACAATGGAGAAAGGTGGTTGTATGCCCTCACTCTGCCTGAGGTGTTTGTGTATAGGGCTTTTAAGATGTTAATAAACTTCTCAGCCACACCCTTCTTCAATAGACAATCCCAGAGAACAGTTCTGTCCAACGAATCGAAGGCAGCCCTGATATCAAGAAACACTACGATTGTTGGCCTTTGATAAGTATGGCGGTGTTCTAACACTTGGCGGAGGGTGAAGATATGATCAATGCATCCTCGACCAGAACGAAACCCAGCCTGCTCCTCGCGAGTCAATCCTTCTCGGGTTCTGAACAACCTACGAAGTATGACGGAAGCCAATAGCTTGGACGCAATCGGAAGTAGACTTATCCCCCCGATAGTTGTTACAGGAACATCGTGAACCCTTTTTAAAGATAGGGACAACTATCGACTCATTCCATGACGTTGGTACACTCTCTAGTTCCCAGATCTTTGTAAACAACGTCGTCAGTCCCTGAGTAAGAAAGTCACCACCATCTTTAAAAAGAGCCGGAGGTAAGTCATCTGGGCCCGGTGATTTGTAACGTTTCAAGAGTTGGAGTTCCTTGCGGACTTCCGCCTCATTTGGTGGATCAGTCGTCACCGGCCATGGAGGGCAGGACAGTCTGACCGATGTTGCCGGAGCAGCAGGCCAGTTGAACTGCCCTTCAAAGAATTCTGCCCATCGTCCAAGACGTCGATGGATGTTAGTGATTGGCGTTCCGTCATCCTCGCAGATTGTTTCGCTCACACCAAACTTCTTGCTGCCAGTGGCTCGGATGAGTTGGAAGAGCTTCCGGTAATTACCAGATGCAGCTGCTGCTTCCAACTCACTGGCACGCTCCGACCACCAGGCTTCTCGGTCCTTACGCAAGCTTTGCCCGATTTCATTACGTAACATCCTTCGTTTGTGGTCAAACTCACGGTCACCCGGAGTAGACCGACGGGCTTCAATCAGTTGTAAGGAACCAGAAGAAACTCAGTGCTTGTAAGCGGGACGTTTCGCAAACCCACAACAGACTGTACCCGCCATTTTCATGGTGTCATGCAATTGCAACCAATGCTCATCTATACTTTTCGGTGGAATGGTAGCTAACCTAGAAGCTAGCTCGGTTCGGTACTTACTAGCAACAGAAGTTGCAGCCAGCTTGCTAACATCAATCCTTTGGTGGCGGTCACTTCGTTGTCCACTGAAAAGTAAGGTAAGATTGGCTCAGACCAGAGCATGATCAGATTCCAGATAGGTACTCCAAAAGGAGCGGCAGTCTTGTACACAACCACGCCAGCGGTAGCTGATCGCGATGTGATCAATCTGTATCCAGGCTTGAGATGCAAAAGGGGGACGCCAGGTGGCACATCGGCGATGACTGTGCCGAAAGTTAGTGCTAGCCAGAAACAGGTTGTGGTCTGTGCATAGTTGCAGTAGACGTTCCCCGTTATCTGTCCTGCGACCAACGAGTCCCCATCGGCCACCTAAACGACTCTCTTCTGTGCCTAGACGCCCGACCTGAGCATTCAAGTCTCCAGCTAGTACTACAATATCTGTCGAACGCACTTTCTGGAGAAGAACAGTTAGCTGATGGTAGAACTCGTCCTTGATTACATCCGGGCTGCAATCTGTCGGGGCATAGGCGGAGATGACGAAAAGACATCGTTTCTCACGCCGATTTCTTCTCACTTTGATGGAACTTTCTAATCTAACAGCACATAACCGACTGTTAATGGGGATCCAGTCGACTAGTGCTGCCTCAGCTCTTGCGCTTAGTGCGACACCAACGCCAGCAAGACCAGGCGAAGATGCCACAGGGTCCCCGACAGATGGAGAGCGAACTTGTAGTACTTCACCAGAGTCTTGAATACGGGTCTCGGATAGACAACACACATCAATATTAAGACTTTCCAAAGACATAGCCAGCCCTATCTGTTGTCCGACCTGCATAAGTGTGCGAACGTTGAAGGCAGCCAGTTTGAATGATGCACGTGGTTTCAGAAAAACTGCTTCAGTACTCATATTCGGTAGTAACATACAATTTTCAACCAGGCAGTGACTCGAGAACGTTTAGATAAAGCTGAATTTTCACCATAGGTGAGCTGCTGTCTGAGTCGAAGCGGATACAAAAAGTAGAAATAGGAGATAGTGAATAAATGACGTAGTAAATAATAATAATAATAATAATAATAATAATAATACCAGTCATTTCAAGGTTAGTCGGAGAGAAACGAATATTTTCTATAAGCAGATAGTTCATCATGGTTTTAGTGTGTGGGCTGAGATACTGCCCAGGTGCCTAAACCGAAGCAGTTGGTTTTCTTAGGGGGCCACACCCCGAGCCTTCGACCTAAAGGTCTAGTCCACAAGGCAGTGGAGCATCGTGAGGAGACGCAGTCCCATGGAAGCCGGTGACCAAAAGTTGGTTCATACGCCATTTGTTCCTTCAGGATACTAGAGCCCATGTGCACCATAGAATTGGAATCCGGTTATAGCGCCGGACGTTCGCTTTTCGTCCTCTCAATTTCGTAAACAACACCCGTGATGCGAGAAGGCAGTGAGTAGGACTTCCCTGGCAGAGGCTGTATATGCGTGGCCGTGTGAGAGTATTTCGAGAGGGAGGGCGAACCCTACCCGCTCTCGGCCATACCAGGGCATTTGGGGGTTGATTGGAAGAAAGTTAGGGGCGACCAAACCAAAACGTGGCATCAGTGCTTGAAGTCACCAACTTCTGGTCTGAGCCATGTTGGTAGATTCAGACTGTATGGTTGGGGTCCGCGTGACTATCGTAACCAATTGTTGGAGACTCTTGGTGACGTGGCCCAAAATTGATCACAATGGCGTCGGTGTATACACCCTCTGTCTTCCTTTAAACTAAGAGATTAAAATCACTTCATATCTTTCTTTCTACGAACTAATTCTTTCTTCCTGTACTATCTCCTTATATGCAATCTTTCTCCTATATATTACCACTGAATTAACTACTATGAATCTGATGTTCATCTTGTTGTGCGAATGAGGTATGGCAACTTGGACCGATGCATATATGTGCCTGGTCCTACGTTGCAGCTGACTGACTGACTGACAGATGCCTTAGAAATATTGCTCATGCTTTAATAGAATAATAACTAATTTCTATTGCGCACATTTATTTTGTTGCCCCTTTGTACCGATGTTTATCTAATTGCATAAATAAAAAAAATGACCAAAAGTAGAAAACTAGTTGAAATATAAGACTTGTGTTCAAAGTTTGTATAGAAAGTCACTTACGCATTTTAAAACCTATCAAACCTATATCGATTAATACATTTAACAAGACCCACTGTTTTCAACAGTTTGTTTACTCAAACTGTGGGATAAAAATTTGTTGAATAACTTCAACTTCCCATGCATAATTGTTTTACTAATTGTAGAGGCTTAATTGAAGTCAATTTGTTAATCTTATTCTATGTTTGCCCGTACTTTTAAATGATATTAGTTTAATAAACTCTGATTGGTACATATTTTCAAGCAGTCCTTTAAGCTATGCTGAAGCATGTAACCAGCTCTCAATGGTTTTCAGTATTTCTGTAGCTCATATCACTGTGTAGAAGAAGCTAAGTCCAAGATGGTATAACTTATTAGCTAACAAATTACTTATTCTGAATAAAAATAGAAGTCCACAAACCACTTCTGCCCGTTGCATCAATCACGACCATATTTTTTTCAGCATTATCATGAAGAACTGATTCAAAAACAGTTTACCCAGTTAAATAAATATAAAGAACAATTAAACTGTTATGAAGAGACGACTGCGAGTCTGGAAAGTTACATTTTGGAATTACAAGTTAAGTTGTACGTTTGGTTTTTCAGTTGATTTTTGGATTTGCTATGTTTCTTTATGAAAAAATGTTTTGTTTTATTCATTGACTGTTCAACTGTCACATTCAGATATAAGTCTCTTCAGTTAGTCAGTTAGTTAGTCATAATCATTAATCTAGCTATCATACAATAAATATCATTTTAAGGTATAGGTCATATTTGAATGCTGACATGTTTATTGAGTTTCATTATTCAATAATTGATAACTTATTCTTATTTACTTATAGATACTTCATGAGTAATAATTTTTAGTATTTACGGTTAATAATGATAATAATAATCAAGTTTAATCAAAACCAAATTTTAAACTGATGACTTCCGTAAAATTTATTATGATTACAGACAAACTTTTCAAACATACTATGGGACCACAGAGTCTGAGTATACCAACTATAGTCAAACCAAGCAAAACTTAGTATTTGATATTTAATTCGTTTTGAAGATGTATATGAATATTATTAGTACAGAATTTTAGAGGAAATATTGTCATTCAGAAAAAAAAGAGGATAAAAACACATGGAAACTTAACAGAAATAGATAGTTAATACTTTTAAAAAGACTACAATTACCATTTTTCGATAGTCAAATAAAGACATTACTATACTAAGGTCAGATTGAGTGCATGAATTTTCAATACTTGGGATAATTTTTTAACGTTTACCGAAAGTCTCGGGTTCGAATCCCGCGTACGGGGTCGTGAATGCTCACTGCTGAGTGGTCCCATACTAGGATGAAACGGCCGTCCGGTGCTTTCAGTTTTTCAATGCTGGTCTAACATTGATTTATTCATGATCTCGATCAAATATTATCTCTATCTGTCTACATATTATAGCTTGTTTTATCCTGAATTACACATTTTATTCTATAAATGAATCAAGTTAAAAATCTTTAAGTTGCCGCTATTTGATAAGTATACTGCTTTTATGGATTATTCAAGATTTAATTTTAGGACCTAATATAATTCAAGTATTTTATTCGATAAATACATGAAATGAGAAAAAAAACTTGATTTTATAAATTTCAAGGTAAACAAAATGGACATCAATCTTATCTCCTTAAAAGTGCTCTCCGTTTGTAAAAACTCAATTGTTTTGTCTTCATTCTCATTATTTAAAGTAATCCTGAAATTTCTTAAAATCCGAGCTCTTCAAATACCTCGTTACATATAGTTTTATCAATCCTAAATGTTTCTTTCGAGTGATGTTTGCTAAAAGTTTATATAAACTTAGTTCATGCGAATGGTGAATCGGAAATCACAAGAGATTGCACATATTCTGTGTTTCCATCAACACCGTAGTTCTGAACCGTTCTCGAAGTCATAACCGTCCGCAGTAGAAGTTAACCCACTTAAACAAAAGCTATTTTCTTAGTGTTTTCCTGATAAATACCTCTCAACATTCTCTGGAAGTTTCCACTTTTCACAGAAATTAGATATTGAGTAGTTGTTCTACGTGTTCTTCAAACTCGATTGTTTATGTGATTCAGAAGCATCAGTTCAAGGCCACCTTTGTAGAATCATTAGGACTTTTTGATTCACCATTTGTTCTCAAAATATAATTTGATATAATTGTGTAGATAGAAAAAATAAATATACTCAGCTCGTGTTTTAAACTTATCAGATAGATCATACATGAGACTACTTTTATTAATCTTTTCATGTTAGCCGGTGATAAGATATAGTATTATTATTATTATTATTACGATTTTTTTTCAAAGAACACTTATCCATGAACAATATGACCAAGAGTTAAAACGTCTAGGTGTTAATCAGCCACGATTAACGGCTCCAACATTTCGTAATATACCAAATCGGTTTCAAAAAATACATGATATCAATGAAAAACCGTCAAAAATCTCATCATTTCTAAATCCGTCAATAAAGCTCATTGATGATGCTACTTGTGCTAATGCTACTACCAGCTATCAAATGCCATCAATCTTATCAGTAGATCAAGGTATTGATGCATTAAGCCTGGAAGATTCTTCGAATCCTGAAATAGATAGCAATAATAATCACTCAACATCAACATCACTTGTCGAGCATATTCCCAGTGAATCGAAACCATATCGTTCAGTTAAATTTACCGAATCTAATTCACATATAAAAAAAATCGATCAAGATTCATGTGTTTCGCCTATGGACGTATCAAATAGAAAGTCAAATTCAAAACGTCTACCTTTACCCATAAAAGCACGTTCTAATTCTCCAACTACTACTACTACAAATAGTAGTAGTTATCCTAGTTCAATAAGTGAATCATCTCAGCAAAAATACAACAAATCAAAGAGTCCATTGAAACCAAAAAATTCTGGTCAAACATTTCATCAAAAATCAAAAGTAAGTCGAACTACTTATACATTTTTGTCCGTCTCATTTTTATGCTGAAATTAAATTATCGCTAACATTTTTTACAATCCTGACTATAACTGCTACCTTGACGTGGTGGTCGGAATAGCATGTCGTGACAACCCACTTGAGTTATATCTGCTGGAATATTTGTTCTTCTATCCCAGTCGGGTCCGATAACGAGCACCAAGATTAGGAGCAGCGAACTCATGATCCAAGTGCGAAGTTGTCCTCCTGACTGTGCTCAGGAGTGACGGTAGTAAAATGTTTCCTTCCAAAAATTAGCACTTGCAGCGATTCTGGCTTCCCACAACAGAAAAAGGGTTAGAATAGATTGACACCGCAACTTACCCTACAGCGTTTCGGCCCCTGCGGTATGCCCTAAAAAAATACGCAACGGACATCAAAAGCCACTTGAAGAAAACTGCGTTTTGCTGGCTTTGAGCAGTTATCGCCTTAGCTTTGCTATCACTTTCTCAGGCCCCCAAACGCCCTGGTACGGCCGAGAGTGGAGAGAATCCGCTCTCCCTCTAAAAATGCTCTCACATGGCCACGCGTATATAGCCTCTGCCATGGAAGTCCTACTCACTGCCTTCTCGCACCACGGGTGTTGTTTACGAAATTGAGAGGACGAAAAGCGGATGTCCGGCGCTTTAACCGGATCCCAAACCAATAGTGCACATGGACTCCAGTACCCTAAAGGAACAAATGGCGTATGAACCAATCGTTGGTCACCGGCTACCATGGGACTGCATCTCCTTACGATGCTCCACTGCCTTGTGGGACAGACCTTTAGGTCGAAGGCTCGGGGTGTGGCTCCCTAAGAAAACCACTTGCTTCGGTTTGGGCACCCGGGCAGTATCACAGCCCTCACACATATCAATTGAAATTTGTGTGGCGCATATGTATTTGGTGCCTCCTTTTACCAATATCTATGTGTTAAAATAAAATAATAAGATAGTAAATATCGCCTTAGCTTTGTTATTACTTCCTCAGGCCATCAAGATCACTTCCGACCCAGGTGACTTTTCAGTTACCTTAAAAAGTATCCTTCCATGTTCTGAACAATTGTGAAGTGAAAACCGCTCTTATACATATAACGGCACACTAAATCACCTCGGTTTTCTTCGGCTGTTTTGTACATATATATTATTTGTAAGAACGCTCATATCATTCACTGTGTAATTAGGTTACTATAGTACTTAGAAACATGAGGACTTTGGCTTAATTGTGATGTGCGGTGTCTGAGCGTTAATACTAATACACACTTTCATTCACAAACCTGGTTACTTAGGAGAAAAGACGAAAAAAAAATTTGTTTGCTTGACCCGGATCGAATTTGTGTGCGTATATAAATGTTATGAAATAATATCAAAGCTGTTAATCCGCTGACATTTTATTACATTTAATTGTTAATTGTTTTTTTATAACTAAACACTGCTTTCTAATCGGCTGATAAATTGCTCTAAGTGATCAGTATGATATACCTTTGTCATATTTACCAGTGTCGTCGTATCATTTGGTTTCATTATTTTTATTATTCATTTTAGCACATAGATATTGGTAAAATGAGGCACCAAATACATATGCGCCACACAAATTTCAATTGATATGTGTGAGGGCTGTGATACTGCCCGGATGCCCAAACCGAAGCAAGTGGTTTTCTTAGGGAGCCACACCCCGAGCCTTCGACCTAAAGGTCTGTCCCACAAGGCAGTGGAGCATCGTAAGGAGATGCAGTCCCATGGTAGCCGGTGACCAACGATTGGTTCATACTCCATTTGTTCCTTTAGGGTACTGGAGTCCATGTGCACTATTGGTTTGGGATCCGGTTAAAGCGCCGGACATCCGCTTTTCGTCCTCTCAATTTCGTAAACAACACCCGTGGTGCGAGAAGGCAGTGAGTAGGACTTCCATGGCAGAGGCTATATACGCGTGGCCATGTGAGAGCATTTTTAGAGGGAGAGCGGATTCTCTCCACTCTCGGTCGTACCAGAGCATTTTGTTCGATTGACCAATTCGAACTCCTCATTCAATATGATTCAATTAATTCATTGCTAATAATTAGTAGTGTTTTACCTGGATCGTTATCTAGTTGTTTGTATATACTAAATATCTTTTCTTGGTGAGGAGGAAGGAGTAAAATACTTCTGATTATAGTACTAGGGGTTACTTAAAGAACTGACTTTTTATTCATGCGAAATTATGTGAACATAATGACAAGTGCATAATCATGTCAGACTTCAGAATGCATATACAATATGTTGTTAGATATGCCTGAAGAGTAAACCTGGCTTAACTATTGCAAACACAATAATTACACATAAATAGTTGTATAAAGTTTATTTTTTACACATGGTTTGTATTGACCTTATTGTCAATTGTATCAATTCATTTAGTTAGTCCGCTCTTTTTTGAACGATATTCTCTATATGTACTCCTTTTTTAGTATATTTAATCATACTAATAATTCTAATAGTTTGCGATTGATTTTATTATACTAATAATGTCCTGTGGGAATGTAAACTGATGAAGCTTTTTCCGCAGGTAGTCCTATACTGTTTATGCCTAACATACAGATTGGCTAATTAATAATGTTAAGACGATTAAAGACAAATAACTGAAAACTATGAATGATGCAAACGCACGTCAATCAGTTATATTATTCTTTTGTTTAATATTCATTAAACTCTTTGGTTCACTTGATACTTTTTAAATCAGAACAGCAAAGATACTGTTGTGTAAACGGAGTTAATACAGAATCTAGCATTTCTTCTATTCGTCCACTAACATGTAGTTGATCAAAAAATGAACTAATCAGCGTATTACTCCTATATCGGCCTTCTTACTGGATCATACGATAATTGGAACTCTATCCTGATAACTAGACGGAGAAGATCTGACTCAGCCAAGGGAAAAGTATATTTGGCAAGCAGTCGCAAGCACGAACGAACAAGCACAGGACAGG
Source organism: Schistosoma spindalis (assembly GCA_946903255.1). Taxonomy (NCBI): domain Eukaryota; kingdom Metazoa; phylum Platyhelminthes; class Trematoda; order Strigeidida; family Schistosomatidae; genus Schistosoma; species Schistosoma spindalis. The sequence goes on along the minus strand of OX336417.1, from coordinate 34,246,122 downwards.
ACTCATGAGTATATATACAGTACAAAAATGTCATTGGAAAACGTCACAAAATAGTGTACTATAAGAGGAAACGAACCAATAACATTTAAGGTCCTCCCAAACGAGAAATACAAACTGAATGTAAAAGTAGGCGCTTTTGTCACGAAAATGAGAAATTCCAATTTTCAAAACAAAATTACAAAAATTAGACGTTTATCAAGTGATTTCTAGGGATCTAGCATCCCCAACAGTTATGGCTGGAAGTATATAATTTTACCACTAAATAGAGCGCTGCTCTGCGTCTGTGCTTTTCTTTCCTTTCTCATTAACACAAATTTTCTGTGTTTTTGGTGTATAGCTTTGAGTTCGATAACGTGATCAATATATTTACACTGAATGATCCATTTGCACGGACAAAATTCGCACTCATTCCTTTAACTAATAATCAGAATATTCAGGACTTTGCACTATTTTGTGCTATTGTGACTTAAAAGCTCACGTGATTGTATTCATGAGAAACACAGGACTATGAATCAATGATAAGTGATAAGCCTCAGTGTATGTACATAACGAGAGATATTTAAAATACAAATCTGAATAATCGGTCTGTGATCAATTAGTGATAATTTATGAACGGTTAAATGTTACATCTGTAAACAAGTCAAATGGCTACCTGTAATTAGAACAATACGGAAATGTCACGTATTAAATGTTTCATGGAAAAAGTTGCTCAAAATATAAATATCAATCTCTCATAGTATGGCCCCAGTCGGTTTGCTAAATAAGACGTCATTGACGTTGAACTTCATATGTGTTCTTTTTTTTCCAGATGCTTGTTAGTGTTCAAGAAATACCATCTGAACGTTTCATCCTGCCAGATAATTCATATTCTACTGTATCTTTTCCTAATAATAGTTCACCAAAAACTCTCGAGAGTATGACAGTTGTCGTAAAACCAAGAAGTCATAGCTTATTCTCTTGTTAGTAAGTTATATCATTCCGCTAATCTTTTGTTCCATAATATATTCTTTTGTAAAGCGCCTTTGAAACGCTTAAGTACTGACTTTCTAACCTCTTTCTAGTCTCGTGAGCATAAAAAAACTAAAGGAAAGATATATTGAAGGGCATTTACTTCCAAGACCAGTTCGTGTTAAGATACAAAATTAATCATATTATTATACGTGAAGTTGAGCTTTTAAAAGCTTCCATAACACATGCTAAGATTAATTCATATTTGTGTCGAATCGAATACTGGCATCACAATCTGTCGCTTCCTAGAGTTCTCTTGAGGGTTTCTGAAGGATGCTGCTTGTTTGAATTGCTTTTTACATTTGTGTTATAACATAAGATTTTTGTCGGTTATACTTGTCTACTATTTTATTTATTTATTTAAACACCTAAACATTGGTACAAGGAGGCACCAAATATATATACGTCACACTTCATCATTGGATTTGTACGAGGGCTGAAGGCTACCCTTCAATCCTTTAACCTAGAGATCTAATCCACATGACAGTGGAGCAACGTTAAGAGATGCAGTCCCATGGCATCCGGTGACCATCAATAGGTTCGTACGTCGTTTGCACCCTTAGGATCCTGGAACCCATGTGCACCATTGGTTTGGAACCAGGGTTTATCCAACTATCGACAACCCTTTTGAAAGGTCCGTTTTCTAGTTTCGCGAGAAAGAAATCAGCAAGGCTAAGACCTAGAGGTGAACCCATCACTATACCATCAATTTGTCTATAATATGTGTTATTAAAGACAAAATAGGCATTCATTGTACATTTTACAAGTAATTATTTGAGACTAACTTCGAGAATTTCAATATTGATCTGTTTTTCGAGTAGTTGTTGGCACACAAAGTCAATAATCTCAGTTAATGGTACATTGATGAACAGGGAAGCAACATCTAGAGATATCATTCGTTTCCCATTTAAGTTCATATGTTCAACTCTGGAAATCGAATCGAAAACGTCTTTCACACTTCTATTGACGACTAGTTTGTTCAAGAGATCTAGGATTCGAATTAGCCACTTTTCAATTTTATAGTAGGGTAAATTATACATATCTAAAACTGGACGAAGAGGAACTCCTGTCTTGTGAACTTTAGGTAAACCATAAAGTTGTGAACTGTTCATTCCAGTGGGTTTAAGTGAATCATGTATAGTTGGAGTAAGTATTCCTTTATTTTTTTATTCCTCAAATGAATTAGTCAACCATCTCTCTACTTCCATATTTATATCTTTAACGTCGTTAATTGTTTTGAAATTTAGTTCGTATATACATATAAATATTCATGTTTATTACAGTAAAGCCTGATGAGGAGGATCTAATCGAAAACAATATTCTTCGCTTACTGTTTCACTAAATTTTAACAAATAAATTAATACTCAATATGTCAATTAATTTTAACAAATTTTATGGTCCCTTTTTTTCATTTTAATAAAAAGTAATCTATAAATTGGTTGCATCCATTTTAAAGTTACTTTAACATTTAATAATTTAGTACATTCATACCGGTGCATAAATTGATTTCTACTGAAAATTACTTTTAGTAACTGATAATTTGTTATGTATTCAAATGACACAGTTTTCTATGTTCTATTGTCAGTCATTCAACTAATTTTCATTAAATTTATTTATTGATTAAAAATGCTCAGTTTATTATTATTGTTATTATTATTATCAAAAGGGGTTTTAGGGATATTATAGTAATCTCAGTAGTTGAGATCATGAGTCAATTGAAGCTAGACCACCGTGGAAAACCTGGAAGCACTGGACGGCCGTTTCGTACTATTGTGGAAATTCCCTTTAGTGCTCATTCATGATCCCGCTCGCGGGATTCGAACCCCGGACCTATTAGTAGGACGAATCGGCCGTCCAGTGCTTCCAGGTTTTCCATGGTGGTCTAGCTTCAATTGATTCATGATCTCAACTATCGAAATTATTAATAATTTTATTATTATTATTATCATTATTATTATTATTATTATTATTATTATCGAAATAATGTCAATAATTGTCAGGCATTGTTCAGTCTTTTTCCGTTTACCCGAAATTTCACTTCGTACTATTTTTTGTTGTTGTTTTTGCTCCGTTTAGTGTCCCGAAGATATCTACGAATGAAGTGGAAGGCATTATTCGACATGTCGATAGTCTTATGAATCCACAAACAACCATGAAAAATGGTACAGTTAATACAATCACAACAACACCAACAAAGGATACAACGATACAAGCATCGAACACTGTTGATGGTAAAGATGATATTGTTATTGATGATCATTTACTTGAGTGCAAAAATCAATGTTCAAATCTTGTTCTATTTGAGGCAGGTATGTTTTATTTTGTTTGTATTTTTTTATTTTGAAAAGGGTTTCGTTTGTTGTGTTTGGAATTTATATATTGCAGTTTTTAAGTTTATTCATAAAAAAGGACGACGATTCAGCAATACTATTGAAGAAAGTCGTAGACTAAGATAGTAATATTTTTTCCAAGGACGAATAAGTTACATTTCTGTTCGTATCAAATTGTTCCATACAAAAGATCGAATTTCATCCCTATATCAATTAATTACTTGGTCATTAACAGCTCAGGACCTGACACAAATATGTATCGACACAATCTGCTACACGTCACACTAGCAGAACAAGAGGATATTTACAAGATCTGAAGAAAATGAACTGAAATAATGATTTAATTCATGTACGAAATAAAGTTTTTGTACTCGACTCCGATTGACACATTTACGTGGGTGTGGAAACTGATTCCAATCCAGAAGTTTTGGTTTTCAAACACGGTCTAACCCAGCAGTCATTGACTTCAAGAAGTGATATCATACATTGGTTTGATCATATACTGGCTAGCTTTGTATATCATCTGGGTAGGAGTTATCTGTATGGGAACTACTCATAGAATCAGACTTAAGCTCAAAATAAAAAAAGCACCTATTTTATTAAGTTATACTGTTTCCGGCTGTTCCTTTTACTCAAATCTTGTGAATACCTGTTGAATAAGGCGATTACAACGTGTATTACGTATACCTGACCACTGATTATAGAGACGAGCAACGTTTATCTGTGTAGGGGTATGTTGAAAAAATACCAAGTATAACCAATGTAAGATGTATCGGTCCATGAATTCATAGACAATTGGATTAACCCATGTTAGCAAATGTCGAATTCCTGGTCACTATCCGCCTCATTTCCGTAAAAAATGGTTGATATTGAATGACGTAGCTCAGACGCAATCACTATTTCCCCCTAAATCCTGAATTAGAATTATCTTATCCATTTCATTCCTCGAATTCATTCATTGTTCTCGAGTCAGGTCGTCTAAACTTTATCTCCTTTACCATACTATAGCTGCTTTTATTGCTCCGATATTCATCTCACTGTTTCAACTTGGACCGATGCATTTTTGTCCCTGGCTCTAAGTTGATTATGACTAACTTTTCAAATCAATCGTATTTTCTAAAAGTTTCTAGTTGAATCCCTATTGCTTTCATAAATATTTTAGCCTTTCGTGACAAGTGTAATATTCTATGACCTATTAAACTTTCTCTTGCTAACTTATGATTGCTAGTATGGGTAGCGGAGACTGTTTGACTTCACTGAAATCACGAACCGATCTAAGTTAGATAACCATTGAAAACGTGGAAGCACTTTATGGTATAGTACTCATCAGTGTGCATCATGTTATCAATAGTGACCAGCCTAAAAATGAAATTTCTCGAGTTCTTATGAGAAGTCGTGACCATTCGGATTCAGCCGTATTGGGTGTGAGGAAGGCACATACCGAAGTGAATGGAAAATGGTTACACAATATCGGGGATTAATTGAAGCTAGACTTGTACACCAATGAACCGCGCCTCAGTGGTATAGAGGTTAAGACTTCGTGAACGAGATCTAAGGTTTCTATTCCCGGTTTTAGGGTCGTGTATGGGTACTTTTGAGAAGTTCCATACTAGTATGAAACGGCCGTCCAGTGGTTCTAGGTTTTAAATGGTGGTTGGACTCAAATTAGTTCGTAATTTCAAAGTAACTTATGATTATTGTATTACCAAAACCAAGATTAACTCGATCAAGCAACTTATCTCATAATCACTTAACTGTAAATCCATTGAAATAAAGTATGTTGGTTAGTAATCCCAATCAACTTATATTTCATTCTACAAAAACACAAATCGTAAGTATGTTCAAAAACTATATTGAACTGTGATACTACTGCTATATCGGAAAAACAACCAGATTGCCTGTGTTGTATTGACTACTGTGTGCTTGAATCATAATGATAGAAATGAAGTTATGTGGCCTCTATCTCAAGTATGATTACCGATTAGTACACCTTTATTGGTAGTAAGACCAGTGATCTCAAAACCAATTTACACTCCGACCAATGAACTATAACCAAAAAATCTTGTACTTTATGTCAATGTTGTAGATTTCACTTATATAATCAGTAGTACTGTAAATGTTTACTATTTCCGAATATTAGCAATATCTTCAGTTTTACTGATCAAGTCATATGATCATAAACATTGTACTTGTGTGTATGCCTAAAATATTTTGCTGCTGCTTATAATTTGCACTTCAATTTCACATGATATTTTGATGCATTCCTTTATTAAATGTATGTATGACTGAAATATTAATATTAAACGGATATCCATTAAAGTTTGTAGATTAGTATGCAACTTAGTTAACATTTAAACCCTTTCTAACATCGCTTTAGCGTATAGTGAAGAATCATACAGCATAGTCTTCAATTGAATGCAAAACGGTCAAAATGATATATTGTGCTACCTAATTAAATTTCATTGGAAGGAATAAGCCCATGTTTCAATATGGGCCTCCATATCACATGAACGATTACGTCAAAACCCATTGTATCTACCAATTCACATGTGTATAGACACACATACATAGAGTGGAGTAATAGGATGATGCAGTCAGGGCCGGTAGAATCTGTGTTTAAATGGCATCAAGATAAGTTAGCTTCGTCATTTGGTGAATGAAGGGTAAAAAGTCATGATCCTCGATAACAAAAAATATTAAAACAATAGAAATTATCATGTGGCATATATACTTAGGTTTTGTGTAAGTTCCTGTCCTTTAGAAAATTTGTCTGTCCTTTATCTATTGAGAAATAATTAGTTCTAATCTTAAACCACTTAATCTTATAACGGTTAATCTTTTCTGATGCCCGAAGTGATGTGACAGCTTCTTATTCTTTCTATTTTAATATAATTTCTCTCACGTTGAACCTTATCACTTTTTATTTATAATTGATTATCATTGGTATTTTTTAGTGAGAATGCTTAACTGGTGTTGGTATGATCAAATTATTTGTGGAATTTGTCTCGTGTAAATAAATCACATATTTTAAATCAAGATTCTTTCATAATGGATATAATTTTGCTAGTGAACCACCAAAAATCATAGGACATTGGTTATTTTTTCCATTGTTTCATTTATTTTTATTTGAACACATGAATATTAGTGCAAAGGGGTATCAAACATATATGTGTCACACAATAACAATGAGGCCAGTAGCAGTTATCATTGATTTGTTTGAGGGCTGTGATACTGCCCGGACGCCCAAACCGAAGTAGGGGGTTTTGTTAGGGGATCACATCCGGAGCCTTTGACCTAATGGTCTAATCCACAAGGCAGTGGAACAACTTCTGGAGATGCAGTCTCATGGTAGACGGTGACCAACAATAGGTTCATACACTTTTTGTTCCCTAAGGATCCTGGAACCCATGCGCACTATTGGTTTGGAATCAGAGTTTTCCAATTCCCCTAAGTAGACTGACATGAAATCTGAGTTTTGGTGATCTGTAGAATTTTGGTTGCTCACTTATCTAAGAAGTCTGTAACGAAAGTGAAGTACATTTGAATTCTTGTAGCCACATTATCTTCTTTAAATTTTTCGAATTACTTATTAGATGGGAATTTACAATTATGTGATCTGAATCAGATCAACAATGAGCTATCGATTCATTTATATAACTACTAATATGATCCATTGAATTGCATAGAGACTGACGACAAAACAATATACAACATTAAATTTCGTTTTCGAATATCAACTATTGAAAGCCATGAAGTATTGTTTGATTTTTTTCTTTCTGATTTGATAATACTCATCATTACATGAAGATGCATCTCGCCAGGAATCAAACTTATGATTTCTCGGTGAATAATGTTTGTAGAGATGTATTAATTTCCTTTTTCCCTTGTAATTCTCGATTTCCACCATTATTTTGCACAGCTCATTCCGCTATCATTATGACCGTCTTCTTTTCCATCATAATCTAGATTAACCAAATATCTCTTGTCGAGAGGTTTCCAGTGTTTTATAGAGATATCGATTTTATTTTTTCTTATGCAGACACGTATTTTGTCACAAACTAGTGTTTCATTTTGTTTGCAGAATTGTCATCAATGGTTAAGTAATTAAACCAAACGAATCTTCAATGATTCAGCTACAAATTTACATCACGCTCTTACCATTTCGATTTAGGGACTCGTGTGGTATCGCTTTAATTCAGGACTAAACTGTGACTCAATGGAATGATGGTTCGGTAATTTAAACACAAACTGTTTAGTCGTAGTTTCGAACTTACCGAACCACCGCCTACCTTGGTGTGGAATGTTTACTAGAATGTGATTAATTTGGAATAAGGCTACGGAGGCGACCATGCCAAAAAGTGGGAATCAGCCCTTGAAGCCATTCACTGTTGGAGTAGAGTGTATTAGTTTATTTGGTTGTGTTCTACGTGATAAACTCAGTTAATCCATTAGAGACGTATGATATGGCTTAGTATTAGTCACGTAGAGACAATTGGATTCACTCCTTAATGTTCCCTTAGATCCTGAGTTTTATTATCTCTTCATTTATATTTTTTAATTTCATCCTCTAGAATCATGTTTCCCAGCGTTAAATCTTTCTCAGTATCAGTGCTATTATCAATATTTACACTCTTTTGCTATTCATCTCGTTAATTTCATCTCCCCATATTAATTTGGTGTGGCAAGTTGAGTTAACACGTATTTATGCGTGACTGTACATTGATTACTACCGATCAACAATTAAAGTTCAAACGCCACTTCACCTAACTTTCACACTGAATGTATGTAACTTAGTTTCATAGTGCACAGAATTATTTTTTAATATGACTTTCTGAAGCTTTTCATAATTCTAGAAATTATAATTAGTATAAGCAAAGATGGATGGTGGCTAGCAGTGAAACTCAGGACGCTCATTTCATCCTATTTAGGACTCATCAGCTGGATGTACTAGCATCCCAGAGTTGATGTTCACCTTAAGGGACTGATCAATTGTAGTCCTAAACATCAATGGGAAAATTCGAGCAAACAATACTAAACGAATTTAAACTTTATCCCATTGCACAAGCAAGTGGTTATCAGGTTTTAGTATCTAAGTGGATAAAGCGATGGCGTTTGAAGTGATTGTAACTGGGTACAAGTCCCGGAGTGAACATCAACTCTGGGATGCTAGTACATCCAGCTGATGAGTCCTAAATAGGATGAAATGAGCGTTCTGAGTTTCACTGCTAGCCACCATCCATTTTTGGTTATAATGCTTGTGACTTAAGGCGATATCGATACAATCCGCACCTGAAGCACATATGACAATGAGACTGATCAATTGTAGTTTTAAGCATCAATGGAAACATTCACGCAAAGAATACCAATTGAATGTAATTATAATCAGTGTGTTTTTTTTCAAATGAGAAACAATTATTTAATTTCATTTATTTTTCATCTCTTCAACACAAAGGCTTAATTGATTCAATAACTAGTAGTGAAATTATGGAAACTTCATCTGAATATAATCCAAGTGATCGATTACATTCTTCAACTACACGAGAATATTATCATTTAACATCAGAAGAAGATTTAGGAAATAGTGATGAGGAAGATGTGGATGATGATGATGAGAAAAATAATGATAGTGACAATAAAACATCTAAACTACAACAAGAACAAGAACATGAAACAACCATTTGAACAAAACAGTGTCAGTTCACCATGAGTAGAGACAATATTCAAGCCTATTACTACTACTACTACTACTACTACTACTACTACTACTACTACTACTACTCTAACCACTATTAATAATAGTAGGAAAAGTAGTAGTTGTTGTTCTGTGATTGTTACAAAAGAAGAAATTGGTGATAATATTTATTACTCATTTCACTTCTATTTTTATACTCAACTTTCTACTTATCCTGGTGATAAATAATACAATAACAAGTACTACTGTACTCTGGTTTTATTCTTCCTAACCTCATCCAAATTCAAATGTTTCATTGCGTTTAACCTTTATATTTGAATTTATAAATCGTGTCTATAAATTGTCTTCTGTGTACATAGTTTTAATTCGTGCGAAAATTCAGATTATTTGTTTTATTGAAACGTTTCAGATTCTCTTTATTTCTTTCATAGACTTCTCCATTTTTAAAAGTGTTTAGTCATTTGTTTATTTATTTATTTATTTACCCATGAGAAAAACAGTACAGATTTTATGATTGTTCTTCTTTTTTTATCAACTAAACAAAAAGAAACTGATTTTAATATTCATTTCCTTTCAAGATGTTATAGGTTGTTTGGTTTATTTCAAGAAAGATAAAAAGAAGCAAATTCAATGTCATTCTATATATCATTATCATTAGTACTGCTTATCCTTATCTTTAAATAAAGCCAGAACAAATATTGATGCAGAATAGTATGAATCCATCTTATTTTGAGGTTTCTCGTCAGCTGCTTACAACCAATTACGTATTAGAATTTAGTATTGAGGTAAGAAATAGTATGAAACGATTGACATAATTGAATGTAAATAATTGGAATGACAGGTTATCGATAATAACTATATATATATATATATATATATATATATATATATATATATATATATATATATATAAGCAAAGATGGATAGTGACTAGCAGTGGAATCCAGGACGCGCGTTTCGTCCTATTTGGGACTTGTCAACCGGATGTACCTGCATCTGAGAGTTGACGTTCACTCTAGAACTCGAACCCAGTACCATTTGCTTCAAACGTCATCGCGTTATCTACTCAGTTACTGATTCCCGATAGCCACTTGCTTGTGCAACGGGGTGAATTTAAATTCACTTGGTATTGTTTAGCTTCTATCTTCCCATTGAGGTTTAAGACTGCAATTGATCAGTATATATATACGTAACCCAGCTTATCAGTTTTTAATTTTATAAATCCTTCATTACCTCTAAAATTATCACACAATTTATCTGATGTCTCTGATATCCACTCAACTATATACACCACCCATCCTTATTTTTTCCTTGATTCTAACACCAAATAACCTCTGACCTGTTCTATCATATATATATGAGTTCACATGATTTAAGAGGATCGAGTGAGCGGAAATGTGTGAATGAAAGGGTGGTTTAAGAATTCGGGAGAGGAATATAACACAAACTAAATATTTTAAAAAATAAATAAAATACAACAAAAATTCTAAAAGCATGAGGAATGTCGATGGTATGCCCGGTGTCAAGTAAATACTGAGTTATTTCACTGATGAGAGCTCTAGTCCGTCGCAGCCTTAATTTCTTTGGAACATGCTCAGAAATGCGAACATGTACTCCTGATCTTATTAAGTTGTTCTATTCAATACTAAATTATTTGAATACAGTAGGGGATTTTCTTGTCAAATTAGAATGTCTTTTTGTGCTACACTTTAAATAGTAAACTATCTCGATAACAAAATCGTATTCAAAGGATGTTTTCAACACAATAGCAACTAACAACTGTTTATCTTTATTCACATAATGGTGTGTATTATATATTGAATTTATGTTTGAAAACAGTTGGAGATTAGGTTGGCACTGTTTAATTACTGCTTAGTAGTTGACATATATAACCATTCAGCACAGTTGTAAACTAAGTTAAAATTACTGTCTAATAAGAAGCACTTACTAAAGGAATAGAAAAATAAACAAAAGTGTTGGATACGGCTTGCCCAGGGAACATTAGAAATATTGTGGATTAGTTCAACACACTATGTATATATTACTACTTAAAAATTAGTTATTTAGTTCACTTTCGTAAAGTTATAGATTTTTTTTTAAACGTGCAAACAACTTAGTGTTTAAAAAACTTTACTTCTATTGATCAGAAACCTGATGATTTTTGTTTGCATAGTTGATCTTGACAATTTTGCAGAATTAAAGTGTTATTCATAACGACGTATGGTTTAGCAACTTCTGTTTACGTTTGTGTTTCATGAAACGAAGCAGTCACTTAGAATTAGCTGATTATAAATTACGAAGTTTTGGAAGATATCACTGAAAAGCATCATTTTCAGAACTAGTGAAAATTAGTGGGCACTGAGTAATTGTCATTTCAACAGGTATCAGCCTCGATTCCATTAGAAAAGAACCAATGACCTCCAGGTCTCTTAGAGAACACGATCCTTCAAGTCCTGTAACCAGTAATCCAAAAGTTGTTGTATACTATAAAAGAATTACAGTTAAAATCATAGTTAATCGAAATCTCATTCAGCGATTCAAGGATATCCTGTACATCACTAGCCTGGGAGACCATGTGGTCTATCCTATGTTTATGTCCTGGTTGGACATTGGTCAGGAGTTCCATACTAGGATGAAAAAGTTGAAAGTATCTTGATCACTTGAGGATTTCCTAACTAGTATTATGGTGCATGCTATTTATGCTGACTGATATAAGCAGTATATAGCAGCAATCGGAAGTGAAATGTCTGCTTGCAGAAGATTTAAATGAAATGAACAGGAAGGAAATCAGAGGTCAAAATAACGACAAAATTAGAGGAATAATGGAGTATGTAAAGCACAAAGCAAAGAAGTTTTTCAAATGATGAATTTAATATATGATTTTCATATTTCAATAAACTACTGTGTGATTTGATATGTTCTAAGAAATTGGTTTTCCGCAATCTGAGTTTTCCTTCACTACAATGCCAGTTCACTCCAAAAATTACCGCGAACATTAAATTAGTCTTCATAAAGTATTAGAATGTTCACTTAATTTTATCGTTAAATAATAAAATGCTGGATATGAAAAAGTCATGTTCAAGTATGAATTTGTTTTTTCGTCAACTGAATTACATTTATCACTGATAAAAATAGCAAATTTTAGAGTCAATACAATTATTTGAAATGTCTCATTTACGCTTAATTTACATCGAATTATTCTAGAAAATGTTATAACCAGACCAAATAAATTATGATTATAATAGTTAAATTCATGAGTCAATTGAAGCTAGACTACTATGGAAAACCTAGAAGTACTGGACGGTCGTTTCGTCCTAGCAAGGGACTTCTCAGCAGTGCCCATCCACGATCCCGCAGGCGGGATAACTGGACGAGCGTCCAGTGCTTCTAGGTTTTCTATAGTGGTCTAGCTTCAATTGACTCATGAATTCAAATATTAAAATTACTAAAATCTCCACCACCCCCTTCTGATGATAAATTATGAGTGATCAAATCAAAGAAATTGATTTTGGACCAACATGGAGTAATGAATGATATGAAAGCGGCTATTAATATTTTTCCCATTTGTATCTATGATGTACAAATTCCTTATTAGTGAGCTGATAGTTTTGACAATATATCCTGAGTCATTAAAATTGTTTGCTTTCTGTCACAAAACAGTATCATATCAGAAAAATAATCACTTGACTAAATCGCCAAATAGAACACCGACTTATATGACTTTGGATCTGTGTCAAACCAATGACGCGTTAACCAGTACAAACAGCCTTGAATCAACTCTGAGTACTTATTGATTTACCTAAATAATAGCTTCTCACCTAACCCAGCCAGTTTAGTCCAGAACACCATTATCAACCTCCGCTACATGAATCACATATTTCAAACATACTTGGTTAATATACAAGTAAATCAGGCCTCATCATACCATAAAACAGAACATAACAATTATACGAGATCAGACCAAAAGTGGCTGTGTTTGTGACAGACTGTAACTAGTAAATTGGGAATAACTTAAGAATAGTAAATCGTATAATAGTAGTCACCAGGTCAAATGGAAGCTTATAGTAAGAGTAATATAAATATACATATAATATTAGTTACTTAATAATTATACAATAAGGATGTATATGTAATAACAGTCCATAAATAGTTCTTAGACGTTACCCATAATTTAATCTCTTACAGATACAATACTAAATCTTAGATCCTTATTGATTTTAACTTCCATTTTTTAATAACATACGTTATATCCTATTCCAGGTCTTATGATTTTCTATTTTGAACAACTCTTGTCTAAACTTCATTAATTAACGTATATCAAATCTAAATTGTTATCATGATTAGATCAATGTTAGACCATTATTGAAAATCTTCAAGCACTAGACAGCTGTTTCGTTCACATGTACACGCATGAGATCGAAGATTATGGGTTCGAGCGTTGCGTGCGTGATCGTGGATGCCCACTGTCACTGAGGTGTCCCATAGTACGACGAAACAAACATCCAGTGTTTTCAGGTTTACAATGATGATCTAATATTAATTCATTCATGACCTCAATTAAAAAAATTCAACAATCTCCAAAACCCCTACATTATTATATCAAATTATTATTTTTAATCATATTACCCTTATTTTAAAAAATTGAAGTTGTTTTTTATGAAAATTTGATGAAAAGTTATCAAAACGAAATTTAAAATCCATTTATTTGATTAAGATCATGAACCGATTGATGTTAGACCTCCGTTGGAAACCTGGAAGCACTGGAAGGCCGTTTCGTCCTAGCATGGGTCTCCTCAGCAGTGCGCATCCACGATTCCTGCTCGCGGGATTCGAACCTATGGCCTTCACTCTCGCGCGCGAACGCCTAACCTACTGGACCACTGACCCGGCATCTTATGGTGTTAGTGCCTAGCATCAACCAATCCACGAAGTTGCGCGACCATCTTCCATTGTACTGAGGTAGATACCTGTCTCTATCCTACACGGGTTAGCTCCATTGGTCAAGGCTTCTCACTAGAACTCCGGGAATTCCCTCACGAAGCTAATCACTATTGGTCCAGTAGGTTAAGCGTTCTCGTACGAGACTGAGGGCTCACAGGCGGGATCGTGGATGCTCACTGCTAAGGAATCCCACAATAGGACGAAACGGCCACCCAGTGCTTCCAGGTTTCCAACGGTGGTCTAACGTCAATCGGTTCATGATCTCGATCAAAAGCCTAATAATCTCCACAACTTCTATACTGGTCATTTACTTGACTCTATAAATCTTTATTATTATTATTATTATTATTATTATTATTATTATTATTATTATTATTATTATTACTATTTGATTAATCCAATTCAATCAATGAGTATTATTCATTTATATTCTCAAAGAAATTATATTGATCGATTGTATATAATATTGATGAATGAAGAATAAAATTTGTTCAGTTTAAAAAAATTTTTTTTGTATTTGTTTCAATTCAGCTGTATAAACTAAAATTTACATACAATAAACTAATTTAATGAATTATCGATTAATTTGAATATATAATATGAACTATTTATTATGACAAAATAGAAAAAAATAAGTGGAATGTATTTGATTGGATAAATTGTGAAGGAAGGAAAGTTTATTGATTTTTGGAGCACATATATATATATATATATATATATATATATATATATATATATATATATATATATATATATATATATATATATATATATATATATATATATATATATATATATATGCATTTATACTATCCATATAGTTTGAAAGAACTTTTGAGAATCATCATCATGATCATCATTATACACACACACCAGTAAACAAAACAGAACAAACGCAATCATGTTATTTTCATAATTTCAATTATATTTTATTTATAAAAGAAAAACAAAGAAATGCCAAATAATACTACAATTACAGATTATAGTAATTTGGTTGGTAGTTTTCGTGCATATATATGTCCAATAATTGCAATTATCGGTGTAATAGGAAATAGTTTTATTGTATTCATATTTTTAAAAGAAAAACAATTATCAAGATTTTCAATTTATTCAATCTTTTTAGCTATTGCTAATATTATTACATTAATTATGAATACATTTATTGATGACTTTCTTGGACGTGGTCTATATTATGCAACAAATCATCAATTCTATTTTAAATTAGATACAATTTCAACGTTTTGGTGTAAAAGTGTTGAATATATATCGAATGCTATGTACTTTACATCATCTTATTTAATTGTGATTTTTTCAATTGACCGTCTATTAACTATTCATAAACCGATTAAATTCTATTCTATATATCATAAACGTTGGGCTTTAATTGCATGCATTCTTGTATATTCAATGGGAATATTCAGTAATTCACCATTGTTATTTGTACAAACTTTAATGGTTGATACATCAAGTCGAACAAACTTTACTTGTAGAATGATTTCTGAACATCCAGTAGCAAAATTCACCATAACATTTGAAACAATTGTCACGTTCACAATACCATTTTGTCTTGTACTATTTTTAAATGTTTTCATTTGTATTCAATTATGGAAATTGAAAGTTAATAGAACAGCTTTATTACCAGCTGATTCTTCACGGAATCGTATGGAAATGGGACGAGTTTTTGGACATTTAGCTTTGAGTACTGCATTCTTATTATTGTATTTACCGATGGTATGTTTTGTTTTAATACGACTGAGTTTAACTTTATCACATGTGGATAGGCATAAACCGTATGCAATGTGTATTATTGATTTGTCCAGACTTTTCTCATCTGTTAAAGACATTACTTATGCAGTGAATTTCTTCCTGTATTTAATATTTTTGCGAAATTTTAGACATAGATTTCAACGTTTAATCTGTACAGTATCTTGTGAAAAGGTGTCACCAAGACCATTGCATAGACCAGAGAACTGAAGATTAAATATACTTTAAAGTACTTTTTGACTAGTTAACAGATTCATATTTTGTTTGGTTTATTTTTTTTTTTGAATTTAAACGTTATTATTGCCAAAAATATAGCTTGTTAACGTATTCGTATAACATTGATTTTTTTTGTCAAACACTATTTTCTCGATTAAATAGTTATGTTGGTAAACTGGATTGACGAGAACTAAGTTAGGCGGATACAGTTCAGTCGCTTTACTATGTCAATTAACTAATAACATAAGTAGTTAAATTATTTGATTTTAGTAAATAAAGATCTCTACACAAAATTATTCAAATAAGGTTTTTTGTCCATCAGTTTATTCGACGAATCTAAATTTAAAAGGCATAGGACTAAAACTTGCTTCTAATGAAGTTTTAGCAAGTTGGAGCTGTTTGACCATGAATAAGACAAAAAACGCGATCGATACGAGTTACTATCTATTCTGGTCCTTTAATTCTGATGTAAAAATTTCAGTAGAAAAGAACTTCAAGTGAAGAATGACAACAGCATTTGAGTTTTGTAACAAAATGGTTTTCAACATATATAACAATCCAAAGTGGATAGATCCTAATTATTGCATGATAAGTCGATTTATGCATTTATGAAAACCCGTAGAGTAGACCTGCAGATCACAATAAAGCGATGGTCTCGTTGGAGTATTATATACACTTTAGAACTAACCATGCCAGTTATATTTTTAGGAATTCTGTATATCTTTTTCTAGTTTATCTAATTCTATGAAAAAATACAAAAGTTTATCATAACAAATCCAGTAAAAACATAGACTGTGTGTCAATAAACTTATCTAAAGTTTGCCGTGTCGACAACTGAAAGAAACGATTTTGTTTATTAGGAGTCTTTTCATGAAATAGCGATTTATTTTACCGTAAGACGTCCCTCCAGTATATGGGAAGGGATTTTCTTGTGCTAAACACATGAATATTTTATTTCAAACTATACATTCATTGCGAAGATCAAAATTACTACTCGATAGGTTATAATCATAGAGGAATAATCAGGAGCTCATGTTTTGTAAGACTCTGTAATGCATACGTTTAGTGGATGTTTCACAATAGACAAATACTGCCTTTTTGAAGATCACTTCTTGCTCATTTGTTTAGCATTAGAAAAGCATTGATATTTAACGTCTACTTCTATGAGGCCAATCACGTAAATGTTAGACCACCTTTGTTTATGTATCATAATTACTCGGTACGTTACGAAATAGTTTACAAGATTTTTTGGTTCTCTGTCAAGCATGAACTTTATTTCACTACTGATTACTGTTGCTTGGAGTCTATGTGATATATGGGTGGCAGTTAAATCCAGAAAGTGCGTTTCGTCCTCTTTGGATGAATGTACCTGCCTGTCAATGTTGATTTTCACGACCAAACTCGAAATCAATACTTTTCATTTCAAATGCCAATGTTGTATCTACTTGGTTCAGAAAACCACTAACTTTTTCAATAAGTATGGATGAATTAATAAGGCTTGTAATTTCTTGTTGTTGATATTCAGGATCGTAAATGACCGGTCTCTGTTGTCATATGTGAATCCTGTAATGCAGGCACATCCAGGTGACAAGTACCAAATAAGATAAAATATGTACTCTTGATTTCACTGCAAAACGCCTAGAGAAAACTTGTGACTAGACTTTATCGAGGCAATCTACCCGTGGTATACAAATGGCAGTAGGAACTGGTCAACTGTAGTACTGACTACCAACAAAGAGAAGTCACAAAACCTATTAATTTGATTACTTTGGTCACATAAAATGTTCTGATATAAACGGACTTAATCTGCATTTCATTACACGGCCATCCCACCCTACTCTAAATGCTAAGATGTGAATATTAATGTTTAGTTATAAATGACTAATAAGCCTCAACATATTATGGTCACTTCATTAGACTATGAATTTTAATGAGTAGCTAATTATTAACAATATTTCATCTGATAGCTCCACTTCATAGTTGACTTTTTTAAATGAATCTTCTGACGGTCTTCATTTGTATTAAACTTTATGTAAGCATGACAAATGAAATACCATCCTATCCATAAAATGGTCACGTGGATATACTTACAAGCTGAGGAGACGGTTTGTTCAGACGGCCTGACCATATTTATAGAAATACAACAGTGCAATATCTCAGTTGTATTTTGTTCATGCTGAACAGGTCCACGTCAGCGTTTGTAAGAAATAGGTGTAGTAGTATCGATCTTACTAATAAACATCATTCACATGTTAGATCATGTATCAATGTAAATATATCCCCCACGTTCTATTTAGTGAAATCCTTAACATTACAATAAATGATTCTTTTGAATTAAACAAAACCGATTGAGTTAGTTTGGCACAGTTTTTTTGACTAAATGTTCTACTAGGTACAATCTCCTTGAAATGAATTCGAATTTGTGTTTGCCCACCTTAGTTTGAGAAAAACTCACTATCACAGTATAAAAAATCTCCATCACAACAAAAACCATTTGTTCGACGTTACATTTGGAGTACAATTACGAGGGAATTATGAAATTATCTGATGAACAGTAAACGTTCTCATGTCATATTTAATATTTGATAGCTTACCTCATTTTCAGATCAGTGACATAAATCGCACACAAGAAATGTAACTGGTTATTATAGAGATCGATTTTATTAGAGAAATATGATGAAACATCTATACAAAGAAAATTATACATAATATATCTCATATAATTTAAGTGATAGTCTGAACATGCACAAGACCAGTTCGTAGGAAAAATGGTTGTCTCTGTAACGCATCAGGTGTGGAAGATTTCGATTGAGCATTATTGAAAAAACTCGATAATTTACAAGTACCCTTTGAATGTTCGCGTTTTCGTGCAAGTTTTTTAGCTTGAATTACTTCTTCGTGTGTTTCATCATCTTCCCTATTGTATTTTTTTTAAAACGGTCAGAAAATGAACATTTAAAATTTTAATAAAATAACAACGAAAGAATCAGGAAAATTTCATTTCTACAAAGCCTGTTACTTTAGAAATACGTTGAAAAATTTAGACGAACAGTCATATTAATATTTTTATCACAGAAATCTATTAAGGCTTTTTATGGACATGTATCCCAATTTCGCTAATTGAAACAAACGCGTGTTTGTAGCCCGAAAGTCTTGTGTGGTGAATAGTTTAAAAAACAGGATAGAAGTTATGTTTAAGGGCCTTTAGTTTTTAATGGTTGTTTTTGAAAGACTAAATTTTCTCCCGGAATTTTATTACATACTATACGCCCAAAAATAACGACCATTGATTGGAGATGTTGGGTAATATGCCTTGGAGTTAATGATTCTTTGCTGAGTCCTGAGCTGCAATGTTAAGTCCATAAATTTATCTCCAGTTTTTTTCAAATCATACTCACCAATATTTAGTCTTTCTCACTATGCTATGATAATTTCAAATCTTAGTCTATTCACCTAGGTAGTTTTATCCCACCGTAACGATATCATATGGCAACTTGGGCTGGCGAACACTTTGATCATGACTGACAGAAGTGTATCATCAAAAGAGTAGACTAACCTACGAGGTCATTACATTTATGTTTGATTTATAAAATAATCATCATATAAAATGTAATTCATTTACAATAACATTTTATTTTAAGAAAGACAAATATGTACCAATCACAGCAATAGTGTTTAAAGATGAAGAATTAAGATTGGATTTGAAAATGGGTGCCACACATTTTCAATATTCCATATATCTAACAAAATTATGTATAGTCAACACTTTACAAAGAGATAAACTTTGGAAATCAGTCATTTTATACTTTTACATTATTTAACAGGTCTTGGAGTTAGCAGAGTGAGATTATCTACAACGAATTTTGCTTCAAAATAACTTAAGCAAACAAATTTATGTATATAGCAATTAATAATGATGACATGATGAATGAAAACTCTCGCAGTTCAGGAAAAGTTAAATATTTTCTAAAATTTCCATAATCTAAAATAACAAACTAGTTTGAATTCAGCAAGCGGATACAGTAGCACACATTAAACCAATCACGTGAGCAATCCAGTCGGTGGAGAGACTATAACCTATGAGCGACACTGAAGTGCCCTCGAGGAACTCCATCCATTAACTAGGGTCAAAATAGCGTTAAAAATTGGTGCGAGGAATTAGGATTATGAGTTAGAGTTGTAAGCTAGAGTTCGGTATTGAAGTTCGAGTTGTCATCACGAACTGACATCAACTATAATGTCAAAATGTTATTTAGCCATACGGATGAATGTATTTCGTGCACAAATACACGAGTACCTACCTTAATCTGATTGGTTTATCCATAAATCATGGTCTAGCCTATGAATTAATTTTAAATTTAAAGACAAAATATATCGAATATTACTGTATCAAAATATTACAAGTGGACAGATGTCTTAGCTGGGGTTAACTTCGATGAAGTCAACTTCTAGTCAGCAATTGACCATAGATAATGTGATATTTACTGCTTATTAGAATGTTTAAAACCTCTGAAATTATTTTATTTGGAAGATGAAGGCATATACAATTAGACAGTATAGCGAGAAACTTACCACCTAACTGATACACCATGTTGGTCTAATAGAGAAGATGCAGTTGACCAACTAGATCGCACAAGAGACGGGAAACCAAAAACTGGATCCATACATGCACGTAAATAACTTTTAGTGACGGGATCTTAGTAAAAATTTCGAAAAAAAGTTCACATGAATTTTAGAACAATAGCAGCAAACCTATTAATGCAAAATAAAAATACAGAAGGAACGAATTGAGCGAAGAAATTTCTTTTCAATTAGTTTTTCATCATGGCTCTTCGCTCAATTTGTTTCTTCTATATTTACCAAATGTCTAAATGGGAATTTTGAAAATACAAATACTTGTTCCGTATGTGTACGTCCCCATTTCCCAATGATATATCATGGCGAAGTACTTTTAATAGTCACCCATAAAAGTTTGGAAAAAGTTTAGACTCTTGGTTAGTAGATGAAATATGAACTTACCGTATTTAGCATAAAGGAAGGTGTTCATAAAGGTATTGGTTGGCGCAGGCGAGATATCCGTCCATCAATAAAAGAATGAGTATACTGCGCGGCAGTTCGTTCCGTTCTACTATACGGCTGCGAAACATGGCCTTTAAGAGTAGAAGATACCCATAAGCTACTAATATTTGACCACAGATGTCTTAGAAACACTGCCAACATCTGCTGGGATCACCCGGTAGGTAATAGTGAGGTTAGACATAGGGTATTAGGGAATGATGGTAAATCAGTTGATGAGGTTGTCAATCTTCATCGATTGAGATGGTTGCGTCACGTGTTGCGTATGCCTGAACACTGATTAACACGACGCGGTGCTGACTAGTGTTGTAGGCGGTTGGAAGGAAGTTCGGGACGGCCGAACTAAAACGTGGCATTAGTCCACAATGTCACTAACTACTTGTTTGAGTCATGATGGTAGATGCAGCCTACTTGGTTGGGGTCCGCGTGACTGTCATAACTAATGGTTGGATACACTGGGTGACATGGCTCAGAATCGATCACATCGGCGTCAGTGCATACACTTTGCCTTCGCTTAAGCCGTGGGATTAAAATCGTCTTATATCTTTCTCGTTTTTCCTGTACTATGTCCTTATACACAATCTTTCCTTTATACATTACTACCATTGAAGTGACTACTTCTATGAATTCGGTGTTCATTTTGTTGTGCTAATGAGGTGTGGCAACTTGGATCGATGCATATATGTGCCTGGTCCTAAGTTATAGCTGACTGACTGACTCTGGGATTTCCCCTGACAATTTCATCTAATTGTGTTAATGAGGTGTGGCAGCTTGAACCGATGTACATAAATACCAGGTTTCACGTTGCCTTTGACTAACTGACTGAGTATCACACCTTAATCTCCTAATTAGTTGAGGTATTATAATTAATTGATCGATCAATTTCCTACTTCTTATGTGAGCAGACCGACTTAAGTAATGGTTTTGACCAAACAAGTTTCATAAGTTTCAACACTACAATCAAAAGTAAACGGGTTTTATGGGATCCAATGAATCAAGTTGCAATAATAGGTGATCCACAAACAATTAGAAAACTTGTGAATATTGCTGACAAAAATAAGTTCACCTAGGTTCACATGGGATAGTTAATTACATTACTTTGAAACCAATAATCTTCCTTTTAAAGTTTATGGCAGTAAGAAAACTGAACTACTGTCGATTAATTGTTAACCCGAAATAATAAATAAGCTCAAGATCTAGAGAAAACACAACTGAATATCAATACTGAGGTTACTTCTAAACCACGTCGAACAAGACCAGAGTTATCAAACAGTTCACTAGCCTGTTATGGAGGCTTAAATGACTTAACAAAAAGTTAGATAATCGAACATAGTTTACTGACGCGACCAATGTTTAAATTTTAACTGAAAAGATTTCAAAATGAAGCAATCACAGTTCAGCTAAACCGAAAGCGATTATATATAATGGACTTCAAGGTATAGTTTAATAAGTCGAAATATTAAATCCTGATAAGTTATTTGTTGTCAGTTAATGAACGAACAAGAAATGAAGATCACAAGACGATAACATATGTCTATTGCAACAAATATAACAATCAATTAAAACAATTATAATTGACTAAATGTATTCTTACTTGATAGGGAGTAAAATTTAAATATAACAAATCCGATCTTTAATATATAACATAAAAAGATGGAAACTTACCACCTGGATAGCCAGAACCAAGACCAGTGCCTTCGGGTACATTCCCACGTTCTTCTTTAGGCCACATTTGAAGAACTCGATCCCGAGTAACCTGAATTTATTAAAAAATTATCTAGATTGTGAAAAAAAAAAGCTTTTTTTCTATTTCTGCGTTATAATTATTCATATAATAGTCTAAATAAGGAGTACCAATTGATTTCAAACCAAGTAAATAAGTAACTCGAGCAGTAGTAGATGAAAGTCAGATTTACAATATACAGAGGTGTTTATTATCATATACATGTTCAACATGCTTGATCACAATATTTCGTCTCTGATTATAAGTTCATAGTACGCAACGAACTTGGGTAAGCAGACTTACAATATCTGTAAGTGAAGTTAAGATATGATATAAACATTTTGAGGCCCCAAATTTTAATGGAAGGATTGATTGTTGTTCAATTGTTGATTCATTCAAGCACTAATAAAATGAAATGAGTAGATAAATCATTGAATATTTGTAACCTCGTCCAGACAATCTCGGAATGTAATAAAAGAGGTGTCAAATAATAAAACTTCAGAGTCAGATTTAATCAGAGTTGTATAGACAGGTGTGGTATTCGTGCGAACTAATGATTCTTTTGTACTTGATCGCCCGGCTAATTTCGGATTCCGAAGGCAATACGTTTGTTTGTACTCATATAATTCTGCTAGGTTTAAATTTCACTCTTCCGAGAATTCCTAGTTAGTACAATAATTCGAATACTATTAATTATCATAATTGGGTAAAATAATTTGACTTTTAATTTAATTACAGAATGACACATTTATACGCAAAATACTAATATTACTAAGTTTTTATATAATGGATTGCATCAAAAAACAATTCTTAGGAAACCAAGGTTGAAATGAATTCGTTCATATACAAGCACACACAGAACGATGAAAAATTTGTTATTTCTAAAAATCAATAAACTTACTTTTGCAAAGATACTAGCAGCACTTACAATTGGATAAGTATCATCAGCTTTGCTTTCAACACGTATTTTTAATTGAGGAAAAAGATTTTGTAGTTTAGTTTCATAATGTTCAGCTTTGCCGACAGTATCAACGTAAACCTGATTGATTGAAATACATATAAACATGGACAACATAAAGCAATAGATTAATCAAGGAAAAACATGATTTTCTATCAGTAACTATCTTTGTAAAGATCTGAAGTAACAGAAAATTTGACAATGAATTTTACAGAAAGCTGTCTGAACTTCTTCAGAAAGCTAAACGTTCAGACATAGTACTCGTAGGAGGCGACTTTAATGCCCAGGTAGGTAGCTTAAACGAAACAGAAAGACATTTAGGTGGGTATTTTAGTATTCCGGCACAGAGAACAGATAATCGTGATCGTCTGCTGCAACTTTGCACAGACAACCGTTTATTTTTAGCAAACACAAATTTTAAGCATAAGGAGAGACATCGTCTAACATGACGACCCTCTGCACCAAACCAACGATGGACTCAAATAGACCATATTGCCATCAGTCATCGTTGGAGAGGGTCGATAGACGATTGTCGCTCATTCTGGAGTACCTGCTTGGACTCCGACCATGCCCTAATACGAGCACGCATCTGCTTGCGCCTCACTGGACGCAAAAATGCCACACAAAAAAGACCTATTAGAACTGAACTGAGTAACGAGAAAACCAAAAGTAGGTTCCAGGAACAACTGAGGTCACACTTAAGTAGTTCTGAAAACGAGGTTGACCAAGATTTTGCTTGGAAATATATACAATCAGCTGTGGGAACAGCAGTGACATCTATTAGTGATTTAAACCACAGGGTTACTAAGAATCGATGGATTTCTTCAAGGTGAATTGCACTGATGGATTCTCGTAAACTCATCCCATCAGGTTCTGAACACGATGAAGAGAGGAAACAAATCAGATCTAGGTTAAGCAAAAGTCTAAGGAACGACCGTGAGCAGTGGTGGGCGACGAAAGCAAAAGAAATGGAAAAGGCGGTGGCTATAGATAACACCAGACAGCTTTTCAGACTCATAAAATAAACTGAAACTAAAAGTCAGGTGTGAGTGAAACTATCTCGGAAAAAGATGACGTTCTTATCTGCTCCCAGTCCAGATGCTTAGAACGATGGGCGGAACACTTTAGAGAACAGTTCAGATGGCCTTCAGCTACTCTACAACTAACCACCATTACCAGACAGTGTAAATGGAACATTGAAGTAGGTCCTCCAACTCTAGCTGAAGGTCAAAAGGCTATAGTTAATCTAAAACGAGGAAGGGCAGCTGGTCCAGATGGATTGGTTCCAGAGGTCTTTAAGGATGGTGGTCCAATTTTAGCGATTAAGTTGACTTATATTTTAGCTAAAATCTGGGAGTTGGACGCAATCCCCTCTGACTGGTCACAATCACTTATCGTCCCAATATTTAAGAAAGGGTCAAAATCATCCTGTGACAACCACAGAGGGATTAGTTCGACTAATATAGTATCTGAAATACTAGCCTCCATAATTATCGGACGCCTAACTAAGACTCGTGAACTGCGAACACGAGAGAATCAAGCTGGCTTCAGACCTGGTCGTGGATGCATAGACCACATATTCACCAATCGTCAGGTTCTAGAACACAGGCATGCTTATCGGCGTCCGACAATGGTGGTCTTTCTTGACTTAAAAGCAGCGTTTGACTCTGTAGACCGAGAAGTACTGTGGCAGTGTCTGTCATTGAAAGGCGTACATTAGAAGTACATAAACCTTTTGAAGGGTCTTTACTCAAACACTACTAGTCGAGTCAGAGCTTATGGCGAACTGTCATCTGCTTTTGCAACCTCAAGTGGCGTCCGCCAAGGCTGTCCACTTTCTCCTTTTTTGTTTAATTTCATCATACATCTACTGATGGGAATAACGCTCTCATCGACTGAATTCTCGGGCATTGATCACCTACCATGAGGTCCACTTATCGACTTAGAATACGCAGATGACACAGTCCTGTTTGGTGAAGACGCTGGCAAAATGCAGAATATTTTGGTAGCACTGAGCAACAATGCCACAATGTTTGGGATGCGCTTCTCTCCCTTTAAATGCAAGTTGTTGCTCCACGACTGGTCTGCGTCAACACCTGAACTAAGGATAGGGAGTGAAGTAGTCGAACGCGTTGACAACTTCACTTGTTTTGGAAGTCTGATCAGCCCAGATGGGTTGGTGTCTGACGAAATCTCAGCACGGATTCGAAAAGCTCGTTTGGCTTTTGCCAACTTACGTCATCTATGGCGAAAGCGAGATATCCGTCCATCAATAAAAGAACGAGTATACTGCGCGGCAGTTCGTTCCGTTCTACTATACGGCTGCGAAACATGGCCTTTAAGAGTAGAAGATACCCATAAGCTACTAATATTTGACCACAGATGTATTAGAAACACTGCCAACATCTGCTGGGATCACCCGGTAGGTAATAGTGAGGTTAGACATAGGGTATTAGGGAATGATGGTAAATCAGTTGATGAGGTTGTCAATCTTCATCGATTGAGATGGTTGCGTCACGTGTTGCGTATGCCTGAACACTGATTAACACGACGCGGTGCTGACTAGTGTTGTAGGCGGTTGGAAGGAAGTTCGGGACGGCCGAACTAAAACATGGCATCAGTGCTTGAAGTCACTAACTTTTGGTCTGAGCCATGTTGGTAGATGCAGCCTACTTGGTTGGGGTCAGCGTGACTATCGTAACCAATGGTTGGGGACTCTTGGTGACATGGCTCAGAATCGATCACAATGGCGTCCGTGTATACTCTCTATCTTCCTTTAAACTAAGAGATTAAAATCACTTCATATCTTTCTTTCTACGAACTAATTCTTTATTCCTGTACTATCTCCTTATATGCAATCTTTCTCCTATATATTACCACTGAATTAACTACTATGAATCTGGTGTTCATCTTGTGCTAATGAGGTATGGCAACTTGGACTGATGCATATATGTGCCTGGTCCTACGTTGCAGGTGACTGACTGACTTATGATAATGAAAATGTGAATTATATTTCTTACCTCAACCAAATTTACTCCACTGTCAAGAACTGATTGGATAAGTTGTATGGCTGAATCATGAGATATAGCATTTAAACTTGTTTTCGACCTGATAACAAAGAAAAACAATTTAAGTGACAATTACGTGCGACGTAAAGCTATTTTAGAAATTTAATGTGATCCATTGACAGCAGTCGATAAAATATTGGCGAGTGATTTTCGGCTTACTAGTTGCTGTATTATTATGGAAGTTAGTTTATGAAGGAAGACTATACGTATAAGTGTTCTTGTTTTTTTTTAATTTAGTCAACTTTCTCTTGTTTTGTTGAAGTAGTGTTGCAACTTCAGTTGAGGTATACTTACACAAGGTTCTATGTTGCTGATGGCCGTAAACGTGGAAGGTAATAAACTTTTAAAAGCGATCAGTTTGCATTCACTAAACAATTGCTTCGCAGATCTTATTACTAAGATATTGAAAGACACATTACCTAGTGCTGAATCACAGACTATCTTTTGTGGATCGCAATCAAAACATCCAACCTTTCGAACATGATTCAAACAAAATGGAACTAAATACTGATAACCGGATAATACACTCACTTATCAAGCATTTTCTCGGTAATGTATACAGGACTAATCACATGGACGACCGCTGATATCCAATCACATTTATTCAGCATTTCTTTAAGAAGTTTCTCACGTTGATTTTCATTTAATGTCTTTGAATCTAAATTTTAGTAAAACAGAAAGAAATGGTGGAATAAAATCATTAAAAACTCATACATACGCATGATACTAATCGATGTTGATACATTACATATGAATACTTACCAGCAAGTCCAATAGTTTTAAGTTCATTCAACCGACTTATTGGTGACAAGGCACATGCATAAACCATAGGGCCTATATATTAATAGAAAAAGAAAGTATTCAAATTTATTAAATATAATTACTTTCATAGCGAATGACTTAAGGATGTAATAATCCACTTACTTACCAAGGACTGGACCTCTCCCAGCTTCATCAATTCCAAGCATACATTGGTTTGACTTAGTAGATGTTGTCAAAAGATCCAAGAACTCAAATTTGTAGTTTTCCTTGCAGTTAAATGCTGCTTCGGACAAGCTTGTTTCATATCTAGCCACAGCTTTTGGTAAACTGCCAGATGCAGAATCATTACGATTCAGTAAAGGTTCATCACTAAATTCGGTGTCCGATGCCTCCTAAGATACAGACAGATGACTGTTAGGAAAGCGAAAACAGGATTATAATGATGCGAACATAGAAGCAACTGGCCTTAAAGGTTCCGAAAATATTGTTTCTGAATATAACTTGGTAACCTAATTCAGGTTCCATAAACTAGTTCATTTACGTTTTAATGCTGGTGACACTATAGAGTTTCGCTCCATCGAAAGTGGAACTACAATTCAAACTCGAGATATAATAGTTGCAATTCTAATGTTTTTACTACCATGAGATCCATCCAGTAATCAATGTATGTGATGGCTGTTAAATTACGAATTTAAATGAGTGAACAGTAAGAGTTTGAATTACTGACATGCACTCCCGACTTAAGGGTCACCAAAGATGAACATAACGTAAGAGATTTCTCGCAAGTTTATCTATTACTTTGAGCAGACTTACAGCCACTTCGACATAGGAGTAGGCAGGTTACTCAACAGATTATAGCCGCGTAAAAATCCGGTACGCTATCTCTAGGACAAGAGCTTTTATGGCTATCTTACATTTCCAATAGTTCGAGAACTAATATGATTTTGAACCAAATGATAATAATATCTAGAAACCAATCAATAAGACTACTTTATACTCTAGTACTTAGGACTGTTTTAGTTATGCAGATATTGGCAACTGGAATACATTCATTGAGATGGGGAAAAGTATGTACAGTTAAAAGTTACTTAGTTTGAGAAACATCGTTTAACCGAAATCCTTGTTCTAAATTCATGGGCCCGAGTTATATCACCACCAAAAATCCAGATGAAATTAAATGTAGAAAGGTAGCCCGAACAAAAAATGTAGATACCAAACTGGTGAAGTATTACAGAGGTGGTTAAGATAAGCATAAACATATGCACAACCATCCCCTACCACGAGGCGCGATGTTGGCATAGAAGTAGAGATATGTAAGAAGCTGTCTAAATTATAGCTGAGAATAAGCCCACACGGGTATATCATAAAACGGTATAACACTAAATCTTGAAGTGAGAAGAGGAACTGTAAAGCACACAAGACTGTATGGGAAATTAATGGGAACCATACAAGGTACAGTACCTACGAAATGTTCTCTGCACAGCCAATGGCAGTCTATTAGCATTGGAAATAAGCTCTCATGCTTAATTTCGCATTCTCCAATTTCCCGGATTTAGGGGAAATGACAATTGTCATTTAGTGATAAAAATTTTAGGGAGGCTTCAATAGAAAATTGTCGAAAAATGTGACTAAAAGCCTCGAAATTCCCCCCGGTTCAAACCATCACGATCGTGATGGTTCTTAATGTTCGAACACCAAGGAAAGATTCGGAAATCTATGATTCGAATATGTAGCTATTTTGTTAACATGAACTCTAATTCTAAAGTGTAGCGGTGATCTTATTTCAATCACCGCGCACATACTTAGTACGAATGAACGTTTCATATGTGACTTGTCGTCAGAAAGTATAATCTTGGAAAGTCTAGGGACCAGATCGAATTTTAACATCTGTAAATCCATGAGGCGAACACTAATATGGAAACACGGTAGAAAAATGTGCAACATACGAACACCATCACGCATTCTTTTTCATGACTTTTAACGGCTTAAAAATCGGGAGATATTCTGTAGTTAAAAAGCGTGAGGTTGATTGCGTGCGTTTAGGCTAGCATATTTTTCAGAAATTCATATATCCATATGTTTTGTTGATGTCTGACAAACCAGTGTGATTGCTAGCAACATAAACCATGTGGTCTTGTCTTTTTTAGTGTGAGCATTAGCCCAAATGCTTCTGTGTAGACCTTTCCGAAAACTACAAGTTTAGTATTTTTATTGGTGAGTCCTTTATAGCCGATGAAAAGAAATATAAATTAAAATGACCATACACCTCTTATGAAATTGATAATCTGTGTAACTCATCGTCCTATTCGAGGTCAAGTAGAAAATGTCTGATATTCGGGGAGTTTGGAACTATAGCCATCTTCCACTTATATTAATAGTCCCTTCTCCACTGAGTTTGGCACTTTTTTTCTTCAATATTTGACTGTTTATGCCGACGCAATACCATATATCGTACTTCTTTTTCGAGGAATACACTGATTGACTGAGCTGTTGCTTCTGAGCGTACTACATTCAGCAGACGATTCGTGAACTGGTCGGATGTGATATAACTCGATTTTACGAAAGCCTATGATAGGATCAGTCACAAATCTCAATAATCTCGAGCGCTTAAAGGCCCTGTAATAGTCAAGATTAAGGAGAGTTTCTCAGCTCTCTTGAGACTCTCACGCGGTCATGCCTATAAAGTCATTCCAAGGGAAATCCTATTGACTGCCTTCTTCAGCAATAGTGTTGTTTGCGGAATTCGGAAGACGGAACGAGAATGTTCAGCGTTTAACCCGTGTTAGTGAACATAGAGGATTCACGTAGAGTATTTGGAAAATATGAATTCCAAACCAGTAATCCACACGGAACTCACGATCCTGATAGGACAAATAACATGTGAACCTATTATTATTCTTCTGCTACCCTGACAGATTACAGCCCGGATGCAATGAATGATGATTTTTACCACCAGTTAAGTGTTGTTCTACAAAATCTGCGTCTCTTTTTCTTCAACTATCTCAACATAGAATTACTATCACGATTGAATATTCCATCAGAACTAGACACCAGTACACGTAAACCACCGCGTAACTGGTATAATGATAATTTACATCCAATCGAGTCTGGTGCAGTCATTGTAACAGCGATACCGAATGATACCAAAGTCATACTACAAATGCCACGTGGGAATTTAGAAGAAATCCATCCTCGTGCCCTTGTACTGGCACATTTATCCAAATTACTTAATAAGTAAGCTAGGTTATCATTAGTATTATTATTATTGTTATAAAGGGAGTTTGAATTATTTCATTGATAACGTTAAGGATTAAGGATAATTACTACTGGAAAAATTACTCTTGATTTAATGCTCATTCAGACAACTCATATTTACAATCATTTGAAGACATTCGTTTTTATTTCTTTTATACTACGTTACTTATCTATTCTCTTTCATTCTCATCTTGCGTATTTTATATTTCAACTCCTAGAGCAGCTCGCCTATGGTGTAAATCCTGTCCTAACTAAGCGATCTTAACTCACTGACTGGTCAAAAGTTGGATGCTACCACCAAATAATAATACCGAACCAGTCTTCCTGAAACCATGTATTTCATTCAAACTGGCCTCCTTCAACTTCCTCACACTAAAGCGAATCGGACAACAGATGGGGTTATATGTATCTTTAGAGCCTCAACATCCATGTACGTTTTGTATCCGAGACCCGTTTTAAAAACTCTAGTGATGGACTACAAATTCGTCGTCCATCTGTGACTTCTAAAAGCTTGTTTCAGGTGAATTTTGCCGAGGACCCTATGTCATCTTCGTCTGGTTTTTAATGGCGTTGATGTCACACTGGGCTCTAGAGTTGCTACAGCACCGATCTGTTTGATACCCATCAACAGTAGTTTATTTTCTGTTAGATTATAAAATTACATCAGAGTGTGAGAAACTATGTGTTTTCGTCATTTCGGCCTACAGCCTGACAGATTGCAGCCCAGATGCGATGAATGATGATTTTTACCACCAGTTAAGTGTTGTTCCACAAAGACTGCGTTCGACAGATCTTGTATCACTAGCCAGAGACTTGAATGGTCATGTCGGTCATCTGGGCACAGATTAGAGCGGTTTAAGTAGGTGGCTGATGAGGACTTGTTGGTCACTGGTCAGATAACGGCAACCATCAAGTGGCACTTTGCGCAGACGACAACCTGTTTCTGTCTGGCACTAACTATCATTACAGTCATCATCGATGTGCTACCTGATGTCCTCCCCCTATATCTCAAGCCTGGACTCAGATTGATCATATTGCGACAAGCTACCGCTGGCGTGGTACCTATCTGGATTCTGATCATACCCTTGTTTGCACCAATCTTACTTTACGTTCAATGGCCAACAAATCCATCGTCCAAAATGAATTGATGTCAGTAAATTGATTGCAGCTTTTGTTGTGACTAAATATCAAAGTGTGCTAGATTGGAGTCCGACTGGCTACCACATCACTGAAAAGTATAGATGAGCATTAGGTGCACTTGCATGATGTCATGAAAATGGCGAATAAAGTCGCTTGTGGCTGCGCGGTACGATCCATTAAAAAGCACTGGGTATTTATAGGTTACTTTCAACTCATTGAGGCACGACAGTCTACTTCAGGTGACCGCGAACTTGACCATAAAGGAAGTTTGTTACGTATTTAAATTGTGCAAAGCTTTCGTAAGGACCGAAAAGCCTGATTGTTGGAGCGTGCTAACGAGTTGGAAGAAGCAGCCGCATCTGGTGACTACCGGAATTTCTTTCAGCCCATCCGAACAACTGTCATCAAGATGTTTAGTGTGAGTGAAACGATCTATGAAGCTG
Organism: Schistosoma spindalis; assembly: GCA_946903255.1. Taxonomy (NCBI): domain Eukaryota; kingdom Metazoa; phylum Platyhelminthes; class Trematoda; order Strigeidida; family Schistosomatidae; genus Schistosoma; species Schistosoma spindalis. Next base: position 34,213,746 of record OX336417.1, on the reverse strand, counting down.
ACGAGATGCCACATCTTCTGATGTCTTTGACTATGGGTGGAGTTTTTGTAGGAGCAGTTCAACTGGTCCTCTGCCCCTACAACGTTGATCAGACTGTCCTACCATCTATGACCTGTGACGGCTGATCCACCTAACGAGATAAACGTTCTCAAGGAACTCAAACTCTTGAAGCTCCACAAATCGCCGGGCTCAAATAACTTACTTTGGGCCCAGTTTTCAGATGTTGGTAACTTTCTGGTTAAGAAACTGACCGAGTTGTTCACAAAGGTCTAGTAATTAGAGAATTTACCAACTTCGTGGAATGATTTGATGCTTATCAATGTCTTTAATAAGTGTTCACGTCGTTTCTGTAGCAACTATCGTAAAATAATTCTACTTCCGATTGCACCCAAACTGTTGGCTTCCTTCATACATCGTAGGTTGTTCAAAACCCGGGAAAGACTGATTCTCTAGGAGCATGCTGGTTTCTGTTCTGATCAAGTATATTTCGATCATATCTTAGAGATTGCTTACTCGAGAAGTTTATTAGCATCCTAGAGGTTATACATACAAACACCTCATGCGGAGTGAGAGCATACAACCACCTTTCTCCACTACTTCATTCGAGCAGTGGAGTTAGGCAGGGTTGCCCAATCTAACCATTCCTCTCCAACTTTGCCATCGATGACATTCTGGAAACAGCTCTGACGGATGTAAGTAATGGCGGTGTGGATCTGTTGCCTGAAGAAAGACTTCTCGACCTTGAGTATGCGGATGATATTGTCTTACTGTGCGAGAATGCCCAAGCCATGCAATCCGCACTTAATCAGTTGGCAATCAGTGTCCGTAGGTATGGTATGTGCTTTGCATCTTCGAAGTGCAAAGTACTTTTACAAGATTGGCAGGATTCTAATTCTGTACTCACTCTGGATGGTGAGCAGATTGAAGTAGTCGAGAAGTTCGTGTATCTAGGTAGCTGCATAAGTGCTGGTGGTGGTGTGAGTGATGAGATCAATGCACGTATAGTGAAAGCCAGAGCGGCTTATGCCAATCTGGGCCATCTTTGGCGCCTTCGTGATGTTAGTCTGGGTGTAAAAGGTCGGATCTACAACGCGACGGTGAGAGCAGTTTTGCTCTATGCTTGTGAAACCTGGCCTCTCCGAGTTGATAATGTTAGACGACTCTCTGTGTTTGATTATCGTTGTCTCCGAAGGATTGCTGACAATCAGTGACAACACCATGCTAGTAATGCAGATATTTGGCGTGGTGTGTTCGAGCGCAGCAAAAATAATTCAGTGTTCCGGATGTGTCGTAGAAATGTTGTGAATTATTTGCCGACCCTGGGACTGGTTGGAGAAGGCTTAGTGGTGGTCAGTGTATGACATGGTGTTGTGGTATGGAAGAAAGCTGAACGGAATTGCGTTCTGTTGGTCCTTCACGACTCGTTTGTTGGAGTCTTGGAGACATTACAACACAGCGACTAGGGACGCTATCAGACATGGCTCAGCATAAAAGCTGATGATGATTCTGCCGTCATATTCTTTCACCTCACTGGAAAGATTTCTTCTTGATTGCACTTTTGCCAACTGAACTGACTTTTCGATCATTATTACCATTATTATCATTATCTTGCTCTGATCCACTAGTTTTCGTTGATTGTCATTCTTCTTTTCGCTATACGCACTCCATATTCTCCATTTGATCCGAACCTAAATGTTATTGAATGGCGCATATGTATTTGATGCCCCCTTGTACGATTGCATATGTGTTTAAATAAATATTTATGATCAGTATATATCGTATCTCTTTGTACTAGGATTTATTACCGTCTTGACATACGCACTTGACTTTCCTTAGTAAGTATTTTCTGAATTAAAACTATCTGCTGACAATGTTGATCTTTGACGGTTTTCAAACACAATGATAGTTTGGTACGTCAAGACCATCTGGTGCAAGTCCAATATTGAACGAACAATAGACCTACGTTCAATATTTCAATACGTAAAGCAGCCTATTTTAGGTATATTTAAGACTTCACAAACAATTTAGGTGGTTCCGAAACGAAGAAGATTTAGGAGTCATAGCTCGTTACGATCTGAAGTATTACTCTGTGGTAAAAAGGTTTTTCGTGCAAAACTTGCTCCGAATACAATGAAGTTCCATTTTGCAGTTTCGACAGTAGAAGCTTCCATTCAATAGTTAGCGGTTTTATCCGACCACATTCAGAGAATTAAAATATAGCGTTCCCTCAGTAACTCCAATAGGGTAGGAACACATTGGAACGTACCTAAAGGCGAGCTACAACGTCTGCATAGAGAATCGAATATAGACTCAGCAAAACGCTCCTGAAATCACCGGATTACAACGCAATAGAATGTATGAGTCTCACAAGTGGTCATCTGATAACTTGTAGCATGCTAAAGCATCCCACAAGATACCTACTTAATCTCAATCTCTAAACAAAACTTCGGTACAATAGTCATTAATTAAAGAAGAGACACAGTGAACTGAATTGTGATCACAACCACTGCTCTTTAAGAGTAGTCAAATTCTGGAGTCCTCTGCTGGTTGGGGTAGTCCAACTAACTTCTAAGGAGTCGTTCAACAGAGAACATGATATATTCTCAAGTAGTAACAGAACTTCATTATCATTTGCTAGTTACCTAGCGGCACCAGCGATCCACCGCTCCCATGTGCTGAGGACATTTAGACGAAAGCTTCTTCTATTCCATCCACAATCATTTGGAATATTCGAACTATTGTGTGTCAGTGCACAGAAAATTACCAGAATATATTGAACCAAATTCACTAAATGTAAATTCCTGAACAATTACGACATTATGCTAATTACAGACATTTTAACGATCATTTATAGATTGAAAATAGGCAACTTGATTCTATGGTATAAAAGGTTATTTTGTTTTGTCATTTGGGAGTGTAGTTTGCTTTCGTATGTGCTAAATTTAGACATAAGTTTTCTACCATAGCAACATGCCGATACCAAAGAAGCTAAAAGATGTATGTAATTATGACGTCACTTTTGCATTTTTAGCTATTTATGATACTAATCCCCGTATTTTGGGCCTATAGGTTAGGGTATGCATCACATGAAATTCATCAACAAACGAAGTATACTTTACGTTTTACAATAGTATATGTGTTTTCGTAAAACGTCTGTGTATCAAGTTTTAGTTATATGGTTTTTGTGTGCGACACAACAAAATTTTAAAGTTTTCATAGAACTACTGGTGAATCTTAGTGACACCACATACCGTGGTAGAAGATATCTTCTACATTTATATAAATGTTACCGTCCGCTTTTCCGATTTAGATTCACATGTTGAGGATAGACTGTCTTCGTATGACAAGATGAAGCACTCAAGTTAATATGTCAGCTCATTACTCCCGAAATAGCTAGATTTAAGGCAGGTAGAACTAGATGAGCACTAATGAATGCATTATAGTTGAATTCGTAATGAACAGGTAATCAAGTACAAAGGAATCATCAGTTAGTAGAAATACCACAGTTAGTTCTGTTCCAGTTAGCTCATTGCGAGTGTCTTGCATCTTGTTGAACAAACTAGTTGGAGTTGTTGATACTGCTTCTTACTTTAGGAGGTTTCAAGAGCTGATTACTTGGTGTGAAAAGATGTATGGCTCAAGGATATTGTTCATCTTTAGCTTTTGTACTCTCTTACTTTGTCCTCTGAGTTTTCCTAGGTATATTAGGAAGAAAATGAAAGGATATATCAGGTCCAAAGTTATTTCTTTGTGTTCTATACATTAAAGTTAGTTCATTTCTTAATTTGCAGTAAGACATAGTAAAAAGATCTCACCTCTCAAGCAGCACTGTGTATGGTAGGCCTTGGGACCCTGTAATTGCACGGGTAGGTGTCCTCTTCCATTTTTTCAGATATGAATAAGTCATCATTTAGATTAGGATTCTGGATCTGAACTCAATTTTTGAGTTACGATCTCACTAGGGTTATTTACACAGTCATTATATTGTTTGTATCCAACTTTTCCGTCTTAACGCTGTCAGAGTTGCATCTTGATGCTAATCAGTAGTGAGCACATGATTATTATTAGTATAGAGGTATTAGTAGAGGTTGTGTAATCTTCATAGTCTGAACCTTAAAATGGTCTTATTTAGTAACCTTATTTGAGAGGCAATTCTGGAATTCTAGTGAGGATCTGTGGCCAATGGAGTTTAACCACGTCGAATATAAAATAATCGTCAGTTTCAGGCAACGCACGAAAACCGTGAAATATTGTGAATTAATCGAAGTTGAACATGTAAACCTTTGAGTGACAGCTCATTCATCTAGAGGTTACGTGCCCTCTGCGAAACTGAAGGTCCTGCGTTCAATTCCAGATTGAGTCATCTATGTGAACTGATAAGGAGTCTCATACTGGGGTGAAATAGCTGTTCAGTGCTATTCATTTGCCAATGGTGATCTAGCTAAGATCAGTCTGTCATTTGAACTACAAAAGTTTTACAATCTCTACGAATCCCCCTAATAATTTTCTGTTTTTTCCTCGAATGGCTAATGTTAGTGAATTACCTACTTCATTTGTTTTTTCCACCCACACAAGCTAAAATTATTTTGAAAACTCTCAATCAGTTCATATATTAGCTCTTTTTGTTTCTCAACCAGTTTTATTCTTAATTTTGATTCCATTTTTCTTATTAAGGACTTTATACAACTGTAAGCCCAACATATTTACTTATGTGAACCAATGTCTAGTTGCATAATTCATGTTCAATTCTTAGCTACTTTCTTGAATGAAAGATAGAAAAAATATTTGATATGAACTACTCGAAAGCCAAATATGTTTTTATATGTATTTGTATATTCGGAATACAGCTACTTGGAAGTTAACGTAAAAACAAAATGAAGATTCTTTATATTGAGTTCAATATAAGCTTTTTAATCATCATCTGAAATCCTCCACAAGAAATCCGATTGAACGATAATTTATCTTTTAGGTAACTAATATGTGGATCATCAGTTGTAAAGTAATGAACAAGAATCACAACCGCATAAATCTGCCTCCTATCTTTGTTTCTATAATTCTCCTTGATGTGGTCTTAGTTTTATTGATTGCTTTTTGACTAAATAAATTGTAGAACAGTTATAAGTTTGATGAACTTAAAGAAGTTAAATTTCATAACTGTTTGTCAATAAGTCATTTTTATTTGATTTAATACCTAACTGTTTCGTTCTATTGTCCTTGAATTCTATAAAGTCAACTCAACTCAGTAATCATGTAAAAATTCATATAGTTGATGTCAAATCACACTCTATGCTTGAAATCTGGTGATACTACTGGTATCAAAGTCGAACTACGTGGAGTGAGGTCCAAACGTAAGACATGGTGGCTGAAAGTTGAAAACTAACCAATGAGTCCTCGCTTTATTGCAATGAGAACGATGACTGTACGAGGTGTATGCATTAAGTAAATAGTTCTCTTTGAATTCAGTACATACCAATAGACTCCTTCATCTTTGAATAGACGTTAGGGGAAACAGAAGAAACCTATATCAAGATCGGGTAAACAAAGTAACATTTATGCATCGAAATTATTTTGATGAAGTCATAACATCTCAGTAGCCTGCTTTATCTTTTTTTAAAATCTTTGGTTATAGTTAGCAGGGCTAGGTGTTCACCGGTAACATTAGACGATATCTGCACAAAATTCTCAATTAACGAAAGTTAGAGAATATGAAACATTGAGCTCTAGTACAGTAACTGACGATTTTAGTGCTTGCTTCGAATCTGAACAATCAGAAGCTTGGTTATATATGACGTTAATAATAAGTATTACTGACCTGCAAAGCTGAATTAATCAGCCATCTAGTATTTTATGGTTCTTAATAATATTTCGTGTGTCATTAGCTCACTCTTATAGATATTCTTAGGCATAAACTCATTGGTTTTCTTTTTTAAGAACTCTCATCACAGATCTTTCACCTGTGATCATTATCTACTCCGTGTTTTGTGTTGAATTTCTCCCACTTATTCAACTGAAAATATTTTCTTTCGAATTTAGTAAGTTTTGCACGAAATAATTAGTTTTTTCTAAGATCTCCACAGAATGTTCCATGACAAATAATGTTTAAGAGAACGATCTTTTAATTTACCTACTCTTATATGTCTTATTTTGGACGTTGTAATACAATTATCATGAATTTGTAGCCGTAAAGCATGATGAAGAAGTTATTGACAACGATTGTTTACTCTGTAGCAACTGAGTACTCAGATGGAGATCACATTTACTGTCAAGTGAAAAATTACAGAGTTCTCTTCTGAAATCCGAAAACCATACATTAAATACTTTATTTACACATTTTCTACCAACTGTCTCTTACAAACTTTATCATCCATTCATTCCTGTTGTTATTACAATTTCTCTTTGTTTACACTTCCGTTCTCTTTAATTCGATCATTTCAGTCTTCTGCTTTCAGGCATTCCAATTCAGGATGGTGTTGTGTATCACTTATGTCTGTCGACGTAAGTAGCATACACCACAGCTCATCACATTCTTTGTTTTTAAACTAGTTATTTAACTGTGAAATACAAATTCGCATCCACTTCAAATTATATGATTTTAAATTTCTCAACCATTGTTTCTATTTATTTTCTTAAAAATAACGTGTACATAACCAAAATACTTATATTACATCAGATATCTCATTCGCGAATCTTGCAAGCTTCTTCTACCATGATTTTAGACTATATACTGTTAGAAGATTTCTTCCTAACTTAGCTTCTAGAGTGTTAACACTATGATAGCAAGTGACTTTTACCTTCAGTTGTTTTTTTCTCAATGAAGAAATCAATTTGTTGTTGTTAAAAACAATTCACATCATGTTAGTTATTACTCAGTGATTTAATATACATTACAGCCATTACAGAAAACAATACCGAGAAATCCAAAATATGAAGATATTCAACCAACAATTGACACAGGTGCCAGTCTATCGAAATACTTAAAGAAAATGGAAGAGATTCGTGAAAGTAAATCTTTAAAAAAATGACCAAAAAAATTGATAATAATATTATTATTGTAGATTATAGAATGAAAGATGATGAGATTTTTAAACGTATCAAAATTCCAACATTTGTTCAACTAATTTTACAAATATCTGAAGTACAACAACAACAACAACAAAATAATGAGTTAAACAATCATA